>JAXCHB010000004.1:10492500-10947500 GCA_036926305.1 Uropetala carovei
CTGGGGAATGATGTAGCTGTAGATTGGAAATAATGGTAAGGTATCTTCTATACGTAAATCAAGTTGTTAAGGTCAGATTGGAGAGAGATTATACCAGCGAAGTAAATAAATGTAGAGAAGTAAGACAAGTTTGTTGCCTATCGCCAGTCCTATGCAATATATTGGAGAAAGACTAATCTAGTATTTTTAGTAAGAAAGTAGTAAATAATTACAGAAATAGTAAATGGACTGGTTTTAATTTTAGAAATACGTCATGGAAATAAATACAGAAAAATCCAAGATCGTGCGAATATCAAGAAACGAAGAAAACATGAACATAAAGATTAGAGGAAATCAGATTCAGACTATAAATGCCTTGGAAGCATTATAACAAGAGATGCAAAATGTATCGATGGAATAAGGACAAGATTAGCAAAAACCGATTTTAGAAGAAAGAAACTCCTACTGTTGGAAAAGTAAAGGAAGATTCTTTGGTCGGGGACTCCGTTGGCATTTCTAATGGGAACTTTTAGACTCAGGATTGTAGTGGCGAAAACACAAATCGTCAAAATTCACCGGAAAATTATCGAGCTCCTCTTATGACTGAAAAAATTTCTAGAAAAATCGCTTGAAGTATAATTGCCTCAGGTATCTCCATTGCCTAAACCAGTGTTTCTCAAATGTAGGGTCGCGACCCAATTTTGGGAGGGTCGCGAGCACTCTTCACTATGCCAACTGGTTTTTTCCTCATTCTGTCAATCCTTCAATTTTAATTTATAGGTTATAAGTATAATGTTATGTTTGATTGAGGGTTGTAATCTTAAAAATAAAGAATTTGTTAATTTTAATGTATGTACTTATATTTAACATAAGAAATATAATTTTAAAATAAAAAATAATTAATGCGGCCAATTATATTATCTGCGCGCATTTGCTTATCACTCACGTGTATTGTAATTAATGAAGATATCTGAATTTTTGAGCTAATTTCTTTTTAACAATTTATTTTTTCTAATTTCTTCTTTGATTTACGATCACATATAATGAAACTTTTCCTTAAGATCCAGATATTCTCTCGAACTCTAAATTTATTTTATAGTTTTCAGTGCACTTCACAAAAAAAGCGTAAATTTAAAAGGTTTTTAAATATTTTTATTACTTCTTAAAAAATGACGGGGGTTCGCGGCGACCGAACACCACAACGAGGGGGTCGCATGGTAGATCTGCCTGAGAAACACTGGCCTAAACAAAGGATTGTTCAGGTTTGGTGGGTCATTAGTTGCTGGTTTGGTGATATAGATTGTGGGAGCAGGTGGTTGTAAATTGGGTGGCAAAAAATCAGAGGCATTAGGTGTTGGTTTGTCGGTATACATCTAAGAGGACACCAGTGTAAGGTTTGTTCCTAAAATTATTTAAGATCTTTTTCGGGGAATAGTGTGTAATCGCACAGCAGGCATTCCTAAAACTTTTATGAAGCGCCTTCCAACAGATGCCTTCACAAAAATAGCATTATTAAAAATTTTACATAACTAAGTGATTCAAAAGGATGTGTATTTCCGTGACACACTTGTCGAGAGATTGCATCGTGACATGTTCCGTTCCGTGCGCGGTCTGCCTTTTATATCGCGTGTCGTCCTACAATATCCTCTCAGATATTGCTTTCATTCAGCTTCGCCATTTATTGTTATACATGTTGCTTGGAGAAATTCCGTTATCCCAAGTAGTTTATTCTCATTTTTTTCAAGATGCAGTGAAAAACAACAAGAATGGTGTCACGGTAAATGAAACTCGACGTTTCCTAATATAGCAAAAATGACGCTTAAATGTGTCCAAGCAGGTGGCCGTGCGATTTCCCCTCACAATTGCAGGGAAGGTACTAACAGTTTCAGGAAGGCACATTTTCTGGGTCAAACTGAATTTTAATTTTTTTTCCTTAACAATACGCTGCATCGGCGTATAACTTTTTATTTTAAAATATCCATCACATTAAGTTAATGTTTTCTGCGAAAGTTTTTACGAATTGGATTAGGAGACGGGTGGGAGGAATAGAAAAATAGAGCAGTGCAGTTATATTCATGTGGAAAATTATTTTAATATATAATATTTATATATTTATTGATTCAGAAAGAATTCCTTCTTTAGCCCAAATTTCAATATTTAGAGATTTACCGAGTTTTTTCTTAGTCATATAGTTTTTAACTTGTCTTTTTACGCACTTTTGTTACTTTTGAAGTTTTTTAAAACAATATGTATATTAATTTCTTACTGTTAATTATACGAGTGTTATATGCATATTTTGTGAGTACATATTTTTTTATGAAGCATTCATCGTCGTAGACGCCACCATCGTTCGAGGCGGAGTTTTTGCTTGTTGTGCTACTCGGAGCTACTTGTGCTCTCAAATTATCCTAAAGTGCCATCCAGATCAACGAGCTTACTAAATTCCATCAAACAGAGGCAAAAAATCGAAAGCATCCTAGGAACAGGCATAAAAAAGAATTTTCTAAACCATAAAAATGCTGACGATTATTCTCAAATGTAATTATTTTAGTTTTAGCCGTAAGCGATGAAATTATGAAGTATTTCTTTGAAAAAGGAAGTAAACTGTCATGGCTGCCCTTCATCTCTTTCCTTTTCACGGTAGGACGATGCTATTTTTGTAATCCGCCGCAATAAGTTAGCTCTAATTGCTCTCTATCTCTGCTAGATTTAGCCTTAATCATTAATGCCCCTAATGGGTTAGTTTCGTGCGTAATACTTATTGCTGAAGCCCGTAATGCGGACGAAGCACGTTATTCAAACTTCGTACTCTGATTAAAGGCTTAAAAGTGTTACTCGGTGCTATAATTATCATTGAATGGTTTGATGATACACGAGTTAAAATTCTGTCGGATTATTAAGAAATGTTAATTATTCAAATTCCCAATGTCTTTTTTCTAACAGTGGCTATGGATTACTTTTTCATCGTCAAAATTTGTCAAAACTGGAAAATTTGTTAACAATATAAGAAGATGATTACTTTATGGTACAATTTTAACGATTGATAATTTTAACTAAATAGAGGCAGGAAAAATTAAAACTTTAAACAATTGCCAATAAACATGAGCTTCACCATAATAGTTTTAAAAATTTCTACTAAACGAAAAGCTAAAAATCACATTTTCGCTAGTTTGTTGTTCCGTTTCTTTTTCCAAATTTGATATTATTGATTGAATACGCATGTTTATTTCGTAGACTAATCCTAATGAGACGAAGAACAAAGATGAATATTACTATACAAAATAAATGTTATAATTATTTCGTGGGAGAAATTTATTAATATTTTAAAATGAATTAAATTGTACAAATAAGTCTTGCTGAGTAGAAGTTTTGTATTTTCAATGGTTGTTTACGAATTACTGAAATATCTAAGCGTCTCAAGGATGATATATTCTTAAACTTTTATCAAAGTAGTAGGCAGTTATTATATTGTGTGACCATGGCGATCCCTAAGCTCCCTGACATTTGATCAAGGAGACAAATTCAGAAAGCTAGGAAGATGACAAAGTCTACAGTATAAGCTTGCGAGTTCGTTAATTCTTACGTCGACAACCTCAGATGAGAACATTTTCTTTGCAAAGTCACAATTTAAAAATTAATCAGTAAAAATGTCCACTTTATGGATGCCTGTACTCCACAATTTATTATCCATCTATTATAAAAATACTTTAATAACCGAACTATGGAGTATTATTCACCGATTATACTTATCAGTAAACATTTTGTTTGGCGAGTTACTTGATACGGTTGTTGGCTAATTTAATTGTGTTGTCGTTACATATCAAAAGCAGATGTAAAGATGACCATAGATATGGACTCATTGTCAGTGTTAAACTCTTAAGGCTAATAAACTGACCAGGTAGGTCGAAAGAGTAAGATTAAAATTTGAATGATAATCGAAGTTGTTATGGAAACCAATGAAGAGAAGGATAAAAGAATTAAAGCAAAGTAAATATTACTGTAGGTACGATGAACAACATCAGCTTGGCAGTTAAGGAGGGAAAAGAGGCGTGGCTTTTTCCGCGGAGTTTTGGAAGATACAATAAATGGGCAGTACTTATTTAAGGCAAAAGCATTCGCAACAGAAGTTTCGAATAACGAATGTTGCAGACGGAGGTACGTTTTTCCGAGCGAGATAAGAGAACCCTTTACATCATTAGGCATCGCCGTGAAAAAAGCGAATGCGTTTAGTACAGAAGTTTTATGGACAGTATCTGTCACTAAGAGATGAAAAGAAGTGAGAGAGATAATTACTATGGAATAAAATTTGGCACTCGTACGCCGAAATATGGTAAATTATGCACTATTTATTTTGTTTAATATTACCAGGAAAATATTGAAATTTAAGGAATGTTATGCTGGTTTCTCAGTAAAAATTATGACTCTTGCTGACTGCGATAGTCTTTGGCAATAAATTAAAATTACTCGACCGTTATTGTAAATTACTTTGACGTCATTCATATAAAATATTCTATGGATGATTAATTTATGTATTAACTGGCGAATTTTAAATCATATATATTGTTATTAAATATCAAATTCGTTACGTAATTTATGAAATATTATAATAACCATCATTTCAAATATCTTGTAATATTTGAAAAAGCATCTCTCCTCTTTTGATTAAACTATGCATAAATGTTTTCACCTTCAAAACCAAAATCAACCAAAGTTTTATTTTAAATATTACTACGCCACTACTTAAAGCGCAATGTAGAGTAAAAACGTTCCATCTTTAGTGCTTTTATGGAGCTGATCACGAGAATCTTAAAAAGAAAACATTTCTCGCGCAGGCATTTATAAACAAATAAACTTTATAACTATTTCATTGGTGTAGAGGAGGCAAATTTTGTGCTTTGTCAGCGTAATCATCGTATATCTCGACTTAAAAAACTAGCGACGCGGCGAATTTTTTTATTCGAATTTAAATCGTCACGGCCTTTGGTCACAGGAGAGGTTATGCTTATTACTCATGCTTAAAGCGCTTCTTCTATTTTTTCCTTTCATTTGGAGCATGCAACCCATAACACATTCACTAACTCGATTTATGGCGGAAGTTGCGGATTCATATTGCGTAAAAGGGGACGATATAACGGCGTATACGGCATTGGGAGCCATTAAAGGGGAAAATTCACTTAACCCCCTCCCCGCAAAAACTACGCTCACAGACACACACACACACGTGTGCACACGCACACAACCGCAGGTCGCAATGATAAGTCTCATTTGGAAAGATGTACGACGCTGCACTCGCCGCTTTTACCCTGTCCCCCCTCACTCGCGTGTTTTTCCTTTTCTCATAGTCTTCTCCAACGACTCGTGAAACGTCGTCCTATTGGAGATAACGTCCGACAAAGGACATCGGACCTCGGGGAAAGGGGAAAGAAAGGCAGAGGGAGAGAGGTAGGGTGCTGAGCCATAGAAAGCAGCGGCTGCGGATGTGATCGTTGGAAAGAAATGGGACACGGAGAGTAGCGGCGGTAGACTTATTTCACAGGATTTGATTAGAAACGAAAACGACGATTTTGAAGTTCGCTGGGCGCAGAGAGGAGTAATAATATATCTTTTAACGACGTGCGGAGTGTTTTCACTTCCCCCCTCTCTCTCTCTTTCTCTCCTCTCTTTCTCTCCACTTTTTTCCTCCTCTCCTTCTCTCTCCCTTCACATATTTGATCTCTTTGCATGTGTAACTCCCGACTTTCCTTTTTCACCACTAATGCTAGATGACAGCTTTCGAAAATTCTAATTGGCATTGACTCTATTTGAGTACTTAATACTCCGATAAAGTCAGTTTGTCCGAAGTTTAATTATTTGCCACGTGTAAATACATCCTTAGGAAACTTAATTATTCTGTAATTATATAATATATCGAGAAAAACTATTCGCTGTCGATAGGTCGAATTTTTGAAAGGTACAAAAACGAGAGTGATGGAAGCAAATATTATAAAGAGGAGCGATTCTTTGTAATCCTTAGGATGAATTTCGGTATCATATACGAGATAGCCAGATACACTAAATCGTTTTTGTGCATTGCTTTATGCAAGGATGGCGTGAGATATTCTGAATGCGAAATAATGCGCGCAGGTGACTAATCCGGCTCATCCGGTTTACTGGGCTGCATGGCACGAGTGAATGTATCCATGTGATCGTGCGTTCACTCGAGGGTACGGTTGATCTAGGAGGTAGGGATATGCGCAAAAAAAATTGAGGGGTTATTTGTTCAAATTCATCGGTACATACAACCACACAGCCTATGTAGAAGCTTTGACTCAGAGCCCGCAGTGGAATGATGCTGTAAATTCAATTTTCACTCGGTGGTATTAAAAGTATATCTTGATAGTTCCCTTTATTCCTATCTCCCTCTTCCCATTCACTCTCTCTCTCTCTTTCCGTTATATCTTTTCCCTCTCTCTCTTCCTCGTGACAAGTATAAGAAGAGAATATGAAAATAAAAACAAGCGTCTTGAACGGTTGGACAAGTTGAAAGTAAATGATGAAATTCGTATTAATAAAGAAACAAAGGAACAAGGAGAAGTATGTATAGTTAAGGGAAAAATCAATCACGACGTTTGGCTAACGAAACAGAGGGTGAGTGAGTTGAACGTCTAAACCAGTTAAATTTAAATCGATCTCGAAATCTTAACAATACCGACAAATGTAATAGTTTTACGCAGACATTCACAAATTCGCCGATCAAATTTGTTGCATTTGCAATAAACTGTTATCAACTCCAATGTAGCTATTTCTTATTATCAGTTTTAAGAGAAAATAATAGAGTTAACTTGTATAACGTATTGCCACCTGCGTTTATTGAGAGACTTTTGTTATGCAACCGATATAAAATATTTTACTAAAGTAATCCAAAAGAATGCCCTTCAAGAGCTTACTGGAATAACACGGAACCTGGAATTATACCAAATGAACTATTAAGTTTGTCAGACGTAGAAAAACGCTCGATTTAAAGAAATTATCAAACACAACGGCTGATTTGGGCATTACGGTTTTAAAGGAGAGACAATAATGTTTGCTCAAGATACATTTGATATTACTGACAAACTTCCCGAAATACTGCCAAGGCCATTAGATACAAGTGGTTTAGTACTTATAGTAGAATTATTGGAAGATATAAATATTGTACGGGAGTTCGACAAAAGTAAAATTCGAATAGAAAATGCTCTTAAATTTCTAATTGCTAATAATAATCTTTATAAAGTTGTCAAAATTTGAATCCCAGGAGAAAATTAACATCAAGAATTTATACAATGAAATGTCACCAAATGAAATAGGTATAACTTTATTGAAAACTTGTATCAAACAAAGAGTGGAGGGTGAAAAACGTTGTTTACCATGGTGTCAGTTTACGAATATTGAGAGCTTCATGGAATCTAGCTGATCCACAAGTATGTCACGATAACTACTCTCAGTGCACTGCTATGGCTGCTTCAGCTATAATCCAGATGGGAAAAAATTCCCTTAAGAATGGACAAAAAACTCCATCGATTCTGTTCTTCTCCAAGATAACTTTTTTTTATGGATTATGCAAAGAGAACATCATGAACCGTGGTAGAATTCCAGTTTCAGGGCAGATTATGGTAAATAATTTACTGAAAACAGCGGAAATATTCAGATGCAGAGTTTCATTAAATTATGACGAGGGACCACAAATCTTTGGTAATGTAGAACAGCGTTTCTCAACCGGTGCTCCGCGGAGTACTGGTGCTCCATAACCGTTAAGTAGGTGCTCAACAAGCTTTTCATCCTTCATCATTTTCTATGGATTTATTTTTTAAATCGAATAAACAATATGTAATATTTGTGAGAATGTCTTTAATTTCGTTTAGGTTATTTGGAGTTAATTCATTCATTTTTTCCCATATCATTTTTTACTGAGAAGTGTACTATGATGGACGTTCCAGCTGGTAGGTAAAAAATGTTTTCCTGAAAAGTTTGTTCTAGTGCTCCTCCTATGTTAATGAATACTTATAGGTGCTCCCCAGTCTACTGAAGGTTGAGAAACACTGATGTGGAGCATGACACTTTAGAATTTCCAAATTTGTTTAACGGTCTAGCATAACTATTTTCTGAGCATCAGTTTGGCGCCTTAATTCATAATGAATATTTTTATGCTGTGATGAGTATTGCCAATCATTATTATCTATTTGAATGGAAAAGCAGCTTTGATGGAGTTTGAATAATCTGATGACTTCTCAAAAATTGAATTTAAAAGGAAGCAAAAATTCTCAATATACATTGCCACATACTTTTGGAATTGCAACATTTACGTAATGAGAAATTTGCTAACAAAATTTGCTGTCCTATTTCAGTACAAAATGACGTGCATAAATTAATAAGAATTCACCTGCAGAATCAATGCACAATTTTTTAACATGAGATGAATATGTTTGATAGATTTTATGGTATGCATGAGAGTGAAAAGTAATTAATTTAAAATAATATTAAAACTTGATTTCAGTTGATAATTTACTGGTAGACAGCATCTCCAGTTTAAGTTTAATATTGTGCTAATAGTCTCATTTGCTGTTTTAAAAGCCCAGATATATTTCAATCATTTCAAGGCTAAATAATGTCTTAATTCAATTCTTGGAAAAGAATTTTGAAGGGGCTGCATAGAGCACAGCATAAAACCACAGTTTGGCAAAATGTATTAATTAAAAAAATCCCTATGAAAGTTTTATAACAATATTAGCTACAATATAAATTTCAGTATTGAATAGTAATGTTTGTTTCAAATTAGTACATCAAAATTTGATCTCATTGTCAAAATTATAAATTCCTTTCACTAAAAAGTATAAAAAAAAAAAACATTTTAAAGTTATACATACTCTTTTTATAAAGCGCACTGAAAAATATAAAATAAATTTTTGGGTAAAAGAAAATATCTAGATTTTAAGGAAAATTTCCATTGTATATGGTTATGAATCTCTTTAAAATAAAAAGAGGTATGACATATGTTGATTGAACAAGAATTTACAGTCTATTTATATTATAATTTAATCAACATATGCCATACCTCTTTTTTTAAAAAGAGATTCACGATCATATACAATATAATTTTTCTTAAGATCCAGATATTTTCTTGAACACAAAAATTTATTTTATATTTTTCAGTGCGCATTAAAAAAGAGTATAATTTTAAAAAGTTTTTTATACATTTTTAATTATCACTTTTATCTCCGACGGACGAAAATTGTTTACCTTATCTACGCCTACCCTTTCATCTTTCTTAAATTTTTTTAGACATCATAAGCTTCCGCACTAATGTCTTCTGGGAAATCAAAGCGTTTGCGTAGTTGACGATCAGATAGGAGAGAGGACAGGAGGAGGGAAGAGAAGGAGAGAGAGAGAGAGAGAGGAGGGGGAGAGAATTGGGAGACGGGTGGAGTAAGAGAAAAACAGTGGAGAGAAGACAGTAGGGAAGGAGCAAGAGTGGAGAGGAAAAGGGAGAGGATGTGACGAGAGGAGGGATAAAAGAAGAGGGAGAGGAAGGACAGAAGCGGAAGATGAGAAAGAGAACCGGAAGGAAGAACGGAGAGATAGCAAAGGAGAGATAGAGAGAGGAACCTTCAGTAAAATCGATCTATATTGCACCATGAGGGCAATCGTTGCTAATAACAGTCTTCTAAGTACAAAAACGAAACATCAAATTTCAGCATTTGGAGCACGTTAGCCATTTCATTCGCTCGTTCACTTTGGAACTCTCAATCTCAATCTGACGCCAGGTGACTTTTCTCGAAAAAATAAATTTCGTATAGGGTGTTAATTTTTGAACGTCATCTTTATATATTTATAAATTATAATATGTATTTTTAGAACTTTTTTCTCGAAAAACGCGATAATATGCGTCTCAAACTAAAAATAATTAGGAGATATCTTCAGTTTTGAAGTCTATTGATAATCTGTTTGCGGTTACTTCTCTGTCGTATATCCATTAAAAAAATAATAAATGTGGAACTTGTATGTTTGAAAATTCCGCATCATAAAGCATGTATTGTTTCGTAATTGAAGTATCACATTTTGCTAAAGACGTTAAAAATATTCTCTTTTATATCATATATATCATATACTCATTTAAAGCGCTCTTCTTAAAAAAATTATGTGAATGTTTACTCGTTCTGGAGTGAAGAGGAGAAAGCCTTTTTAAATATGAAGGGGATCGTAATGGGATGAAAGGAGATTAAGGTCACACGCGAATGGACATGGATAAGATTAGAAACAGAAATGGCTGTCCTTTAAACCTCTGAAAAAGGAAACATTTTATCCACAAAATGATAGCAAAGGTAGCAGAATTTATATATTATACATTTTATTTAAATGTTCAGATGATTGGCTCTTTAAAATATTTTTGGCGAAATAAAACTGCCTTAGAGAGAAAATATGATTTGAGTGACTATGTTATTCATAAAGCAGAAATATTCGTTCATTGGTAAGGAATTTCTTCGGGATTATCCAGCGGCATTTTTTTCTGTTACTTATATTTGACTGCGTTGATGAGAATTTTCGTCTTAATTAAACATTTGACTTTAATTTATTTATGTAGTGTTTGTCCTAATTTCCTTCAATGTTTCCGGGTTGAATTTTTATTTAGATTTATGAAAAAAGAATATATTTCAGTTCTATTCATGTTTACTGTGCGTCTTATTTTGTCTTCTCGAAAGGCGGAAGAATGAAAATTGGTAGGTTTGTATATTGGTTCCTTTTTCAAACCTTGATGATGATTCCGTTTTTAGATAGGTGTATAAAACCCTTTATTTTATACGCCCAACCTATAGTATCAAGAAAATAATTTTTTTATGAAGAGAAGGAATGTATTAACGAGCGAATTCCACAATATTTCATTTGCAAAAATTCGCCCTTTTATCTGATTGTTTCAGTTGAAGCAATTCCGTGAATTTTTTAAAATTTGATATTTTATTTTTACTCGTAGGGATGTTTCTCTGTTTTGCGTATATCGATGCGTGGAACATATTTTCTCTTTCAAATAGTTTGCTTTGTTTGCCACGAGGAAAACTTTTCATTGCTGGCATAGTGATGCGCTGTATATATTTGTTTTGGCTACGTTAAATCTTCAAAACGTTTTTGCTACTAGATAAGCTGAAAAGTGAACAAAAAGTGAAAGGAGCAACATAAGCTGTTATTATCCATAAAATATTACCATTATTTCTACTTTCAGCTGAAGGAATAGGAAGGATTTTTTTTAGATGACAGTCTCCCGATATTTTCATCTTGAAAAGAGAAAGTTATATCGTTGATAATGTTCAATGAAATTCTTAACCTTTGTCCTGTAGCAACGAATAACATTCAAAATTAAAATGCGTCGTTTTAGCAGTAATCGAAAGTAGAAATTTTCGTTTAAAACTTACTTAAACTCCATTTATTTTTTTTTAACTTCTGCTTGTCATGTGATCTAGTCTGTTATTCGAAAAAGTTGCATTTATAATCATAGCGACTTTTATCCCTCAAGTCATAAATAATCACATTTCCGTCTTATAATTTTTATTTCGGTATATCTTTTCAATTTGGGATGAACCGACGTATAACATTCTTGGCAACATTTCAGCGATGGTTTGCTTCTGTATTCTCATAGAATATCGACTGAAGAGTAAAAGTTTAACCGTATCAATGCGCGGCAGTTCCGAAATATGTGTATTAAACCTCTTTGGGTCGTAATTTAGGTGGACTCGTATGTATGTCTGAGAGAGAGGGAGGGGGGAGGGACGAAGAAGATATATCCTCGGCGATTACTCGGAACACCTTTGGCCCACCCCCTCCGAAACCCTCGGGGAATCCCGATCTGAGCTAATGTAACTTTGCGCTATTTACACGTGGGATTAATCCAATTAGAGTAAACCATGGGCGCGGTCTGTGAAGGGTAGTAAAAGGAAAGGGTGCTGGAAAAGGGTGAACGGTGTGAAACTGAGTATGACGTTTAAAGTTACTATAGAGATAGGGGGAGAAATGTAGATGGAGAAAGAACTCGCGGGAGAGAAGAAATTATGGCCACATATCCTCTCAATAAATTAAATGATCTGCCAACAAAAAAGAAGAGCATACCGCGTGATTTAAAATCTATAGTTGCAAAACTACTCTAATTTAATTTCAACGGGTTGAAATATGTTTGATTAACATCATTGCCTGGATATTTGAAACGAATTAGCGTGTTTATTTAAGAATACCGTGAAAGTGAAAAGCATGACGGAGGAGTCTTTTTTGCGGAAAACTGAGGGCTATACTGGGTTGAGGACATCCGCATAAAACTCAGGACTGATAAAAACTAAAGAAAAATTGAGGGGAAGAATTGGGGAATGATTGCGAAAAAATTTCCAAGAGAAGAAGTATTGAAAGCATTCGACTCTAAAACCACAATAAAAGTAGCGACAACTTTGTTTGTGTAGAAAAGAAAATCACAGAGGGGATCTAAGTTTTAATGAAACATTTTAGTAATTTTATCGATGTTTCTGATTTATTTACACATCCACCATCTACTTTCCATAAATTAATAATAGAACAGAAATAAATAAAAGAAAATATTTATGGAATGAGATTCGAGGGAAGAGATACTTTGAAGGAGAGGAGAAGGAAAAGGGAATTGGGAATGAAAACGGTTGAGAGGAATGGAGGGAGGGAGGGAGAGGAGGGAGGGGAGGGAGTCAAGAGGGAAAACGGGTGGTGGTTGTGTGGGAGGGGAGGGAGGGGGAGGAGATTGCTCTCGAAAGGGTAAAAGGGGCGATGCAGTCGGCGGAGGGATTATGTATTTCCGCATGGTGGCGAGGGTTGTTATGGGGTGCGGTGTAGGTTTACCCCTCTGGCTTGATGGCACCTGGGCGGATCGGAAGGGTGCAGCAGGAATCGCGCAGTGTTCGTAGCTAATCCTTCGAGCGTTCGGAGTTGATGCCAAGTCTTGCGGCGTTCGCGGCTCTCCTAATTCACGAGGTGGCTCCAAAAATGGATGCTCGGGACATTCGAGAATTATATCCGCGTTTGAATCGAGAGTAATTAGTAATCCGAGTGAGACTTTTAATTTGTTTTAAATGGGATTGGCCCGGCGTTAAGGATCGTAAACGCTCGAGAATGTTTATTTTAAATTGGAGGGATCTTTACGTGTCTGTGAAACAATAGCTTGCGATTATTTTCTCGTGGCGTGTTGAAAAGCGTATTTGTTGGTTGGGTAAAGCAGATGCGAGTTTCAGCGTCTTCGAATTTCTGTTTAGAATCTACGATCCGTGAATACCGTTGACAGCTGGTTTGTAGCCGAATTGCGCACCTGATTTTTCCAATTTCTTTGTTGCAGTTGAAGTTAGACATCTTATCGATTTTATTCAATACGAGCTAGATTTCCGTTAAAGAAGAATCCTCTTTGATGACCTGAAATGGAGGTCTATTTTACGCTGTAGAAATGATAACCTTCCAAATCGGTTCCATATTAAATATTAATGAATTCGTAAACTAATGGATATAAAAATCGAAAAATTAATCGTTAAATAAAAAATTCTAAGAACGAAAGAATTATTTACGTATTTGAAAAAAAAAGACGTTATGCGGAAAAACTTTCCATATCGAGAAATTAGCTCAATATCTTCGAAATTTGGCCAGTAATTCCAAGAATCCACCCTTTCATGTCTTCACCTACCTAAACACTTTCCCTGTTAACTGCTTAGCGATGTGGACTATCTCGTGGCAACATCGTCGTATAAACTTGTTCGAAGCTCAAGGAACCCTGCGCCGTAAACTTCTTGTCACAACTCGAAGGCCACCTAAGGGGAATTCATTACGGCTTGGAAACGCCTGACATCCTTCCATCCCATATTTCCCATCCTTACTCGCTTCAGAATCTTCTCATATGAGCGAGTCGACCCCGCCTCTCTCTCCCTCTCTATCTTCCTTTCGCCTTCCTCGCATCGTTCTCTTCCTCTCTAAAATCCCTTCTCTTCTCTAACTTTCGCCGCAGCCGATCTTCCGCCGCTGTCAGTAAGGGTAACTGCCGAAACTAAATCCAACATTCTCCCTCCCGAGGGCAATGATAGAAGAAATAGTTCGTTGTCTCTTAAATAAAAGATTGGTTCTTTTCTGCAGTGAGATTTTCTAGGTCTTCAGAATCCTCGAAATAAACATAGATGAAAAAATTGATTTTTCAAACTTATTTTACATCAGCAAAATGCTTTTAAATTAATTTACCGTTAACACTAAACTATCTTGTTCTTTTATAAAACTTTCCAGGTGGTTAAAAATCAATTTTCACTGACCGTGACCAATATAAACTCTCCCATCTCCACAAAACAATAGAAAGTAAAGGCGTCTCTTGCCTATTTCTAACTAGCTGTTCCTATAAATTCAATGGGAGCGACCCGTACAAAGTAACGAGCTATGGCTGCGAAACACTCTATGCTTGGCGAAAATAATCTTTTTCATATTATTAGAGTCATCATCATCGTCATAAGTTTTCTACCTTTCGGTAACTTTTAGGTTCTCTAACGCAAACTATCCCATACAGGGTCTTTCTGTTCATATTATCATATCCATCCCAATCTTTTAGTAGGTCTAGTATCCCTTATCTCTTCATAATTCATTGCCTTTCTTGTAGCATATTATTTTCTATGATTTCTTTCAACTGGATGCTGCCTTCCTTTATTTGACCCAAACTTTTCTTGTCTATAATTAGGCTCCTCTCATCTATTACGGTTTTTAAAACTTCCTCATTTCAAATTCCTCGGGCCAACTAATTTTCTCCAGTTTACTTCATGCCTATATCTAAAAATCCTCTAATTTTCTCACATCTTTTCTCAAAATACATTTCCCATGTCCATATTATATTACACGCCTATTTTTAATAACTTTATCAATGCTTAAATCAAGAAACATAACCATTCTGTGGCGAAAAGAATCGTCGCATTTTAACGAAACGTGTCTCCCGAGAGTCATTGCAGTTCTTTCGATTGGGAACTTCCAATTCCAAGAAATCGAATGTCATTTTGGCAAATTAAAGGAGATTAACGTAATTAACAGTAGTTACGCAGTTTTTCTATTTTTAATTAACA
Organism: Uropetala carovei; assembly: GCA_036926305.1. NCBI lineage: Eukaryota > Metazoa > Arthropoda > Insecta > Odonata > Petaluridae > Uropetala > Uropetala carovei. The sequence continues at coordinate 10,507,572 of JAXCHB010000004.1, forward strand.
TATCATAATTATCCATAGCTAGCTATTATTCATTCACCAAATATATCCCCAAACGTTGGAAACTAGTTTTCTTCGCCCCGATATTCCCCCTTTTCTGTTTACAACTAGTTTTCATTCTCAATTATTGCACTCTACAACACGGTTCCTCTTTTTACTTTCTCCACCTCTTGCTTATTCTCTTCGTTTCCCCTAGCATATTCTTCCGTTAAGATGATATTCTGCTGAAGTTTAAACTGGTGATTCCTGCCAAGGTGAAACCCTGTTGGTATACTTTCCACCCTTCGTTGTAATATAGATCGGTTACACTAAGTTTCATCTGAAACAGTAAACTGCAAATCATAAATATCTTCCGCAAAGAACTCACACCTTGATTTTTATTCCTAAAGCTTTAAAATGGGTTGTACAAGCTCAGTATGCAATTCATAGATTGCTAAACAACTTGATTGATAAATACACTTGCCTCTTCGATAGCGTCTTGAGATGTGCCACCAAACCCTACCATAAAATCACAGAAGGAACAAGTCTGTTGACAGAGTTCTATCAAATTTCGACCAACACTAATTTCGCTACATCGCCTTAAACAAACCCGGAAACAATGGAAACACCCCTATCAATTCGTCACGTTACGTTCCGAACGATATTTATAGGTTTCTCCTCCTCTCACTCTAACCGTCAACCGCATCCATCACAGCCTCCCTCTTCGCGTCACTCGCACCGTTACCTCCTCTCCTCCTCCTCCTCCCAACCTCCCGCCTCCCACAGAACCTCCTTCCCTCCTCCCTCTCCCAATCGCCTCAAAACGTTAGGAATCCCGCCGCCGCCCTCTAAAACCCTTCTTCCTTCGCGTTTCCAAGCAACTCCTATTTCCCAACATTCCCCACGGCGGTAAAATTCGCTTCCGTGGATGAAAAGTTTGTTCGAAGGGGTGAAAGAGCTCAAGGGAGCGCTTTATATCTCAAACCCCCTCCCCTCCCGCCCATTTCTCCCCTTGTCCCTGCCATTTCCTCCTCTCCTTCCTCGTTTCGCCCACAAAATACCTCACGCCCTTCTTCCCCAAACTACGCACTAATATCCCCCTCATTTTCACGCATCTCGCCTCCTGCGTGTATGTACTCTCCCTCATCCCCAAAACTCGCTCTCTCCCCCTCCATCTTTCCTCTTTTCTCTTCTCCTCCTCAGCTATACCTATGGCCCCGTATACACTTCTCATTCAACTCCCTCCCTCTCTCTCTCATTCCCTGTATTTGCATCGTAATTGTGTCATTATATTCTCCCCCTTCGCTTCGATCCAACCCGAGTAATTCCCCGCCGGTGTTATTTTTCCCATTCCAATTCCGTCGTTCATATTAATTATTTTAGGCTTAAAGCGTGTAATCGAATGAACGAGTGATGGTTTTGTTGTGCCCTCTGGTTCGTCGCAAAGTTTTTGGGTGCGTGGGAAAGGGGGAGAGAATAGGAGTGGTAGCGTTTGAGAAGAGTAGGATTCTGATATCGCCTCTCGAATTTTAAAGCCATTTACGCACGAGAAACCCTTTCTTAAGTTGGCGGAAAAAAGTACGTCTGTTGCCCCCGAGGAATCGCCGAGAGAGAGAGAGAGAAAACCTGAATCGGTCGCTTTATTACTCGAATATTCAATTCTGGAGCTCCAATTTGTAGTGATTGCCAACAAAAATCTTTTGTGCGTTCGTGTCATTCGTGGAAATTCAGGAAGTTAATTATTTTTTTTACGAGAACTCCTATATCGAAAATTGAAATTGAATTGATGATTGAAGATGGAATAAGCTCGTTGCTATCAGATATGGAAACGCAAAACGGCATATTTTTACAATCTCGTTCACGAAAACTACCTGGGTGTAATAATTGCAGAAGAGACTTTGCCTAAACATTTTTGGAACGAAATAAAAGAATCCAACTTTCATAAAAAAGGAACTTTTTCTAGTTCACTCAAAACGGTTTCGATGTTCTCAATTCCAATAATTCTGCAGGATGCAAAGTGCATGCTCCTACGAAGTTTGGCTCCCCAAATGCAAACTTTTTATTGTTCTGAGCATGCTTCCAAGGAAAACGTGAAACTTGTTCCACTTGGAATTTTTCCGAATGAATGATTATTCGATATCCTCGATTCTGCGATCATATGCAACGTAGAACACGCCTCCGACGAAGTTTTGGTCATGGAAAGTTTCCGGGGTTCTATATGTGGTTACGAGGGCAATATGAAATTCAAAAATATAGCGAATGATGAATTTCTGATCATAGTTACTCACCGAATATTTTTTCGCAGATTTATTTTCCTCCTTTTTACTTTTACTGCCCTTTGATACCCAGGACCTCCCTTAATATTGAAAAGTATTGTTTTGATAATATTTTACTTCGTGACATTCCTACCGAGAACAATTCTCGTTCGAAATGTCGTCGTTCGGGGTTTTCAGTTGAGAAGTCTTTTTTTTTTTTTTCAAGTAACAGACTTCCACGGTTCTAAATCCAGCCGTTCATTTTAATTTTAAAACAGATAAGAAGATCGAAAAATTCTGTAAAGCAAATACTGCAACAAAAATGAAAAAAGAAACATTTGAACTTGAGCTAAACTATTGGGAAACTCCACATTTTAAAATAATCATTACATCTTGAATAGATTGTTCACATTTGAAACTACCGCTATAAGTTTTATTCGAATACATTATCTCATTTCTCTAGTTTTATTATCATCACCACCCCAAGATGAAGGAAATTTAATATTTCGTAATTTTGAAAGTTATTGTTAAGCGAAGTTCAAGTTTGCTATCTTTGTATGCAAATGGTGTACTAGTTATTGCAATTTAATCTTTAAATCCTAAAATTGATTTTTCACTGTGTATTTACTGTTGAAAATAATTTTTACAACGTTTAGGGATTTGTGAAAAGGTCCAATAGTTTTCTATTGGTTTGGGATTTTTATGGTTGTCGAAGAAATGCAATCTCTACTAAAGACGGTGGCAAAAAACCACGACTATGCGGCGTAATTTAGCGTTGAATATGTTATGGAAACGTATGGGTGTTTGAGAGGTATTAATTGCATATCGTTTTAGAAGCCGAATATAGGAGGTATTTTTGCATTTTATGTTCCTAGGGAGCTTGTATTATGCGATGGGTTTAAGGAGTTATTTGTGGAACCATATTTTTAATCTGCTTCGTTTCCTTATGATTGCGAGTCTAAAAAGTCGAATTACTGTTTTGTAATTCCCAGGTAAATTTTATTGGCACGTGGAACGATACTCACTCGGTATATAATAACTTTATGGTCATCTCTTTAGAGCAGTCGAGATTGAACAGCCGTTACTCAGAAATTAATTTATCACAGATAATGCATATAAAGCATAAAAGTACAAAAATCTCAATATTTTTTTGGAAAAATAGAATTCAGTACATAAAATTAAAGTCAGCAGTTTGTTGAACAAGGTAGACGATTTCTCATTAAATTAAAGTCTTAATGTTGTCACTAGAAAATATTCATTTTAGTGCATCGCAAAATAAAAATTTATATTCATGAGAAATTTTTAAAATAAATTCCATACTGTATTATCGATTTTCTCATATTATTAACAAGCCATAAATATAAGTTTTTCTTCGAAACATAGGAATTTTAACGAGAATTCGCGCGATTTTCGATCTATTACAAAAATGAATCACAGGAGATAGGCATCTCTGTTTAAAAGGTTAAAAGGCACGTATTAACTGAGATTTTATTCTATTAATGCAGAATGCGTATGAGTTCACATATTGTATCGCGTAGATTCCTGCCACTTGGTGAAGTTTGTAGCGACGCCGCACCCATCCGTCTCTCTCTCTCTCCGTCCCATAATTCTCCCCTAACGACGACAATCATCACAAAATCGGCTTAAGACGACGGCGATTGCCGCATCCCCTTCGCATAATCGTTCCGTTAACAGATCGCAACCTTCCGCCCCTTATAGTGAGCGCGTAACCACGCAGGCGCAAATTAGTGCCACCTATCCGCCCTCTCAATTCCCGGGTGCTCTCATAACGCACGTGGTTTATTAGCGAAATGGCTGAGTTAATCCTTGTCATCGGATGGGGTCATATATGCACTATTGACCTATGGATTCCTCGCCCTTTTTCCATATGCCACGATTAATAAGAGATTTTGTTATAGCCCGGCGAAAAAGTAATTTTTAAAAATTGATTATTATTTTTAGGGTTTCGAGAAGTATAATATACTGTAAATGAAAAATTAACTAACACGACGATTTATTTTCGGTGTTATTTGTAGCTGAGTTTTTTCTAACGCAGATAAGTAGCGATTGATCTCTCTCGTTTTTTATTCATCATACCTCAGACTATACCTTGGTTTGCCTTTCATTTATAATTACCTAAAATCATTGTCATGTTATATTACATCAATTTAAACTTCTTCGACTTGATATTTTCATGAAATACATACATCGAAGCGTAAAACTAAAAATTTTATAATCTCATATCTTTCCCGCTTACCATTTTCCACCAAGGTTACTTACGGTTATTTTCCATATCGCTTCAATGTGGTTTGCCTCAACTTCTTATTTATATAAACAATTTATTTTTTTATCAGCATTTTACGAATTTAAGTGGAGAGGTTAATTCATTATTTTTCTCTCCAGTTTGATAATTTGTGTCAGAACTAAGGCTAGAATTCGACAAGAAGGAGGAAACAATTTTATTGCTCTACAATGTGATACAGTAGTTTTATATTCCCTCTACTGTCGTTATAGTTATATGAATGTATCTTCTTAAAGAAAGCGTGGAAAATTATGAATGGGAAAACCGTTTATAAACTTGTAATTAAAAGATAGAATGCGAGTTAATCCGGCAACGTAAGAATAAATAACTATACCTTCCCATTGAGAGTTTCTACCTGTAACAGTTAAAAAGTGAGGAAAACTCATTAAATGCTACGTTTAAACTTGAATTATTACAGGTTATTTATGACCAAAAACATGTAGGTTGCAGTTGAGAAAGAGAAGAAATTGAAAATCAATTGTAAAACGAGTAAGGAAAGAGAAGACAGTAAATGGAGTTTAAAAAAACATTAGGCTTACGGACAAACAGAGAAAAGGCATACAACAAGACAGAAGCGATTGCCGAAAAAACGAAATATATAGCTGCTTTCATTTAGGAGTGACAGACAAACCTTCACAAGTAAACGTGCACAATGAGACTACTAAATCGATAGGCGAAATAATGTAGTTTCTGTCTTCTTTCGATTAGGAGGGATTAGGGCGCCATAAAAACGGACGGACAAACTTAACGCATAAGCGGATTAAAAAAATTGTAATTACCGAATTCGCAATCGAGAAACTACTCCGAGGCCTTTAGACACTTGGTCGCATTTTCTCCTTTATCTTCGAAAGGTCTCTCACTTCATTTGTCGGGGAGAGAATATACGAATATATGTAATTAGTGCAATATCACCCGTCTCATAGCAGTTTGTCTAATTTTCACGTTTAAAGCGAAAAGTTGGCCAATTCCACTACAGCGTACCTTAATTTCCGAAATCATTATTGGACTCCCGACATTATTAACTCGGCAGGGGAGTATATCCTTCACACAATTGCGAGATGCTGTGTTGCCCAAGTATTTCGGTGTCAAACTGACAAGCGAAGAAGGGGCGAAGGTCCTGGAGATGGAAATCCTGGAGCATAGTGAAAGAGGAGGGGATGTGGAGAAGAGTATGGGGGGAGGGAGAGAGGCGTCAGGGGAATGTGTAAAGGGGGGGGGGGGTAAGGTCCTCGGTAGAATAACGATGAAGGGGGCGTCAGAATATTCTGAGACGTCGTCTGTCTGAGGGATAAATGTAAGGAGAGAAGGAAGGGGGAGTCAAGAGGGAGGGAGGGAGGAAGAGGATAAAATGGAGGAGGGGTGGAAAGTATGCGAGGTGGGGGGAGGGGGGGAACTGAGTAGGAATTTGCTAGAGGGCTAGATATGAGTTGAAGAGTGTGGGGAGAAATCTTGTAAGATGGAGCCAGAAGTGAGGAGAGGATAACCCTTGGTAACGCTTGATGGGGTTTAGGAAACCCCATTAGTAAGCCCTTACGTCTTGGATAAAGGCGCGTTATGGAGTTGGAAGGATGAGAGTGCATGGAGAAGGGGTATTTGCCGGAGAGGGATTCACGCCGGTGTTTATTAGCGGAGTTATTTACGTAGAGAGTATATAGCATGCACATACGAGGTCTGCCGTGTCAATATTTGGGAAGGTATTCACCTTGATGTTAAAAGAGGGCGCGAAGTCAAGGCTGAAATATTTTCTGGATGTCTTTTTTCGAACACGCTCAGCATGCTTGTGCGTATATCACGTAATATAAATGACCTAGAGTTAAATTTAAATAATTGGGTGTCTATTGTGAGAATTTGTACATCAGAAGTGGAAAAACTGTATCTTTGTATCAGAGCTGCAAACCGAACCGAACCAAACCGCTGAACCGAACCGAACCGCAGCCATTTTGCTGAACCGCGAATCGAACGGAAACCACTGATTAATTTTTCAATGAACCGAAAACCGAACAGTAATTCTCTGCAAAAGTGGTTCGGTTTCGGTTCGATCTCAATACACAAAGTAAGGAACCAACGAAAAGACCAGGAATTTCCATTGGAAAAACCAGCGGGTTTGCTTCAAAGGAAAGAGTGCCTAACTCTTTCCTCTCTGATACTATTGTTATCCACATAAAAATCACGTTAGGATCAAAAATACCATTTTTTAAATATAAATAAATGAAGACTAGCAGCCCGTTGCAGCTACGCTTGCAAATAATCTAAATAGTTCTTTGTCTTTGTCTTTCTTGAACTCTCCGCTCCTCATCTACACGGGCAATCCTATGAGCTTCCGCATCTCTTTCTCTGTCTTTCCTACAATACTCTTCCTTTCATCTCTGACTCCTCTTCCTTTCTCTGGCAGCTGTAGCCGGGCTGATAGCTCTCCTTTTCACTGGTCTACCCCTTGGCATTTTTAAATTTCCTGCGATTTTACAGCAATATATTAGAGCAATTACGTGATCACAATGTCACAGAGTGAAAATTTTTTAATTCTACCTTGCGTTATAAGTCGCTCCAACATCTAAAGACTCCTGGCCTTGAAAACCAGTTAGCAGCAGCCAATAGGAGACTGTTTGTTTGGGAAGGTAATGGGGAGGAAACCAGTCTCTCTCCTGCTCTCGAAGAGATCACATCTGGATGCGTTGCCATTAGAAATTGCGTAGTATATCAGCTGAAGGCGAAAATCCGCAAGAGCTGGCAACGCGCACCGATATCTGCTCTCCCGCACGAAAGTTGAGAGGGGCGGTGGAAGGGGAAAGGTTCGTGATTGGCTACTTGCTCTAAGTAGGCAAAGAGCCTTCCGATGGTGAAGCGACTATAGTTCTAATGATTATCGTTGCGTAGTATATCAGCTGAAGGCGAAAATCCGCAAGAGCTGGCAACGCGCACCGATATCTGCTCTCCCGCACGAAAGTTGAGAGGGGCGGTGAAGGGGAAAGGTTCGTGATTGGCTACTTGCTCTAAGTAGGCCAAGAGCCTTCCGATGGTGAAGCGACTATAGTTCTAATGATTATCGTTGCACCCTTATAGACGAACTCACAAACAGTCGCTTTCCTTCAAGTGTCTATCAACGACTGCTTTTAACTTCTTACAGGACCTACTATAAAGGCGACGTCAACGCAAGCGTTGTTTATATTATCAATGAAGAGAAAATAACAATAACGCTTTTCTTTCGTCTATTTGAAGGTTTAATTGGCCTTAAATGAATTGGAGGCAACAATGAGAATCTCCTTGGCAACGCCCGGAATGAGTACGAAAAATCCGAAAAATTTGGAAAACGAATGCGTATTTCTGAAAAATTCGACTGCGTAACGTGTAAACATTGCAAGAATAAGATGGTATCTATACCATCTTATTCTTGCAATGTTTAAATATAAATTTTTACTTTCTTTAAATAAATTCTTCTTTTATTTAAAATAATAATGACTGCTGATTGATTTACTTACAGATTAATACTGAATGTGTACTGTATATATTGGATAAATTATTTCTGGATAGTATTTCAAATAATTAATTTAGTTAAACCGAACCGAACCGCAAACCGAACCGAACCACTTGTCAAAATTCCCGTCTGAACCGAACCATGAACCGAACCACTTCCAAATTTTGAAGTGGTTTGCAGCTCTGCTTTGTATATGTTTATTCACTAGACCAGGGATCCCCAAACTACGGCCCGCGCAGTGATTTCATCCGGCCGGTCGTATTTCATCAATTTTTTAAAGTTTTCTTTATTTAACTAAAGGATTTTTTATTAGATATAATTTATTATAAGTGAACGATATTTTCCGAGTACTTGGATGCAAAATACTCTTAATAAAGGCATATTTCATAGTATAGAATTAAAAAACATCTAAAAAATTGCTCTGAAATTTTCGTATGTGCCCTGCACAATAATACATGAAACATCATGTGGCCCCTTCAGTAAAAGGTTTGGTGACCCCTGCATTAGACGATGGTTTTTAAATTTTTCATCTTACGGGAACATCTGAAATCTCACGGACCCCCTCTTATGGCATTATATTTTATTTATCTGAGAATCTCTTAACAATCTTAAAAAAATGATTAGGAAAAATAAAATATAACAATTAATTTGTTTATATATGTATTTACGTATATTTATATAGATAAAACAAAACAGATCCTTAGTTAACTCGACAATTTTATCATATTTAATGTGAACTATGGAGAATATTCTTGCCAATTCTAGCAAGATTCGACATTCGACAACACACTGAAGAGTGAGATTACGTGCTTTGAAAACCCTGAAAAATGAATAATGCTTCCATGGCAACAGATTCCTGTTAATTATTGCTAATCAATTTAATTGTCGCTCCACTAAAATAAAAAGTATTTTTTTCTAAAAGTGTCGCGTACCCCCTGTAAGTTTGCCACTTTGCATTCAACGTTAAATATACCATGTCTACCATTTTTTCTGACGGGTTAATTGTAAGACTTTTTTTTTAGTAGGTACTTGAGGTATATACCGTAACAAGCAAGGCATCCCATCGGAAGGAGTGATTCGTCTCCAACTATATGACAGAGGGCTAATATGAAAGTGAAGCTTAAGTTGGAAATCTTAATTTATTCATAATTTAGGTTTTAAGGTTTCTTGCGTCGTTACTTACTGTCATTTAGAATTGTATGGGCGAGTGAAATATACGTTTTTTTACTACACATCTTCGGTAAAGTGACTTCCACGGATGAATATTAGAAGAAATGTTTATTCTGTCATTTCATAAAATTGTTTTGTTATACTTTTGAGTACTTTTATAGTAAAGGAAATGCCCCATTTAAATTCCGACAATAATGAAATATGCTTGCCACAACTAAGAATGATTTTCTCTCTGTTCTACAGAGAATGACAATTCAGTATCTAATTTAGAAAGAATTAAACTCAAGATAAAAACTCCCCATAAGAAAATAATCGATTAAAATACAGCATTCGTTACATAGGTATTCGTTTGTAACTTTTTCTTTTTAAAAATATAACATAATTTACTACATTAACATGACGTTTAATAAAATTTAACCATATCCCTGAAATTTTTATTTATTTTTTATTGACATGAGTTTGTGTAGCGGTTCAGGCTGTTGATTTTGCGCATTTTTATCTTCCGCATTTCGAACTGAACGTCGTTTTTGAAAAGCTTAACGCTGGAAAATGCTTTGAAATTAAGTCCCTTGCAGAGATCGACGCCCATTCGTGACTCCGTTTGCCAATTGGATAAGGTCATCGTTCTCATTAGCGGCGATGACTTCTTATTGAATCATATCGATGGTCTACTTTATGGAGAATGTTTAAGTAATTTATATTCAAGTTGCCAACAGTGCTAACGTCGAATGGAATATTCGTTTTTATGCTTATTTGTTTAAAAAATTATATTAACATAAAAACACTAACACAAGAATAATGTGTGAAAAGGTGTGAGGTTTTAGGAGTTTGACCCCATTTAAAGGACGAGATGGAATCGAAACGTCCTCATCACAACGAGTAAAACTAAATAAATGCACGTGTTTGTATCATTTCGGCACTCGTGCGTTTTAACGCTAGAAATATAGAGCACACAAAGAAAACAATTATAAATCACATATAAAAATGTGCCGCCGTTAAAGTAGGGGTATATGATGCATATGCAAAATGATCTACTTACCACTGAATTTAACATATTTTAGATTTAGATTAGCTAATTTAAAAAAGTTTACAATGATTGATATGTACGGTACAAACATCTGAGCAATCAGAAGAAACATTTGCAGTACTGGCGAAAACTGGAAGTATCCTAGGAAATTTATTTTGACTCTATTACAGAACAAATTCGAATACAAGTCGATTTGAAGCTTCTGAAATGTAATTATTTGGGACAAACGAGGAATTTTAAGGTGGTTATTAATGAAAGATCTGTTTTGTAGGACTAGAATAAAATGCGTAGGTTTGGCTATGCACCCCTACTCCATTTTATCTTTTTCTTACTTCGCCTACCAAAGCATATGATTTTTGGATAATATATAATGTACTTCTTCCTTCTTAGGACTACAACCTTGTCGTGGCAGAGGGGCTTTAGTGTTCCATAGACCTTGATAGCATTTGCTCCTGGTAGGGTCACCCATGCCAGTAAGGTCAATAGGTAGGGACCAGACTAAGAGACTAAGAGCAGTGGACGACCTTCCGGTAGAAATGTTAAAAGAGCTAAGAAAAGAGGGGAAGAGAGTTTTTATAAATTGTGCCGTAAGACATATGAAGAGGGGGAATGGCCAAACAATTTCAATAGATCTGTTTTGATAGCCTTGAAGAAAAAGAATAAAACAAACGAATGCCAGGATTATAGAACAATAAGCTTAATTTCCCATGCAGCTAAAGTTATTCTCAGAATTTCGAATAGGAGGCTAGAAGCAAAAGTCAATAGATATATAAGTGTAGACCAGTTCCGGTTTCGAAAAGGTCGTGGCATCAGGGATGCAATAGGGGTTGATTGGAGAGATAGACGTATATGAACCAGACTGCGCAGGTAAGGGTAGCAGGGGAAGAATCGGGTTGGGCAACGCTAGGGAGAGGGGTGAGGCAGGGCTGCCCACTCTCACCAGCATTGTTTAACATTTATGCAGAGGAAATGATAATGGAGGCATGGGAAGATGTAGAAACAGGGATAAAAGTGGGAGGTAGCCTGGTTAAATCGGTTAGATATGCAAACGACAAAGCATTGGTGAGTAATTCTGAAAGGGGCCTTCAGATGCTAGTTAGTTCCTTAAATGAAAATGCAAAGACGTTCTGGATGAAAATTAATACAAAGAAAACGAAAGTTATGAGATTTTCCAAGAGTGGAGATATCCAGGTCAATGCTATAGTGGATGAGCAAAGGCTGGAGCACGTAGAATGTTTTACTTATTTAGTTAGTATTCTGTCAAATGACAGAAGAAGTAAAAAAGAGATCAGGACAAGGATAGCAAGAGCAAAGGAGGCGTTTACGAGACGACGAGAGCTGTTGACCGGCAACTTGACTAAAGATATTAAAAAGAGGTTAGTGAAAACACTGATATTGAGTGTAGCATTATATGGGTGGGAGACATTGACAATGAGAAAATATGTGAGGCGGTTAGAGGCGTTTGAGATGTGGGTATGGCGCAGATTAAAGAAAATCAGTTTGACAGAGAGGAAAGCGAATTAGGAAGTTTTGAAAATAGCAGGGGAAGAGAGGAAGTTAATTAGAGTAATAAGGGGCAGACAGAATAAATGGGTGGGTGAAAATTTGAAAGAGAACGGTTTACTGAAATACGTCATAGAAGGAAGAATGTTAGGAAAGAGGCAAAAATGTAGGAAGAGGATAGATACCTATATTAAATTCGTTGAAAAAAAGGATGGGATATGTGCATTTTAAGAGAAAGGTTTGGATATCTCGGATTTGGTGGTGTGTACCTAAATCCTACCGGAAAGTTAGAATTACTTTGTATGTATAATATACTCCTATGGTTCCGAGTCGCGTAAATTTATCGAACGCGGAAATATTGTCTTCTAATATCTTTCTCTCTTAAAAGTCGCCTTTAACTTGACGCGAGAGAATTTTTCATTACGCTTTCAGCATTGTTCAAACGTTCCGTTTCCGTGATCCCTGTGTTTTTGTGCATGACAATCATGCTATAACAACTCACACACCGCGTCATTTTAAAAGTTTTGATCGAGGTTATCCCTTGGTTTTAAACTATTTAGCTCTAGTTTGTTTCTAAAGAGAAGGAGAATAAACAAGGCAAACTTAGATGTAATTGATCGTTGAAGCTGTTGCAGGCGTAATATGTGAACAAACCGATTGTTCTTCAGAAAGAATTTTGCGTCTTCTATTATAATTTGCAGTAAGCTTCATGAAACTATAGCAGTGTGAATAACCGTACGCTCGCTATTACAATGTTATATTCAGTAGAAGCCGTCAACGTGAAAGGTTATTTTTGTTGCGTAGTTACGTATCAACAGCACTTCACAAAGGAAAGACATCGACAAATATGATAATTTTCTTTCAAGGTGTTACCTCCGATTAAATATAAGACTCGTTTTATGATACAATGCGTCATTTAAAAGGACAATGCATGGACCGCGAATTTTATAGAAAACTCACCCATCCTTTAATTTACTTATAAAAATAAATCACGTTGAACCGTCGTGCTTGTGTAGAGATCTGGCGTTCGCACGAACGGATAAATTCTTAAATAACGATAAGGCGATGGAAAATTCCTATTTTATGTTTGGCGAAGATCTCTCCTCCTTAGTATGCCCGTTTAAGTATTCACTTTTTTTATATTACAAAATCCTCACTTTTCCCGATCCCTCTCTGTTTCCTTAAGAGTAAAAAAAAAAAAATCTTGCGAGGATATCGCATTCGTGTAGCTAGCTACTTTTGCAAGGTGGTTCGCCATTTCTCACGTCTCCGTCCTTTTTCTCTCAGTCCGCACTCCTAACGATTGCTTCTTTTTTTTTTCCTTCGGAAGGGTAAAGTGCGGATTCCGACTTGCTGCACTCGCACTTCCTCCCTCTACTTTTTCCTCTCCTTCCTCTCCTTCCTCACTCCTTCCCTCTTCGCACCCACTCCGACAAACCCACTTGTGTGTATGTATGCCGCTGGGATTCATTTTTTTTTTCGTCAGAAGGAAAAAGTCGCGATAGGAAAAGGTTTTATTTTTGGCGGGCAGCCTGTCCTTATTTCAGACGTCGACATGAATAATTCAGCGTTCCATCGGCAAGAGAGAGGAGGATTGAGGTGGAGAGAGAGAGAGAGAGGGGGGAGAGAGGGAGAGAGGGAGGAGGAGGTAAAGGAAAACGGAGTGGGCGAAAGGATTAGTCGGGTAAGGGAAGAAGAGCGCGTGGGAGGGCGAAGGGGAGTTCCTAGGAGGCGGATAGGGAGATATGGTACAAGAGAGAGAGAGGGGTGGAAAGTATGAATAAAGGAATCAATGCACAGCTAAGCTTTCGTAAGCCTTCTCGGAATGTGGGAGGATAGGCAGACGCTAGCGCACACGTATCTCCGCTATAGGTGAGTTTTTTTCCGCGAGGCTTACACGAGCGGCGCAGCAACGTAAGTTTATCATATAAGCACGTGCGCCAAGAGGAGATCGGAGTTCGATTTTTTCTGTCCCGCTGAATAAGCTGCGAAATGATACCCGAGATTTTTTTATACTATTCTGTGTAACGTTACTTCTTTTGCCACTAAGGGGAGGTGTGCTTAATGCATGGAATTAAACATTGACGTATTTTAATCCCTTCTCAACTTTAATACTCTGTAAATGTAAAAAAAGATACTCCTATATAATATCGATGGTATACTGTAGACCGAATTAAAATTTTATTAGTAGCAACTATTCAGCTGAAATTCTACGCCAATCGTAATGGTGACGTATTGATCGTATTAATTTAATTTGAAGTAAATATGAAGGTGTAATATCGAAAACTTTCAACTTGACTTAACAGTTCATTTAATTATTTCAGAACTAAGATATTATCCTTCAAAAATGGTCGACAACATCTATGTTCTTTGTTTATTATCCCAACTCCAACAACGTTGATGCATTGATACATCTGCGTCGAAATTTCATTAGAGAAACTAAGAAAAATAAGCGACAAATATAATTTTTACGCACCTTTCAATGATATTAATGGTTGCACGGGAGTCACGGCTAAGTTTTAACTTCATTAAATACTAAACATCCCCTTGTTACTCCATCTTTATACCATATATTTTGTTTTTATTGCTATTTCATTTTGACAGCGGTGCTTTTCGGTAACACTACAGTTGCTTTCAAGATTTTTTTACGGAGTTAACACTCGTGGAAAAGCTGTCATTGAAGTTAATCCTTTTTTCGTAAAACAAGAATTGGTGAGGAACCATAACGATCTATATCTACTGATTAATCTAGTAAGAAACAATGTAACTTGGGGAATTAATAAAGGAACCTGATCGTGAGAACTTCTAACCTCTGTCTACACTTATGTATATCGAGAATATTTCATTTGACTAAAGAACGCTAATTGGTCGATCAAATTCAAATTTTTTAAATTATAGGATTTTTATTGTAAGGGTTGTGAAACTCATATATTTTAAAGCTAAAACAAATCACGATGAAAAAATCGGATATCTCATCGTGCTTTCATAACATCAAAAACTTATTTATGTAATAATAAAAGAAACTCTTAATTAGATTTCAGACAGTGTTATCTTTATATTTACATTGAAATGCAACTCGAGGCGCGATATATTCAAAGTTTCTCCGCGAAAGGAAAGTGCCAGAATATTTTTCAACAACCTATAAGCTTTCCTCCTAATTGATCATAAGAAATGAATAGTGGTTTCTCTCGCGTGGCCTAATGAGAATTTTGTCGAACGCCCTTTTTAATTATCGATAAACCTAATGTTCAATATTTTCCATTTTAGATGTGAATAAACAGTATCGCGACTCAAACATCCGGCCGATATCGGCAATTTTTTTTCCTCTCCTTCTCTGAAGTGAAAAAAATTTAATAACGATATTAATTGTGCGAAAAAATTGAAAGGATCGCCTCATTCATTGTGCGATAATAGTATCCGAATGTGTTGAATGAAGAGGGGAAATTCGCCTCTGAATTTTGTTAACAAACAAAAATATTACCTATACAAGCCACAAACTCTAGACTGATGTACCTTTAAAATGGACTAAGTAGGCGTGCCGTGTGATATAATTAATATTTAACTTTAGCCAAGCTTTCGCATTTAAGAAATTATACAGTACAAGTAATTCCACCTTGAGGTAGGTTTTACGCGCACACAACAAATCCTGGCTATCCAGAGCCTTTCTCTTAAAATTTTCATATCCCATTCCTTCTTTTAACGAATCTAATATATGCACCTATTCTATTCCTACCTCTTTGCCTCTTTCATAACATTCTTCCCTCTATGACGTCTTTCAGTAAACCGTTTTCTTTAAAATTTTGACCCACCCATTTCTTCTGTCTACCCATTATTAATCTAGTTAAGTTCATTTCTTCCAATGCTATATTCAAAACTTTAAGAAATTATAATTGAGAAAATTACACCTTTTTAATGTTATTGAATGATTATTATATATGGTTTATTGATTCAATTCAGGCCTCGATAGTAGAAATTTCATAGCCTAAGATTTATTCTCCGGTGTGTCCAGATAGACTCGAAGCGCTGTTTCGATTCTGAATTTTTAACCACGCACCAGTGTATTTGAATATCATAAATTTTCATTGTGGCGTAGATAAACTATGTACACATTTATTTGTAGGTATTTATCACTAACGTGTTTAATTAGTTTTAGCAATAATATCAGGTAAATGTTTTTATAAGACATCTAAAATCTTACAAATAAATCGACCCTATTAAACTTACAATTAGACATTGAACATTATCATCTAATGATTGTTTCAAATGAACATAATGTTGAGTACTGATAAGTATATTAAAACTTTTGAATTACACATGCTAATAAAATTAATCCACGGGATGTTTACTTGAGCAGATGAAATCACAGACGTAAACAGAAGATTTGGAAGTCTTCGAATTCGGTGAAATAACTCCAATATTTCTGGAAATAGCAATCGCCCATGTCGAAAGAATACCTTATAAAAATTATATGGTTTTATTTCAGACCTGTTGCTAGGAGGTCCTTGCAATAAGCGGTACGAAATAGGAAACCCCCTCATGGCAAATAAAGCAGAAATGCGCAAATCTGTTGCCACTCCCCACCGCCCATTGTATGCCGCACTGCTATTGGAATGACAATGTCGAGTGTTGAGATAGAGAAGGAAAAGGGAGTGATTCGGTGGAGGAGGAGGGGGGTGTTGTGGAGGGGTGAGGGTGTTCGGGGGAGGCGATCGTCGTGCGTTGAGTACCATAGACTCGCCATATAGTGTGAATGGCATTAATGAAGGGGACCACTGGAGACCTATGGAGGCGGCCGTGGGGACTAACGGGCGGCGAGGGAGGGGGTCTGCGTTTAGCTGACGTAAGAGATAAAAGAGGGAACGGAACAAGAGGACCGCCGGGACGGATCAAGAGGACCGGTGGGTAAAGGGACGTGTGGACCGGAGGGGATTTCGCGTGCGGAGAGAAGAGCGAGATGATGTGGAGAGTGATTCGGACATGGGTTTGCTGGACCTATAGATAGAAAAAATGGAGGGATTTAGATGGAAAGCTGCGAACACGGTGGTTGAAACCAACTTCAGACATAAAAAATGACTTTGAACTTTAAGAACACGTATATGAACTTTTATCATCCAATTTGCATATTAAAAATATTCCGAAAAATTATATTATCGTGCTCACCATATGGCTGGGATCCAATTGCTGATTCCTTTAAGTCAAATCCGATAACTAATTGTAAGTAAAACGGTTGGGTATATCATCGATCGTTGATTTTTTAAAAGCTATAAATGATGTTGCCTGGTCTATGGCCGAAGTGCGTATATCGTTTTATGGTTATTCGAGTTATATTAATTGTCAGTTTTCTAAAAGGGTGGGTATAGGCGTGGTTAAGTCTCTTTACGCATGTTCCAACAGATTGTTTGCGTGTCTTGATAATTGTTAAATAACATTGCAGATCATTATAATGCAAAAATATCAGAAATAAGAGTGCATACACACGTGGCAAAGTAGTAAGTAATATTGTCCTCTAAAAGTGTTAAAAGCATCGTTAAAATTAAAACACAATATATTCCTTATAATGTGAAAGTAACGCTTACATTTATTATTTACACAAACAAGAACTGAAGTCAAGATTATTTTGCGCATTGTTGGTACATCTAAACCGCCTGACAAAATTTCTGAGTTTCCTCATAAATTTGTGAATATCATTACAAACTAACAGTATTCCTTTGCGCAACGCGGATAAGGCCGCGTTGATACTTTATGGAAGAAATTAAAATAGGATGTTCGATCGCGAAATGTAACATGTGCATACAGAATTAGATTTTATTTACGTAATAAAAACATGACAATAAATCAAAGCATACCTATATATGGAATAAAATAACCATGAAACATTATAATAACAGCGTAAAGTGAATATATAAAAGTTCTGCACTGGATTAGCAAAAACATGTGAAGTTATTTTGTTCCAATGCATTCACTCTTAATTGTTGAATACTTGTGATGATGATGATGAGTTCGGAGGGTGAGCGATTGTTTGAGGACGAGGCATTATATGCATCAGACTACATTAAACATGCCTGAAGAGAATGAAGAAGTCGAAGTTTTCGCTTGAAATGCCGCAAAACAGGTCATTGTTTGATGTTTTTGCCTTCGTCACTGTAAGGTGTTAAGAGATCCTCATTTCCTCTCTTGAATTTGAGGCTCCTCTCCGTTATCGCGTCCATGACATTGAAAAACTCTCCCAGCTCGTTTGCCTTGTATAGGAAATCTATCAATGATTTTGTTGTCAGGATAGGTTTTTCAGGCTCGTCCTCTTTTTCGGCCGCACTGACCCTGCTCCACGGTGTAATAAGATCCTCAATCTTCTCATTGGTCGGTTATTCGTGATAATTCTGCAGCAGAGCTTCTTGTCTGTCTTGTGGCCAAAACCCTTCCCTTATCGATGGTTGGAAATACATTGAATTTTTTCACCCCTTCAAGCCACAGTTGATTCCAACAAGCACATATTGTCGAAAGTACTTCTTTACTCAAGGCTACCTTGATAACAATGATGCAGTCCCTTGATGTATAATTTCCAGAAGCGCATTAAATTCTCCGCTGTGTCACCATCAACAGCCTGGGTAGCAATCCTTTATACACCGCAGGTGTGGTAACACTCCACTCCTTGGCCCATAGTTATTATAGTCATTACTTTTACATTTGCATACGCGAACGTACGCGTCCATGCGGTGGGACCACGCGCGTTCTTAAATTCAAGGTTCTTCTTTGACCTCGAGCATGAAGCAGTTGTTGAACAATCATTGAATAACATCCTTTTTACTCTGGCTCTCTTGGTTCCTCGCCAAACCACAGATAAATGTCTCTTATCTTTCCATTTTAGAAGACGTGAATTTTCGGCGAGGTGGATCGGTAGAGCTTGGCGCCTAAAATCACCGGGCGCATTCTCACAAAAGAGTAGAATAATCCTAACTTTCAATGCCTTCAGTCTTCTGCCCCTTGGAGTGTTTTAGGTAGAAAATCCCGGTTTAATCTGCATGGAAAACCTGTTCAGGAGCAGGGGCGGATTTATAGGTATGCGCAGTGCGCGCAGAAGTAGAGCCCCGTGCTCCTGAGGGCCCCTCGAATTTCAAAATTATCAAAAAAATAGGGCCTCAAAAAAGGTTGCGCGCAGGGCCCCACTATCCATAAATCCGCCCCTGTTCAGGAGCATAACCTTTCTTGGTGACAAGTTGAAGAAAGGGTTTGAATTTCTCAGCTACCCAGATTCACCGTGCACTTTGACGTTATGCATATTGTATCGACTAGTGAAGTTTGCAGGACATCCTTTGTTTGTCTGGAAGTCACCGTTGTGCGCACCTAATTCAAGACCCCTGTAATTAAAATTTTTCACTTTGGTTAAATTAGGGTCACATTTGCGTGCAATCTTTACCGTATTGTGGAAACCCACGTTCGGCAAGGGACTGATGTATTCTTAATTAAGAGGATTTAATTAATAAAGAATCTAAAGTACTTTCAATTTGGAAATAATTCACACGGCTCCTTAAATACATTAACATACATTACTATCATGAATTCAGTTTATCATTGAGGAAGTTTTGGTTGGGAATTGCTTTTTCGAGGTTTATGTTAATACCAATGCATCGGATTAAGTTTAATTTAATGCGGCTTATAGCGTTAAAAAAATTTTAATGGTGTATATTAATCCCATCAGTATTAATGTGATCTGCCACAAAATACACTATTTAAATTGGACAATCGCTAACGGAAATAGGGTGGATGGTGATGAGATAAAAAAGTCATTCTGTTTTTATGAAGATTTAAGTAAATTTGAATATCAGGTGAGTAAAGCTCTGGCATAATAGGTTAGGTACATAATTAAACCAGATTTTGAGGCTTTGGAATATGTTTACGGTGCGCTTTAATATTGCTGATTACACGAATGTATGTTATTGCTTTTGTTTCGTGAAATAGCATTTTTTTAAACCTCTAAAAAAAACTTCCCTTACTTATCGTCAGTTTAAGCGGGCAGGAATAAAATAAACGAATTTAATTTCGAGAGAACCGTCTTTTTTTATGGAACCCAAGAATTAACCATCTTAAGAAGAAAGCATTAGCGGCTCTAAGGAGAAAAAACGCATTTCCTCGAAAATTTTACTCTTTAAACCATTATCCAAACCTTGCATTTACATAATACATTCTCCTCGCTTTTTTCCGCTGTCTTTCCCCCTTAATATCTACCTCGCTTTCATTTTATACTCATGGCATTTCTCCCTATCTCTCTCTCTCTCTCTCACCTTCTCTCTCTTTCTCTCACCCTCCTACCCCCACTTTCTCTCTCTCTCTCTCTCTCGTCTCCTCAGGAAATCTCTTTTTTTCCAACCCTCTCCTAACTCTCGCTACCTACCTTCCTTCGAGCACTCCCATTCTCTTTTGTATACTTCCATTCCATTCAGTTTCAAAGGAGGAAACCACTCCCCCGACCGCCAAAGAGATAATCGGCTTACGATTTCCCCTTTTCTGCTCTGCCTCCCCTCTCCTTTATTTCTCCCCCTTTCGCTCCTTCCCCTCGGGGCTGTGTAGGGCCGTAAGGACGACGTTGGGAGGAGTTGGGAAGGAGGAAGAAAATCCTGGTGGAATCGGGACGTGTCGTGAAGGAGGGAGAGATGGAGGCTAACGGGGGTTGCGAAAAAAAGTAAAAAGAAGAGTGGGAGGAAGGGATGAAAAGGATTTGGACTCAAGGAGAAGTAATGGTTAAGGTCCGGTCGTTTTACTTAATAGCCATTGGGTGGACTTCGCAGCCATGTTTAGTTTCCATGGTTTAAGGATTATTTACGCGGAACGAGGATTCTTCCCGACGTTCTCGGAATTCGGAATCCACCTTCCGCATTCAATTTCCCCGGACCCAGGGTTGGTTTTTGAATGGTTGCCGGACGCTCGCGCGAAGGCGTTTTCGGATTGAATGGAAGGTTTAATGTTGAATAAGTTGCCTCGTTTAAACGGATTTGATCCATTCTGGCCGGAATATACCTGGAAATCGTAAATAACTAAATTGATTGAAGCTCTATAAAGGTTGTAATGCGTTGAAGTCATTCACTGGTGAAAAGTACAAACGAAATCGCTTGTATAATTTTGAACATGTTGATAATATAAGCATTTTATAATATTCTTTCCAAATGTTTGGAATACTGCGTGTCTTTTGCAGGTTAAATTGATTACAAGTTACCTGTTATCCTCCATACGATAAAGGTAATGTACACCTTCCCCAATGTAATGAAGCTACATTCGCATTTTCGCTTTTCTCGTGAAATTCATTTTGCGAGCGTTAAACGAATTGCGCGATTTCATATTTGGAGGGAAAATGTTCGTCAGTTCTGGAGAAAGAGGGAATTTCCATCCGTTAAAAGACTAAGTGGATTAAAATGGAAAAAAATATATATATATCTCAGAAATTGAATTCAGACAATCGGATTCACGAAACAGTTGGCGAAATAATGTACCTTTATTTGAGAGATTAAAAAGTTGCGAATTTTCAAAGTGTTCTGAATATTATCGGGATATTTCAAAAACGTTTCAATTTAAAAAAAATTGACGAAAATCTGCTTTATGGAGTTTATTGAATGAGGCGAAGCTTAGGAGGTATCCATATTTTATAATATAATATAAAGTGAAACGATAAATTTGTTTGTTTGATTTAATTTCCGCATTTGGCTAATATAAGACGTTCAGCATTGTAACCCGATAGATCCAACAATTAAACTACGATATCGTAAAAACGAAATGAATCATGAGTAATTTTCGAAAATAAAAACCCGCTTTTCCATAAATGTTGAAATACGTCAATTAGAGAATAATCTTGGAGCGTGTAAACTACGTGATAAGCAATGGCATATCCCCGGAGACCTCAGTGTATTTTCATATATTAAAAATATGCAAAGAAGTTTTTGGCATAGACTTTATATCTTGCATTGTATGTGTTTCTGAATAGCTCACGTTAAACTTTTAGAGTAATTACATTATACATGGGTTGCCAGGCAGGCAAACCCAAATGTAACTTTCCGGCTACTCAAAATAGATATTTAGGTTTTACAGTCATGGTTATAGTTTTTATATGCAACGAATAAACTATCTTCGGTTAGCAATATTACAACTATTGGTATTATGTTTAATTTAAAAGTCTTTTTCTTTACGTTTTTATCTGATAACGAGGAATTTATTTATAATGCTTATGAATACGTCAGAGCTCTGGAAGGGTCATTATGTGAATTATTTTATTTGATTGTTACACTTCTTTATCAAAGGTGGTATATTTATAACTCGTCTTTTTTAAAAACTGTTATTGTAAATGATGGTCATTTTATATCACGAATCCAGGCTTATCACTATCAAAATTATAAAATGAAAGCCTTTTAAAAATCCCATTTCCTTCATTTGGTCGCGTAGATTAGGCCCTAATTATTTTGGAGTGCCTAGAAAAAAAGAGAAATAAAAATCGGTACAAAAATAGAATTTTTATTTCCAACGCAGCGGACGTCGGTCGTCGTAGGATGAGAGAGAGGGTTAAAGAGAGAGAGATAGAGAGAGTAAAAGTGGGAGAGGGAGAGAGAGAGAGAGAGAGAGGTAGGTATTGGCGGGATTATAAAAAAAAATAAATCCCACGAGAACGTTTATTTAGGAAGAGGTTCCCACTTCTGCGGAGGGATCCAGCGCAGATGTCGACCAGAAATTTATGCCACGCAGTCCGAGATTCTTTTTTTATTCCCTTTCTCTTTTTTCTCCCCGTTTTCCCTGGCCACAATCTCCTTTATAACCAGGAATTGAAGGGTGGGTGTGTGGAAGGAGGGTTCTAAATGGTTGAGAAGAGAGAGAGAGAGAGCTGGAGAGAGTAGAAGTGGTGGTGCAAGTCGTCTGTTACGCTCACAATCGAGGATGATTGTAGGACAGAATATGCAATTCCCACGTCATCCCAATACTCCTATTTTATTCCGGCTAATCCCTAGGGTTCCTCCCCCCCACTCTGTATCCTTCCCTCTTTTTTCTTCTCCTTTTCCTCTTCATCAGTATAGGGAGGGAATTTTTCTCTCCTATTTGCAATTCTATTGGCTCATTTGCATCCGATTCGCTGTCTGTATATTTCTCTTTCTCTACCTCTCAAATTTTTTTCGTCAACATTTAGAACGTTGCGTTCCTTCCTTTTCCCCTGTCTTTGCTCCGCGCATGCGCGGTTTTTTCGCCGCCGTCATTTCATTTCTTCCTGTCTCTTTTTTAATGACGGAACCGAGTTACCAGTCCCGTAGCTGATGAGTTTTTCGCTGCCCCATCAATTCATCGGAAATGTTCTTTTATTTCGCCTCATCGACGCATGGGGGCGCCTAGATTCAATTTGGCGCGTTTCCATACCGGGCGACGGGAGTGCGCTACGCCGCGTCCGTCCTCGTGTCCATCATCCCATAATAATTCCAATTATGAGTGTGGTTTTTTTAAACGAATAATTTAGTTTCGTGCCATGGATGGCGTGATTTTTGACGAGACGATAGCGTTAGCGAGGGCAGAATTCCATTTTAGTCATAGTGTAAATTAGCCGGGAGCAATGAATCTGTAACTTCATCGCTATATGAATGAATATATTGTTCACAAAATGTTTACGCTAAAATATTTTTTATTATCGTTGGAAATGTAATCCGATAACTCCGAAATTGAATCATATATTCCCTTTTGTTGTTTCTGCGTTAGAGACTATTCCATGAAAAAATTAAGAAATAGTTATTTGTTTTTATTTGATGTTTGAATCCTCTTTAGTGAAAGTATTTATTTTGAAGGTATGTACGGTATATATATTTTGTCTACGTAGTATTTAGCGTCGTATTGAGGTGAAATTTCTTAATAAAAAATTGTGATCACTAGCGCCGGTCTTACTGGAATTTATTGAACAATTTGAAACGGAAAAATTCCATGCACTTCATTAGATCTCACTCGCCAAACTGTTATCATTATCGATTATTATCGGGAGATTGAGTAATCGTCAGATTGTAATATTATAGTAACTATGAATTTTATAATTATCTGGCCTTAATGGAGGAGAGGTTACCGTGGCTGCCTTCCAATGAAAGGGTAGCGTGTTCCAATTCTTCCGAGGACATTGTTGAATGTGGTTGTTATTACATCAAGCATAAGTTGTAATTAGTTGAAATTGATTGTATTAAATAAATCATCGTTATTATTAGATACGTCCGGGAAAACCTCTAAAGTTATCTCGCTTATTAGTCATATGTTTGGTTAACCGTTAGATTTCTAAGGTTTAGTCGATTCTCAAAATAACCGTATTATTTTAAATGTCGATGTCATTCTTATGAGAATTAGAACATTAGACCTGCTTTTATATTTCAGCTTTTATTTTGTAGGAATAAGGATTAGTAATATGATTTTAAAATGTGTTTTTATGACACAAGCGCATATGTTTCCTTTCCGTCTGGTAACAGGTAAGCTAAGAGGGAAGGGGAAAGATAATTCTGCTGCCTCTCACACGTCTTGCATAAATGATAAATGTCGGAGGAAATTCCTGACCTGCTTTCGTTGCTGCAGTCATATTGATTTCGTCTGTTTTTGGATCTCAGTTTTCCCGACGGAACGAAGTTATTGTAGGTTGAAATTATCGATCGAAGCGAAACTTCTTTACCACCTGACAACATAATGACGCTCTCACATCCAGTTGAAGTAACTTGACAGTTCGGCGTACATAAATGATTGATTTTATCCAGGACGCACTTGTAGTGAAAACTTGTGATTTTTATGTCGTGTCTTGGATTATCGAAAATTTCTGGAATCCACTCACTTAAAATATCGCTTGCTCGATTTACTGTTTAAGGACCATGCATATCTTTAAAATACCCGGAGTTATACATTATTCGTCGAATATTTGCTAACAATAAGTAGCATCGGCTACAGATTTACAACAACGAAACCGGCAAATAACAACATTGCTGCGTGTTTTGTTCAACACTGAAGCACATAGCCGTCGATTTTTGAAAGTTAAACTAACAAAGGATGGGGTCATTTGCACGCATTTGAAATTACAAGCCAATCCACACGAGTTAAGCTTTGAAACGTTTTAAAATGTTGTAAGCAAAGAATCAAGCCTTAATTCCACTATATAGCGTTTACAAATATTTTCTATTAGATTCAGGGAGATTTTTGTGTGATATCATTGAAACAATTTCTAAATACACAGTTTGGGTATATAGATTATTTACTAAGCTAGTATACAAATTTTGATCAATTAAGCTATTTTCTCTCATTCCTAAAATTCAGCTAGAGTGCAACAAATTCTCAGTAATACTGTTATCATGTTGAAATCTGTTAGGCAGAATTTGGATATACCTAAAGATGCATGAAAATGAAACTTCTGGTTTTATATTTTGTCATGACTTTTTTCGTAATTGCTGGCTGTCAAAATAGTTATCGCTAACATAAAACTTAAATCTTTCTGTTTTCCCTTTCGCTTTTGAGAAACTCGTGACCACTCTCCTTCCTCTACCACCACAACCACCTTCTCTGACACTCCCAGCTTACTCTAAAGATACTAAAGTTACGAATGTTTCAAGCTCTCAATTTACAACACAAGGTTCTCCATTTTATATCTCACACCGCTCTTCTCATTCACCCACACTTTCCTGTCTCTTTCTACCCCTATCATCCCCTCTTCACATTTTTCCTCTCCTCTCTCCCTCCCCGTCTTATTTCCCTTTGATACAAGACCGTGGAATTCCTCTTGATTTAGCCCCTTCAGTGCTCCTCTATCCCGATCGGATTTCTTGAATTTCACACCGGCATATTCTTTGATCTTTCACCCTTAACCAATGGCCGAGCACTCCTCCCTCGTCCTTTATTTCTCCTCCCATTCCTCTCTCTCCACGTCATACACCTCCCCCCCCCCCCTCCGATCACTCTCGTTTCTTACCTTTCCTTGACAACAAACGAGGCGATAATTAAGTCAAAAGCTATACAGCCTTCCGTCGCCTAGCGAATTTTATTATATGTATATCACTCTCAACCAGTGGAAAGAGGACTGATTTTGCCGCTTGCTATTGTGTTTAATTCTCCGTTTTCTTCCACTGAATCGCCTCCGTACCAGATGTTTACCTGGTTGTATGTGAACAATGGAAGCATTCAGAGTTGCAATTTTTTGGATTTGGTAAAGCGATAGAAATTTTAAAAGTGCTGAATTTTATTTGCATTTTTTAAAATTTGGCTACTATACATTTTGGGGACATCATATATGTTGCATCGGATGTGTAGTGGAATTTTTTGAATAAACTGATTAAAAGATATTTCGAGGGAATTTTCTGGAGGAAAAAGTGCGGGTATTACGTAAACAAATACGGTATTGTAATGCGCACAAACAGAACGTAATATGTACAATTCCTTGCACAAAACGCGCCTAAAAAACCGGTTATTATTACAATAAAGAGAGATCTTTAGTAGAAATTTCTATTTTTATTAAGGAATATCAGATAACTGTGTCTGAGATTTATTTTCCTCGTGTCAAAAATAACTAAGGAATAAACTCGGGTTTTATTAGCATTTCAATAATTAAATGAATATTAACGAATGAATCACTGAATGAAAAATTATTTGGACACCTTTCTAATGTAAGACGTGTAATTCATTTGTGTTTTCCGGTAATATATATTATTAATCTAGGGATTTACCTCGGCAAGTAATTAAATTTACCTTCCCTTCCGCATCCTGTTAGATTTTAATCCTATGCTCTCGTCATAGCATAACTAAAAATAATCGACGCTTTTCGATTTAAAAGGGGACATTGTCGTCTAGGATGAAATCAGAGCCAACGAAGCGAAATTGCCTCCGCCTCCAAACACAGCTCTGTTTGGCTCCGCGATCCCCATCTCCGACCTTTTGATTGATAAATCTCTTTCCGCGACTGTTTACAAATGGGTTTTTCCTTTTCCCTTGATATGACTCCTCAGAAGTCTACAAAAGTGCCATTATGGCGGGATTCTATAATGGAGTCCCTTTTCTATTGCTTCTTTTTTCCCATTTATCATCGCTGCATCCCTCACTCCACCCCTTCCTTCCTCTTTCTGTTTCTTTCTCTCTCTCTCTCTCTTCCTGCTCTGCGGATCTTGTTCTATCTATATATCTCTTTCTTTTCATATCCACCATTCCGCTCCCGTTTCACTCGCCCCCTCTTCAGTTGTCGCCACTTATGTATAAAAGTACACATGCTGTGCGTAGACGTTCTAGTATGTGCGTCATTTCGCGCGCATTACCCTGTGATCGGCCGAAAGTATCACGGCGAAATTTCGTAAATTCGAATCGAAAATTAAGAATTTCCGTCGCCAAACGGGTTCTAATGTTTGAAATGTGGTTTCGGAGCAAAAGTAATAAAAATATATATTTTCTATATGCATGAAGATTGCCTAGTATATTTAAATTTTATTAATGTTTTAAAAGAAAATAACTTATTAAAACATTCAGATCACGAAGTACGTAACCAAACTCATTATTTTACATCTTTTTCATCTATTTCCCCCATCATTTACATTTACCTCTTCACCCTGTATGCCACCAACAGCGTTTGGCGGGGGATGTCATTACAGAAAACATACACTCTAACTAACTCCTCTATTCAAAGGTATAATCGCGGCTGGGGAAAATTATTTGTATTATCTTTCGGTTCTAGCGGTACGCTCTGATCTAGTCCTACGTTCATCAGCACCACCTCGCAACTCCTCAATGGATTCGAGGCTATTAAGATTTACGAATACTTCCCCTTATACTTCATTCTTCTACAGTCCATTGTCTGCCGTCTCATGTCCCTCAAAAGCTCCGCTTGCGTCGTATCTATACCCGCCCTTTACAAATCGAACCGCTCTAAGCCGGACCATTGCGAGATCCATAGTTAAACCCTCCTCGAAAGCGTCTCAGGCTGAGCACCAGTATTCTACGATATGACGGATTAACAGAAGCCTAAACGATTTAGATTCACAAAAATCTCGGAGTAAATTCTTTCGCGATTTCAATAATTTTCTATTTATGAGAAAATAAAATGGCAAATCCAGCCATGACCACGGCTGGATTTGAATCCATGAATCTAGCATTTTCGTAAAGGCCGGCGGAATCGGGACGGTTAAATTTAACCTGTTTCACGCAATAATTAAACTTTTTAACGAAGAATTCTTGTTTATTTCTCTTTAGCCGTGACATTTGAATATGTAATATCAAATAGAATCGTCTACACCGTATCAAAAGGATCTCTTTAGGCAACAGTCGTCATCTCTTGCCCCAGATATCTTTGGAAACTTTTAATCTGGATCATGTTCATAATCGATATTTTTCTGTTCTCTCTCTCTCTTTATCCTTTTCTTTTCCTCCTTTTTCTCTCAGTCGCTGTTCCTCCTCTCCGTCCCTTTATCTTCTCTTTTCTCCACCTCGCTTTTTCCAATTTTCTGCCCCACGTAAAACCCACCTCCCTTTCCAACTCACGTTTTTTTTAAAAAGGCTTCCTCGTTTCCTGACACTTCCGTTTCCCTCTTTTCTTTCTCTCCCTTTCTCCTTCACTATACTACTAGAAATCTCCTCCCTCACCTCCCCTTTCCGCCCCTTCTTTCGCTTTTCTTTTGCTATTCCTCAGGCGTAGCGTCTCCAGGAATCTTTCTTTTTTATAACTTTCCCTTACTCTTTTCATTCTTCCGTTCAGGTCGCATCTCCGTTCGTCTCTTTTTTCACTCCATTTCCCAACTCCCGTCCGATGCCTCGCATACTTCTGCTTCCAGGAGCCAAAGAGGGATAACGTTGCCACAGGTTACTACATATCTGTGACAGGTAACGTGTGGGAAGCCCGTGATGCCACGCGAGGCAAGTTATTTCCCGGAAGCACGCAGATCTATTATGAAAACAATTTAAATGTCAGGAAAATGAATTCAAGAAACGATTACTTCGAGTAATATGCGTCAGTGATAAAACTGTGCCGATTAACTAATTAGGAGAGTTATTTATTTTATCAGTATCCTTATGCATATGCAAACAGCGACAG
This sequence comes from Uropetala carovei, assembly GCA_036926305.1. Classification (NCBI taxonomy): domain Eukaryota; kingdom Metazoa; phylum Arthropoda; class Insecta; order Odonata; family Petaluridae; genus Uropetala; species Uropetala carovei. The sequence goes on from JAXCHB010000004.1 coordinate 10,536,315, forward strand.
ATATAGAGGCGATTGGATTGAGAATTTACCTCTTAGGTTTCCTCATATTCGGCCCAGATTCCTACTCTTAAAACTTTTCGTAGGCCTCGTCTTTCATTCTCTCAAAAATTTCTTTGCTCGTTCTGTAGATTTGCCTCTTTAGTTGCATTTCCCTTTTCATGACTATCTTTAACAGCTCTTTTTCTTTCAATTTATCTTGTATCTGCCTAATTACTCTTATTAAGGTGCTACCTTGTCCTATTGCACCTTCTTGTTTCCTCCATACAGACATGCAAACAGACTAAGAGGCGGAGTACTCAATTTAATATGCCGGAAAGAATTCTATAACTACTGGTACATTTTCAAATTTTCTTATGCAGCTTTAAGATTTAAGATCTTAGGATTCAATGGGATTAATATTTATTGGACAGAATCCCGAAGGTCTTGATGCAACTATATCACCCTGTCAACGTATTTTATCATTTTCCTATTAAACAGAAGAGAATAACTAAGACTAAGAGGAATTGATTTTAGAGAGATAAAGTCGTTGATATTGAAAGAGTTTCAATGCCAGGCGTTTGGGAACAAAGAATATTTATTTACCGATGAATGATTAATGACGGTCACAACTTAATAAAAACCGCAAATCACCGAAAATTAAACAAAATAGTTTAATATTTTTATACATGAACCATAGTATAAGATATGATGGAAATAATTCATCACGTATTAACATAATGTATTATCAAAGATAATTTAATGAAACCTATTGGTTTATTTTATTCGTAAAGTGCTTTAATTTTTTTTAAAGTGAATGTGAATTCAATCTCGGTGTAAACATCCTGTGTCGAATTATGTAACTCTCGTCACGTAAATACTGGCGACTATTTTTTAATCAGTTTTGAATGATTCATTGTGTAACATCGGTAAACTGTGTCCTATTAGTATTTAGCCCAATAAAAATGAATTTAAATATTTAAGTTTGCACCTTGGCTGTAATTTTATTAAATGATTCAATAAAATTTCCCGAACGTACTCAGCATGAAAATACATGAATTAGTCACAAACCACTTTAGCTTTGTCTCATCAATCGATAAGTTGACCGTCTTTCGTTAATATCATCTAATTTTTAATAACTGATAATATCATATTACTTCTCATTGAAAGCGACAGCCTGGCTATGCCTCTCTAAAGTCAGCTTTCAGGAAGAAACGTTCAAAAATTATATAGCCTCGTAAAATGGTCTATGCTCAGATTTCACAGAAAGCAAGAGGTGTGCAGAAATTTTCTTTCCTACTACAAGTTTCGGATGACGCAACAGTTATACCTTGAACTGAATTTCCCTACTTGATTTAGCTTCTCTCGTTCGGAGAAGAAATTCACGTATAAGAGAGTTTCCATAGCTCCGCGACAAATTTTATTTATTTTTTGCGTATCATTAACGACAATATCAAGCGATAATACTCGATGTTTTGGAATTTCGCTCGCGGGCGTTTCTTATAACGTTCTTCAGGTTCTACTTCTATCCCCCCTTCCTTTCTCGAGCGCTTCTTCTTTTACGAAATGTTTATTCACATTCTGAAGCCTTTTCTTATACCTCTCCATTCGTCTTTCTCACTATTCTCGTGAAATATTTTTTCATCTTCGCTCCTCCCCTCTCCTCTCTCTCTCTCCCTACCAATCTCTTTTTTCGGTTCCATGGTCCATCGATATCTTCCCTTCTTCTCTTCCCTTTTTATTACTGTCCTCTTCCCTTATTTTAACCTGCTCCAACCATTCCATCCAAACTCCCTTCCTTTTGGCACCTACTCCCTCACCTTCGCTTCTTCCCTATTTTTTACTCCTACCCTCTCCGATTTTCCGCGGCGCTTCCTCGGGTAATGAAAGAAGGGAGCTCCCTCCCTCTCTCTCTCTCTCTCTTTCTGTCGCTCTTCTTCTCCCTCACTCCATCTCCAGGAGACGCCAGGCATTGTGTGTAGCGTGGGACGCCGCTGGTGGAGGGGGAGGGTTTGTGGAGTTGGAGGAAGGGACTTGGGTGCGAAGAATTGACGGAGATGAGGGTTGGAGGGAAAGAGCGGGAGGAGAGAGCAGAGAGGGAGTAGGAGAGAGCTGAGAGGTATGAGGAGAGAGGGTAGAAAGAGGGAGGGAAGGGAAAAATAGGGAGAAGATGGTCGTAGTTATTTTTATCACCGAGGATGAGATTCTTCGAGTGGGGGATGAAAGAATGGGGTGTTCGGAGGATAGGGATGGTTTATTATTTTTTGTCCTGCGGTTTTCTTTCCACGTGGATACCTTGGGAGGTGGTGCGATCGGGATACGCACTTTTGCGAGGGATGTCACAGTTTCCTATCCTCTGCCGCGAACAAGGAATCGACGACCACAGGTGCTGTTAATTTTTTCGCGTTTTCTTTTGCAGAAAACTCGGTCGATGTGTATCAGTATTCGTGGTAAAGTACGGAATTTTGGATGCGGTACATGAAAACGATTCCTGCTGATCGACATAGACGAATTGATACAATTTCATAATGGTGAAGACAGAAAAAGTTTCAGTAAAATAATGGTTACTTATATTTGTTCCTTTTTTTTTACATATATTCAAGTCACTTAAAAATTACTGCGATAATTGGATATTAAACTGGAATCTGAAACGAGAATATTTCGATTTTATCCCAAACATATATTGCCAAGTTAGTTCGACTATATCTTTTTCGCGATTTTTAGCATTGTATTCTTTCTTTTTTATTAGCATCATATGGGTAAAATATTTAAATATATTTTGACAAATATTGTACTTGGTTTCTATAACTAAAGGTCAAATTGAAAACATATAACTTAAAAATATGAGCCGTTAGTTCGAGTTTAAAAATTAATTATGGATAAATTGGTAACAATAAAATGTTCATTGCATTAAATAGTAGTGGGAAGATTAAAAATTAATCATTGAAATAATCGTTTAATATCAAAACTCCTCTAACTAAAAACGTAAGGTTAGTGGAAACATATATAGTCGGCATGGAATTCTAAATGTGAGGGCTGCACATCGATGCGCTTGTTTCCAGAGAGTTATTGTTTTTATTTTCATGGAGCCTAGTAGGGTATTACGATTGTCTCTCGAGACCTTCTCATCCATTGCAATTCAGATGGGGAAATGAATATTTCAGTCCATTATATAAACCCGCACATTTGTCATATTTGCGTCTGAATATGCTCCTGAAGTTTACGACAGCGTACGACTGGTGCATTCATTTATATCTCCGGGATAATCACGTCAGTTTTTGTTCGTCCCTTAGCGCAAATTCTCGTGCATCGGAGAAAGACTTAGGCCTTTGAATGATGGATAGTGCTGAGCCAGGCGCGGTGCGGCTTCTCCCTATGGCGTAAAGATTGGCATTTGAAATTTTTTTTCCGTGCATTTAGAAGCATCGTAAGGGAGATAAGTTGAAGATATTTCTTTATGCAACCACTTTCCCTTTAAATATCATCCCGGATCTCCTCCTTCTGGGAACGAAATACATAACCAATAATTTGAATCACAGTCGTGAGTGCAAATATAAACCCCCACGCCAGAGAAACCACCAGAGACCTCCTACATTCACTTCAAGAGGGTCTTTCAGTAGATGAAGGATAATAATGCACTTCAGTTGTAGCAATAAATAGCTTTTTAACTGTAGGCATTCATTGGGCAATAACCGCGGTGATTTGAATCGTGACGAAATGAATTTTGCGGACGTTTCCAACTCACGGCAAAAGGGATTACTCGTTCCATTCGGAATTATCCGAAAAGTTTTAATGAATCGCTAGAACAAATTCCATTAGGCACGAAACCTTCGAGAAGCTGACAGCCGTTTGAGGCCGGTAACGGTCAAGCACCGGCGTCCAAAGAGTGTAAAATAGCGACGCGACCTCCACGGAGCCATCCGAGGAATACTGCCAGACACCCATGTCTTTCCAAAAACCCCTTTCTAAAGCCATCACTGTGCTAAAAATGGGAGGGGCGGGGAGAAAGAGAGATGGGGAGGGAGGGAGGGGGTGCCGGGTGGGAAACGTGAAGGTGAGAGTGATTGAAAACTCCTCTGAGCGAAGCGGGTTGAAATTTTTTCTCTCTAGAGGGTTTCTCATTCCAAACCCCCTCCTCGCCCTTCCTTCTCGTCCCCTCTTTTCCGTCTTCCCTTCTTCTTCCTTGGTGGGGTAGGAGGCGGAGGAGGAAGGGAGGGTTTGACATTCGAACTTGGTTGGCGTAGGTGGGTAATGGACTGTCTGGCACCCACTCTTTCCCCCCTACCCATCACCCTCTGCCTCCCTCCCCCCTCTCGCTCTCTTTTCCTCCCTCTTTGAGAGGAGGAAGGGGAATCTCAAGGGGGGCGGTGGTGAAGAGAGGGATAGGAAAAGAGCCGAACATAGCCTGAGGCGGGGTTGCCAAACCGGCGGTGAGTTTTTTATGATAAAAATCCTCGAGGGGAGAGAGATTGGGTGTTTCGGAAAGGAATTCTGAATTCTGCGTGGAAACAACAGTCGGATCATTACCGCGCGATATGCGGATCTTTTTTTTTTGGAAAAAATAAAATAGGGAGCTAATGGCTAGTACTGATTAATGGTTAAATGATATCTGAAGCTTGCATTTGATATTTTCGTTTTTTCTTCAAATTCCGTGTTTGCAATTTCGTAAGAGGATTGTTAAAACGTTGTCATACTCCAGTAACCGCGGGGGTTAACAAAAAAATTTTTATATTAATTCATGCGTATATGAGTAAGAAGGGCGTCTTCTTCGAGTTATCGAAAATTAGAACTGTAGGCACTCAAGTTGCCAAACTATCAGGATTTGTGAATTGGAAATGTTTCTGTTCTAAATTATCGGTCTCAAATTTGAAAAACAAAGTTATTTATTTTAACGGTTGAATCTCATAATTGATTGAATCGCAATGGATTTCTTATGTTTTAAACTTATAATAGAAACTCTTGGACATTATAGAAAATACAGCTGATATTTTCGGATGCTCATTTTAATGTAAATTACATAAATTCGAATTATATATTGCAGGCTATTATTTTACCTTATTTTCGGAAAAAGCTACGATGGAGGTAAAAAGATAATAGAAAACATATTTAGCGACCTTATTGCAGAAGCATTCGTTGCTGCTCTTGGAAGGATTATTTTTAATATAAAATATTCTCACTAATTACCTTTCAAAAAACAGCCAATTTTCTTCTTTAAGAAAATTAAAATTACAAAAATAATTCTAATGTAAATAATGTTATTAATAGTTAACTTAAATTTGATTATTTACAGCCTTATACATAAGATTTCCACAATAATTTTACACTTTATTTGCTTTTTCTGAATTTTCTATTTGGAGTCCTTGGCATCGCAAGCAATTTACAAGAATTTACCAAAGAAATTTATTCCGTCATTTTCAGTTTACAAAAATGAGCAAAATTGTGGATAATATCTCTGCAGTCTCCATGTCATTTTCAGTGTATTTATAATTGACTGAATAACTTCCCATTTAAAGAGTTATCTTGAAGCGTTTCTTCTTACTAGCTCGGTGGGCTAAGCTTTAACCCGATGCCAACTTGGTGAAAGAAAATTGTGCGCTTTATTAGAAATGTTAAAATGGATAATTAAAGTGCATTTTATAGGCACACTTCACGGACAGAATATAACTAAACATTTGCAGCTTCGAAAATCCTAATAATTATTATTTCGATTAGAAAAATTATCTATTCTCCTGTGCCATCTTTCGCCTAGATACATTAACTTCACGGTTGGGAGCCATTCGTGCTTTTTATTTTACTTTTCCCTTACCTCAAACCGACTTTTCCTTCTTCCCTAAAGGGGGAGGAAAACTCCCTTACAGTACACCGCCTTTCTCAAATTGCTCAGTGTCCCGTTTCCTCGGTGACTGGCTACGCGTCGTAAGACCCTTCTCCGGTGTTTAGATCTCTTGGGAGAAGGCGGAAAGAGGGGTTACAGTAGGAGGAGGGGGAAAGCAGGGGAAGATGGCGGAGTTTTAAAGGGGCGGCACGTGTGGCTGATTGCTGGGAAGGGTATTGGTTTCGGGAGGGGGGAGGAGGGACGGAGTCATTCCCTCGTTCGGCCGGAATTCCGTATCGCAGATTTTATAATGAGGGGGGAGGGGGAGAGAGAGAGAATGAGTTGGAATTTTTCCGTTGGGATTGAGAAGCGCTCGCTAAAATATGGACCGAAGGCATCTCGTCAAAAGGGGGCGCGACTGTATTCTGCCCTGAGGAAAATTTTTGCATTTGCGTGTTGAACGGAACACGTTGGGAGACTGTTCTCGCGTGTTTAGAGCGGATGCTTTTTATCAAGGGGAGGGATGTATTATTCTCATATTAAACGCAAATGGACGATTGAGGTCTGTGGGTTATTATTCCGCATGTGATCGGTATTTTAATTAAGAGATGTTGTGAATGCAGACAATTTGATTGAAATGCACGATGAAGATTTTTTTGTAATTAAAATACTTTCATTAACATCGAGATTGTCTTCAAATTTAGCGATGACATCACGGACTGGATTTTAATGTGCAAAAAACTTGTTTAATAGCCTTAACGGATTGTGAAAATAATATTGTTAGAGACTTTAAAAAATATCTTTAATTTTTAATCACATACTTATATTTTAGAATAATCTCTGAGGACAACTTGAAATAATAATTTCATTCTTCATTACTAAACATTACTAATATTTTTGAGGTTTCGATTTCCCCGAAATAAAATGAAGTCTTTCGATATATTCAGTTTCCAGTCAGAAGTATGAGTAGGTAACGCAATAGATTATTTTTATATATGTCCGTCTGATGCTTGATATTTGCTTTTAAAAGGTAATTATGGAACAAAATATAGATATAATAAAATCCAACTGGTAAAGATTTTGTAATGTACAAGTACAACTATTCGATGGAACGCATTTGGTCAGCGGTCTTTATTGATTATAAATTTAATTTTACGGGAAACTAAAAATTTTCAATGTGTTTTAAATTAAAAATAAAAGTATAGTTTGAGTGAAACAATTTGTGTATGCCCTGGAAGTGTTTTAAGTGTAAATCCGACACGGCGATCGTGTTGGATTTCCACCAAAATGAAGCTTAACACGTCAGAGCGGTAGTCAGTGGACAGGAAGAGACAGACTGCTAGATCCCATCCATTAACAGAAATATGTAGTTCGTAGTTTTGAAGCGGAAGGAAGTAATTCTGGCCGTCGGCTAAGAAACCGCAGAGTGAGTGAACAGGAAGAGGAGACGGATGGTGAGGAAGATGGAGGATGGAATGGTGATAAAAGAGGAAAGGAGAGCAGATGTATTAAGGGAACTGGGCAATTACGTTGCAAAGGGCGTGACATTGCGAGGGTGATTGTTGCCAGTTTATAATGTGAGGCTGAAAGTTGCGTCGCATATTTTTGGAAGTATTAAACGAAGTGGTCTTCAAAGATTGCCAGTGAGAGGGGTAGGACGTCATGGTGTCTCCTCTTTGTTCGAAAGCTTTAGAGTTCATCGAAGTTAGAAGTGAGAGAATAAAGACTGTTTTAGGAGCAGTTATGTGAAAATGCGCAAGAGTGAAACAACAACACGTCTATGTTTTTTTTTTTAAACCGTTGGGATGTATTTCTCTATCGATGTGAATTATTATGAATGGGTGTGAGAGATGAAATACTTAATTTATTTTTAAGATGTGTAATGCATTTAGAGGATACATGTCAAATTATTATAAGTAACATGATGACGTAATATCTGGAGAAAATAAAGGAAATGTTGGGTGAAAAACCTGGTGCGCTAAATCAGAGCACTTCAAAATATTGGAAGTTATACGTTCATACAAATTCTTATGGATAATATTGGTGATATTGAGGATTTTACTTAATAAATCAACGAATGGGAATGCTAGATTTTGATTAGTAGGAAGATTGTTAAATGTCGTCGAAGGGATTGCTCAAGGAAGAAAGGATTGATGCAATTGAAAGGAAGAAGACGAAAGTTGGGAACAGTCCAAGGAATAGTACGGCACGAATAGCCAAGATAGGGCGTAGGTGAAGTAGTTTGAAGGGAAGTTGGAAGGAGTGGAGAAAGTTGCGTGTTAGAGAGCTAAGGGAGTAGAAAAGGGAAGGGAAGAGAAACATGGTTCGACCGCTCATCGGGAGCGGAGAAAAGGGGTAGTAGATTGCGGTAGAGGAAGGAAAAGGGAAGGAGAGAGAGAGAGCAAGGGGAGGGGGATGACACGTGGAGAAGTAGCTGTCAGGGTGCTCTCTTGGGATGCAGAGTGTCCGTAAGATGAAACCTCGTGGGGCTTTGGAAGGGGCAGTGGCGGTCTCTCGTAGCGGTGGGAGGAGATACTTTTCAAGGATCGGCGGAGAGGGAGAAGGGGGTAGAGAGAAGGCTTCGGGGGTGAGTTAAGGGCTGAGATAAGGAGGAAATCTTGGTGGAAGGGGCAAAGTTAATGAAGGGAGACAGCGCGTAAGAGGGTTTTAGGAGTGGTGGAAGGGGGGAGGAGGAGGTCGACGGAGGTGAAGTAGACGAGGGTGGGTGAGGGGGAAGAGTTTTCCTCGGAAAAGTTGTTTTTAAGCGCGGCCGCTGCGCTTCACAAGGTCGCATTTCATTTTTTTTTACGCTCGCGAGACTAGGCTGAAGGGGGAAAATACGCGCGACGAGTTAAAAGAGCGAGGTGATAATGTAGGAGACGTTAGGTCGCATGGTCACGGGGTTACAAACTGTAGGTAATGAATAATATTTGCTTGGATGGTATTGAAGTTGTTAAGGCAGTTATAAAATGATCAAGAAGAGATTACTGAAGACAGTTAAGTTGTATTAAATTTATATCGCTGTAAATTTTTATTTTGTGTTAACTTCTCTTATTTTCCATATGAATAAGTTTTAACGTTCTATGTATTGAATAGAAGAATAAATAATTACAATATTAGGTACATGATAATATATCGTAAGAATTAAATATAAAAATTTCTCTTAAAATAGTTTAGTATCCCTTCCAAGTTGTTTATATTGTATAGAGCTATTATTAAAAACAAGAGTTGCTAAATTTAATTTTTTCTTCGAGCGTAAAGTCTTAATAAGAATATATAAAAAATCTTTTTAAAATTATACTCTTTTTATGAAGCGCACAGAAAAATATAAAATAAATTTTTGGATTAAAAAAAATATCTGGATCGAAATAAAAATTTTCATTGTACGTACATGATCATGAGCCTCTTTAAAAAAAAGTGGTATGGCATATGTTGATTAAATTATTCACTGCCATATACATAGTCTGTAAATTCTTGTTTTAGAACCCTCCTCCCTCCATACACTCCTCAATATCATCAATCAGGCCATGAAAAAGCAATGCCACAATCAATTACAAAATCACATCACAACACATCATGCCATAATCACAATTTTCTTCTTTCCATATACGTACTCTTCAACGGAGTAGTAGACAGCCCCTGTAAAGAAGATCTCTTTCGATATTTTTACTTTCTTCATACGTAGTAATGGGAAAGTATTGTATTCATGAAAAAAATCGACTTCCAGATTTCAACGGAAATACATGTTTTGAGGTTCCTAGAACACGTTTAGACTATTTTCGGAATGATGTCTGTGTGTGTGTGTATGTTAGTGTGGGCGCTCTAACTCAAAAAGTACATACCATATCGTTACCAAACTTCGTATATAACACTTGAACATGAACACAAAGAACTGATTAGTTTTTGGACAATAACGGATAACCGGAAGTCGCGGTTTATTCGAAACCCGATTCGGTTTTTGCGATATTTCTTTGTTAAAACATCATTATTATATATACAATTCTATAATAATGTTATAGAGAATGTAATTTCCTACAGTTTTAATTTGAAACAATTTTCTATAGGAGTTATTGTTTAGGAGTTATTTATAAATAACCGGTTTTTCGGTTTCCGTTAAATATCTCCTTAAAAACATCGTTATTGGTAATCTTCGTAAGGACCAAAGTTGTAGAGAATAATATTTCTTCCAAGTTTGGTTTGAAACTAATTTTCGTAGAACCATCCATTTCGGATATATTTCGCTTTTTCTTAATACCAGCCTACAGCGCCAACACCATGTAGCGGTGAATTCCGTAAACATTCAAAATATACGTAATTTACGCAACGACGTGTCTTCTTTTACGATACGAAATAATAATTTTGCCTTATAATGCTACTCATAATAATTTAAATACTAATACCCCAAATATGGAGAAAGTCATGTGTTGGCCACATCAGATTTTTTGTATTGTGGACCGATGTTCTCACTTGCTTTGAAAGCCTCTTAAACAGCATTCTTCCAGCAAATTCAGGACACTTTGCAAATAGAGAGAGTCTAAAATGCTCTATGTTTAAAAGATCCTTGTTTCTACTTTTGTATCTAGTATTACTATACTATATTATTGTCGGTAAGAATTTAATAGCTAAGATGCGAAGAACGATTTTAACTTAACTTATTTAGACGTTTACCTCGCACACCTTCGGTTTATTTTGCCAAACGTCGCGATTGAATTTCCCCCAGCTTAACAAAACGTGCATTTCTTTATTTACACGAAATTCATAATTTACTTAGTTACTATCTTCTTTTCTTGTGTTATATATATTTTGTCTCGATAATCTCACTAGCCTTCCTTCCTCCGTTTCATGATTAGTTTTTCTTTTCATGTCTCGATTTTCTATGAATTAAAATACAATTACGTTCCTAGAATCATTCTCATTATGGCGCTGTTTGTATTCAAACGTATCGTATTTTCTTGCCGCTTGGTGTCACTAAGTGCGCGATAACAACAGCAATCGATTTGTTCTTAAATTTCAGCAAAAAAATGAAAATACCGAGAACGTGAAAATTGTTTAAATATTGCTAATCGTGGGACATTTTTTATTATGAACAACTTTTGATTCACATTTATTAATATACATTTATATTTCGAATTTGAAAGCGTGTATATCTGACTGAAGTTAATAAAAAAGAGTATACAAATATAGCTAAGACGATTGAGCTGTTTTGACGCACTAACAATGATTGAAAAATAATTAATTAACAAATGGATTTGCTTAACAATTTTGTTTCTTGCCAGAGATGTAACGAAGTTATATAATATAATAAATTGCCAGTTACTTTCAGTTTAGGAGCTTTTTCTTTGGCATGGTTGAAATTAGTTAATATCGGCATTATCCTTATTTTGAATGTTATATAAACATACATGGGAGACCATTTTAACTAGCCCATCATAAATCCAGACTAACTTTTAATTTTACATTAAAATATTGAAACACATATATTTGGTTTTATTAATGCTTAAATTCATAAACTTTCCTACTGAGTTATCATAAGATGTTGATTACAGAGAGGAAACATGGGTGAGAGAGGGGAAAGTGTTCTTTAAAGAGGACTCACAACAGAGTAGGAAAAACACCGTCATTAAATTCCTTCCGTCGTAAGTTTACCGAGTGATGGGTTTCTCAGGCAATCGATTATTTCCTATGAAATCTATTTGAAGCATCATTAGCATACACAGATTGGGTACATATAGGAGGAATGAATGGGCAATTTTAACTCTTTTTTTTGCTCGAGTTTGGATTTAAACGGCCAAAATGCTAGCGAATTAAAAAGGGATTTCCACAGGATTAATATCAAAAAGAATTTTGTCCTGATTTGCGCAGATCTTTAGCCAAGGGAAATGATGTTATATTTATTTCACGTAAAAATGTTTACCGCGAGTAAAAGATACTATGTGATATGGTACTAAAAACGTTATTTAGGATTACAAATGGAAAAAATAATTAAAAGCTGAAAGGGTTGTCATTAATATTGAATTTTCATTTCAGTCCAAAATTAGCTGATAGCGTTTTGTGTTTTTGGAGATAAGGTTTTTACAAATTAATTTGTGCACTAAATTATAAGAGCGGATCTGATTTGTAGTATTTTAAGAATTTAAAGCCTTTACAATTAATTAGGTTTAGTTACAGCATACTTTTCTTTGGATAATTCCTTATTTGTGTTGATATAGCTAATATTTTATTTAACAATTTGGAAAATAAATTGATCTTTAAAAACGCCAAATAACAGCCCGTCCTAAACATCGTATTTTCATTGGCCAATGAAACTTGTAGGAATATTCCAAAAAAGTGAAATGTCGATCTTAATTAAGAAGATATGACAATATTTCACCACGAGCAAGACTGGGCACTCTTTCTTCCTTTCAGTATCACTCACCATCTCTCTTGTGTCGCCGTGTGTGTGATTTGTTTTCGAAAAACAAACGGATTTCACCATCGCTGCTGTTCACGCGTGCATCACTTTGTGACAAACGGATGCTTTTTTTGTCTCAGGCCCATTCATATTTCCAACCATTCCAACTTGTGCGCGTCTTATGAAAGCGTCAAAAAAATCCGTTGCATCCCAAAATAAAACCCACCCGCGTCCAAAGCCACACCTTTCCCTCTCACCACATCATTATATTTTCCCGGTATTAACGAGAGAAACACTCGGCTTCAAAGGGAAAAAAAGAAACTCCGAAAAAAAAAACACCGCGATCGAACCAAGGAAAGGAACGAAAAACCCCTTTATCCCTTTCTCTCTATATCTCGATTCGCGACAACGCCACGCCGCACCTTTAATCACTTAAAACCATCGTCGCGTTCCGACAGAAGAAAGGATTAGACATTTAAAGAAACAAATTTCGTCCTTTTTTTTTGGACCGACCTCGCCGTGCGCGTGTACCGAGGGTGCCAAGTCGTCTTATCGGCGATGGAGTCGAGTGCTGTAAGTTTGGTTGTCCTTGGGAGTTGAAAGAGGGAGCGCGCGTGTTTGTAATTGGATTTTTGAAGTGTCTCTCCCAAAGTGTGGGGATATACGATTGATTGATCACTAAGGGTTGGTTTTGGGTGTGTGGGTTGAAAGTAGTTCCAAAAAAATCACCCCAAAGCCCTGGTGAAATTATTTTTCATTCCAACGAAGCCGGCTTCTCCCTCTTTCTCCCTCGCCCCCATTGCGTCATCCCTTGCATCTCACCTCTGCGCTCACACCCCGTCCTTTATTGCCGGGTTGAATATTGAATTGCACCCTCCCCTTTCTCCCTCCCTCCTCATCTCTTTCTCTCCCCCTCTCGGTGTCTTCTTCCTTCCTTTGCACCTCCTTTCTCACCTCCTTTCTCTCCTCTTTGTCAAGGTCTTTAAGCGTTTTGGAGGGGAAGTGGAGGATCGGAGAAGGAAGTATTGGTTCTGCAGGCAAAGGGAGGAAAAGGTGGGGTTGTGACGGGAGGGAAAAAGGGAGAGACGGGGATATTTTTATTCCTGGGGATTGCGAAGTCGTTTGGCGTAAAGGACGACGCATTATCTTTTATTCTGAAGAGAGCCGGGGACCATTAGCAAAATTTAAAAAAATAAAATCTCAGCTTTCCCCCAAAAAGGTTTCGGCCGAAAAAGGCTTTGAAGCCCAGGGTTGGGGAGAATGGTGTGTCTGTTCGATCCTTCGAGAGGATCAGAAGCGCGGGACGAGTGAAGAAATATATTCCACGCTCTGAGAGGGGCGTTAAATTTAAAAAAAAATGAGCGCAAATTCTCGTGATTTTCCTCCTAACCAAAGAGAATGAAATGGAATTTTTAACAGATATATTAGATAAAAAATATCGCTACATCTAGTACTTAGCCAATTTTCTGAAAAACATTATTTCTCGTCTGGTTAACGACTGTGCTCTCCTTAAATTATGAATAAAATATAAGCATATTATAAAAAAAGGCGAAAAATTGCTTCCTACGCAAAATAAGTTTTATTTACTGCACGGATAAAGTATATAAGCAAATGTTTCTTTGGCCTGTAATTATATGCTTATAGCTGCCTGTAATATGAGGCCATTTCAGAATCAGAAAACGGCGTATTTCCGTTGACAATGTGGCTTACTCAACATTTTTTGTCTACGAAAGCTACGTATTTGTTTTATCTGATATAAACCTTTAATTGAGGTCGATAATTCATTTTTTAACACTTTGCAGGTAAACAAATTCGATGCTACACGAATTGTTATCGGAGTGATATTTTAAGTTAAGGATATAAAATTTCACACGTATAACCCAATTTCTATATCATCCAGCAAATAAAAATAATACGTGCGAACGTAAAAAAACTCAATAAACGCAGCGAAAAAGAGGAGATTCTAAAGTTTTATTGTTAGAGGGTGGCCATAAAAACATCCTTCGTCGAAAAAAATCGATGAGCCGAAAAATCCCAATGGAAAAAAACCTGTATTTCATTTCCTCCCCGAATGAAATTGGCGAAATACATCACACGCTTCCACTGACAAAAATCCAATAAACTAAACCCTCAATAATGCCTTTACACGCTCTCAGACGTCCTCCTCCCCTCCTTTTCATCCATTTTCTTCCATTTTTCGTCGCGATTCCTTAGAAAAAATCCTCTCTTTCCCCCCCTGTTCTCATCCTTCGCCTTTGTCTCCCACGTGCGAAAAAATCCTCTGTCCATGCATAATGCAAGACCGTCTCTCAGCACTTCCTCTACTCCCTTCTCCATACTCCCTCTTTACCTAACCTGATTTTAATCTGAGCGCGGTAGATATGTAAAGGAAGAGGAAGGGGGAATTGAGAGTGTTTTTGGAAGAGAGAGAAAATAGGGAGCTATGGTGTGGGCGGAGGACAACCACGACGGAGGGGAGGGGGGGGGGGGAGATTAAGGGTACGCGTTCGGTGGTGAGAGTGGTTTTTAAGGAGTATGGAGGGAGAGAGAAAGGAGAGAGGAGGTGGGAGAATGAGGCTAAGGGAGTGAGAGGAGAGAAAGAGAGATGGAATGAGAGTGGGGAAAAAAGAGTGAGAGATTAAGGGAATGAGGGAATACAGTTAGAGAATCCGCTTCGGCGATTTATCAATATAAAAAATTTTCCATTTGTTTTTTTATCAACCACTTTTCGTAATGCGGTGTTTTCTTAGTACGTTTTATTTAAAGAAAATACTAAGTGGAAAAAATCTCTTAGTAGTAATTCCGTTACTGGAATGCATAAATTAAAATTGCTGTAACAAAAATGTAGACATATAAGCTTTGAATGTAAGGGTTATAGAGATATCTCTTGCGTTAAGTAAATGATTTGATATCCCGAGGCACCGATTGGCTCTAAAGGATTCGGTTAAATTTTTAACTCTTAATAAAAACAAATAATTATAGGGAATGTAGATATTAAAGGTATATTGGCGATAAGGAAAAACCACTCATTAGTTGCTGTATGGCGTGCCAACTACGCTTTGGCAAAATAATTTTTAAATACCGCTCATAAGAGCATGTCGTTGCTGTTTTCCAAATTTTTTAAGTGAGTTCAATAGACAACTACGTGTCATAGCACAATATATAGAAGCACAAATTATTTATTGGTTCACGATTTGATGCTTTATAAAATTTTCTCTCTGCTTTAGAAGCAAAAATTCTGCAAATGTAACTTCGGGAGATTATTATTATTATAAGCTGAGCGCGCAGATGGAACATTGTCGTGATTGTGAAAGAAGAGTGAGGGAAAACGATATTACCGTAATTCTCTGCATCTAAACGAATCATTCAGTTCGTTTTATTTTTCACTATTCGCAAATATCATCATAAAACCCTTTTAAAAGTTTGTCAAAATTTCCCGAATTGTAACTGAGGGCACTCTACTGCTAATTACACATTTGGTCGATAGTTCATAAAAAATAACTGTTGAATATTCCTTTAATTGCATGTTTTAATTCTTTTCCTTGAAGTATGGACTTCAATTATTCTAAATTAATCTTAACAGAAAATAGAGATATGTTATAAAACTTCTACAGACTTATTTGATGAGGAATGGACTGCTAGGACCATGATGTTAATCAACGTAAATAATACGAAATTCTTGAGTTTCTGCCGGGAAAGAAGTCAAATTGGTCTGTTTGCAGAGGAGAAAAATTAGGTTGAGAGCCATTAGAACGCAGGAGGAAGTTATAGTCGATCCAACATCGGAAGACTTATGGCCTCGAAAACGGGGCGTACACCAGTTAGCAGCAGCCAATAGGAGACTGTTTGTTTGGGAAGGTAGTGGGGAGGAAACCAGTCTCACTCCTGCTCTCGAAGAGATCGCATCGGACTGCGTTGCCGTTTCTACCGCCGTTTCCTTTTTATTTAAAAACTGCGTAGTATATCAGCTGAGCAAGAGCTGGCAGCGCGCACCGATATCTGCTCTCTCGCACGAAAGTTGAGAGGGGCGATGGAAGGGGAAAAGTTCGTGATTGGCTACTTGCTCTAAGTAGGCCAAGAGACTTCCGAAGTGGGATCGACTATAGCGACGTTAGATGGACTTGTAATGCCTATGTCGACAAGACGCAATGGGAGGAGTTAAGTGTTACGATGGAGAAACCGAAATATCATAGTCGCCGGGGTCATACTCATAAAATAGAACCACTAGGAGGGAAGACTAACCGAACGAAATATTTGTTTATAAATAGAAACAAAATAGGAACAATTTGCCTCCGGCAGTCTTCGAGTCCTTCACGATTGTTAATTATTACCCTATTTCATATAATATATCTTGTATTGTTATTTTTGTACCTATGTTATTGCTTCCCTCAACAGCTTATTGTAAATTGGTGGTTGAATTTCACCAGCCTGGAATTTTCTACAACATTGTAAATAATAATGTATGCAGTTGCGGATAATGTATAATTTTAGAAACCAGGCCATCTAGCCAAATAGTACAATAATAATATAAAAAATGTTCAAATATGCATTACCATACCGTGAGATACCTGCTATCAGTACTATGCGAACAATTACCGGGTTCCTTTGCTATAAGTTATTCGCATTGTTAATTTGCATAATACCGATACCTTAAATAGAATTACAACGGGTTCAACAGCAGGCGCCTGATTTTGGCAAACACTCTCTTTAAAAAAATCGACTTTTAAGTTTCCAAAACTGTTCCCAACATTTGCTAAAAAAAACTGTTAACTAAACGATTAAAATTTTACCACCTCCTTTAAATATTAGCTATAACTATACGTCTTGGCTAATTAGTTTTCTCGAAGTTTGGGTTGCAGAACCAAAACTCCTCATTATTTCTTCATTAGGAGTTGGCAAAATAGATGCGTTTATCAGTATATGAGTTATTTCGCTGTATTCGCCCCGGGCGCTTGGTTAACAGTTTCGAAAACTTCCAGGCGTCGCAAGAAAAGGCCACGGTGTGGATGGGATGGCTGAGGGGCAGGGGTGGGTCGACGGAGGGAGGGAATGGGGGGAGGGGAAGGAAATTGGAGGGGAGGGGGGAGGAGGATCGCTATAGAAACTGTTGCGTTGTGAAAGTCGTAATTCAATTAAAGCCGGTTTCCTCAAATAATTACCAAGTTTTAATGGAAGGAAGGGCGATGAAAGAGACTGATTCAAAAGACGATCTGAGAAGTTTCCATTCCCTTTGTCTGGTACTGCCTCTTTTCTCTCTCTCTCATTTTTTGCTTTAAATTCCGCCTTTAATTTTCGCTAATCAAGGATCGAGAACATAAGGGTGAGGGAGGAGGAGAAAATGCGCCGGGAGGAAGAATTAGCAGACGTTTTATAATGGGATGCTGCGCCGACGATTCTTTTTTGTTTTTATCTTCGACGTGTTTCTGTGTTAATTTTTAAAATCGTTCCTGGTGTCACCGTGGAGAGAAATCAGGAAAATTTTCGCATCTTTTGAGTGTCTAGCTGCGAATCGTCTCTTGGCGATGAGACTCGCTACGCGATGAATTCGTAAACAAATAATGGATGAATTGAATGAAAGAATGAAGCGCGAAATTGTAAAAAAAGATCGTTTTTTTTTGTATGGCGCCTCTCGCTAATTGCGAAGCGATTTTTCTCGTTTTCTCTTTGACTTGGCTGGTGAGTCGTTGTCGATTCGTTCTAATTGTTTCAAGTTACGTTCGTGGAACTGGTACTTTTTTTTATAAATGTCGTACTAACAGTTCACCGAATCTAGAGAATATCAGTGGTGTGAGTCTGGCAATAAAAAACGTTTTATGTTTTGGATTTTAATGTAAATATCCATTAAACATTATAGTATTATTCCTTGAAAATCAATATTTTAAATAGACAACAAAATTTGAACACATCTTAATTTTCACTTAACTTGTATATCGCAAAAGATGGGGTTCATTTTTATTTTCTTGTTCTTCGGTTGTTTTATTTACACTTGAACGAGTGGCATTGATGATGATTCTATGTTTAAGAACACTAGCTTCCACGCCATTCTAGACTTACGTTTATTTAGAAAAAACTCTTCTTATAAAAGTTATAAATTTTCAGTTTTTACTTTTGAGTGGATTTTTTTCATTTTAATTCTTATCGAATATCATGCTAGTTTAAATACTGGATATATTTTCCACCTTGCATTAATAAAACCATTTTAATTGAATCTTTATTCATACTAATGTTGAGTGATGATAAATATTTTAATAGAGTACAATATAACTTTTCTTTCCCCTTTTACTTGAAGTAAATTTAATACTTCCAGTCTGATAAATCTATTTGTACTCTCTGTCAATAATTAAATCACTGCCCAATCTCCCGAAATTATTCTTTATTTAGACTTTTCCGCTATAAAAGGGGATGGAATGTTAACTAATCTCGTTGTTGTGACATAATCCAAATTAATGTAACAGAGTCACAAAATTTTATTTAAAATATCTCGGATGGCTCAGGCATCTCTGAATGGATATTTGCATTGTGGTATAGATGTTCAGATCTACCTGCCTTAAAAATATTAAAATCTCCACTGCTTACTATAGTAGAGTTGGCCGTTAAATTCGAAGGTTATTGCCAGCTTCAACGTCGTTGAAAGGTTTTCGTTTTAAGCCTATGTTTAGGGAATTCGCCAAGCTAACTTCTGCGGCACTCTGGTAGTTAGTGATATACTCCATCAATTCACACAAGACATTCCCATCGATTCAGCCCCCTCTCTCTCTATTACTAAAACTTTCCCAATGAAGCGCAATCCCAATTACCTAATGAAACATTTAAAATTTATAAGTTTTTACTCATCTATGGCTGTAGTCGGCGTTACAACTCCCTTGATACTGTATCGTATTTTTCTATATTTTTCCTGGATTATGGGTAAGAGAGAATAATTTATGGAAACAAACGATAAGTTGGTATCATGGAAGGAAAGAATGAATGAATGAGAGATAGAAGGAAAAACAGAGAAAGAGGAAAAAGATAATAAAAAACGAGAGGGTACAAGATAAATGGAGAGAAAGAGAGAGAAAGGAGATGATAAAGAGGAATATAGATAGATAGATAATTGTCTTTATTTTTAGGGCGAAATTCAGACCATGAGGGGGGGGGGAAAGAAAGAGAGAGGGAGAGAAGGAAGAGAATGTGACATGGAAATAGTGGAGGAGGCAGGTCGGGGTCGTAAACGGACGTAATCAAGAAAGTGCAGAATTAGTAAAACGGTTCATTTTAAAACCCCCTGTAGCTTAAGACTGTTTAAGCTAAAGCTGGGATGGCGGCTTTTCAGGTTACTTATTCCATGTTGGATTCTTAAGGTAACTTCTCCCAGATCGGGTCGCAAGAGAAGTATTTTATTTTGTTGTTTCTTATCTGCTTAAGGAGGATTAGGTTTTCGTAAAGGTCTACTCAAGTTGACCAATCAAGATGTTCCTTGAGGATTTGTACTGGTAGATGCAAAGCTTGCAGTTGCTTTGTATCCTTTTTAGTACGCGATTATCACAAAATTATACCGTTTTCTTTCTTTTTATAGTTTCCAAAATATTTAATGGTGTCCAACTGGGTCTAAAAATTTTAAGGAAAACAAATATATGACTAATATACGTTTAGAAAGTATCTTATAGCAAATTTATAAAAAAATGAGTACATTGGCAACTTCTAAGATCTAAGATGATCGCATTTTTAATGACAACATTTTTGCACGAAGATTTCATATAATATCATGGATTATACAAGAATTTAAAGTTGAGAAATTTTTTTCGATTAGATTATTCGTATTTGAAAATCATCAGTTTATTTGTAAGAACGTTCTAATTATACAACTACTTGTTTCAATTAGCATGACTCTTGCTATTATGTAAATACGAATTTCAGCATCTTTGAAGATTTGGCTCTTTATCCGTTTCATTACTAACTAGAGGGGAAAACTCATTCCTGCAATGACTATATGATATTTCAATCGCACAAATACAAAAAGAAATTAATTTTATTAAAACGCTATGTACACTAGGATGACCAACAATCCCAAATTTGGAGATACAGTCCCTCTTTTTCATCACACTTCCCTCTATGTATTCAAGAACCATACGGGATCATAACAGGAGAGTGATTCCCACGAGGGACGTTATTAGGTAGGTTTTGGTGTGCTGCACTCCCTGCCACCCACCAGTCTGGTGATTTGCAGGGTATCATGTAGATGTAGATGTAACATGCCCCAACTTTTGTCCCTCTTTTGTAGATTCTACAATGGTAAAGTGAAGCAATAATTACCAATGCTTTTTTCCCCCTGTCCAAAGTAATTTAAAAGGTGATATTGCAAAGAGTAACTTTATTAGTGTTTTTTCAGATACTTCTAATCACAATGACATCAAATTGTTACCTATTTTGGTTCGGTACTTCAATTTTGAGAAAGGAATACAAGTAAAAAGTCTAAATTTTCTTCAATCGTTAGAGAAAGCGCAGACATACTTGCTAACAAAATTATAGATTCCTTAAATGCAGAAAATATTCTACAGAAAATAATTACACAGTCAGCGGATAATACAAACACTAATTTCGGACGTAGAGAACGAAAAGGCCGGAACAATGTTTTCATAAAAGAAAAAGATCATCTCGGTAGAAGTCTTTTTGGCGCTAGTTGCTATGGCCATATATTAAAGAATACAATTCAAACAGGTGCAGATACTTTACCCATTTCTGTTGAACTTATGTTGATAAAAATTTAAAATCATTTCCATATTTTCGGAGTCAGATCAGTGAAACTTGGAGAAATATGTGATTATGGAGAAATTGAATATAGAAAGTATTAGGATATATAAAAACACGCTGGCTGACACTAATGCCTGCCCTACAAAGAGCCTTACCATTATTTAGTGCATTAAAAAAATATTTTTTGGAAAAGATAGATAATTGTCCAGTATTTCTTTCAGATATTTAAAGAAATTCGTTGTCCGAAATATGGTTACATATTCTTCATAGTCAAGCAGCTGTTTTTCATAAAGCAATATTAATGATAGAAGGAATAGATATTACCATGTGGAAGTATCTTCAGTTCAGTTTTAACCAAGTTCAGAGTTTATAATATGACATAAATCCTTATTAGAAAAGTTTATATACGTTTCCTGTGATCCCTTGCCTTTATCAGGCATTGGCATGTTATAGCAACTTCATTTTCGCATTGCTTAAAGACTCCTCGGTTAATTATTTTGCCAACAGCAAACTCTTGTCCCAAAGTCTGTCAAAGGCATCAAAAGCTGAATCGTATCGTTTAGGAAATTGATCGATTTTGCCGATTATTTTTACCCACCGTTAGTTCGTCTTCTAAACTTTGAAGGTAAAACTTAAAGTGGCAGTACCTCTGCGAGCAACATTACTAATTACTATGCAGTGTCCTTAATTCGGTGCGTTTAGCTGAAAGGTGTCTCGCGGAAGTTACGTGACCCGCGAGAAAGAAGGTGCAGTCTGAATGTTTGCCCGACTTTTGCGTTAGTTCCTCCAAATGACGCCCGCGGCGCTCACGCTCGACGCACGCAAGTAGTTCACGCAGTAAAAGAAGAATACGGATGCGGCGCCTTCGGTTTCTCGCCTCAGACGAACGCGTCGGAAACTCCTAAATGGGGGAGTTTTTACCTTATTTATATCTATCAAGTTTTATTTTTCCCAACCTCGAAAAATCTTTTTTTAAAAGGGTTAGTTTTCATGAAAGGGAGTTGAGTTTTTAGAGGAGGCGAAGTTTTATTCCATCTTCCTTGGCTGTCAAATGCATCATTTCACGCACTATACGGGTAAATATTTCTTCGTGATTCGGAAGTGTCGGGATTTCGTTTAAACCTTCGTAGGTTTTCCTTAAAAAAATGTCTATAATGGGGGAAGTAGAGGGTCGTGTTTTTTTGCGGCTTGAAACTTCAAATTTTAGCTAGAATAATTACAAAATAATTTTTACGGTTAAAGAGATTAATTTATTGACAGAACCCTAATTATGATTATCAGAAGGTAACGAATAACTTCAGAAATGAAATCAAAGTAGCCGCGTGAAAACGACGAGAAAAATCAATTTCGTGAATGGAACAGTGAGAATAATTTTTATCTGAATTGATCAGTCTACCTTCAATCGGTTTACTAAAAATGGGGTAGTCATTGCTACAATGAAGGAAGAAGCTAATTAAAAACTAGTTTCCTGAAACACGAATTCAGTCAATAGGATATTGTATGTCATAGGGAATAACGTAAAACTGAAATGCAATGCCGAAATTATTTTTACGCAACCGTTAGCTGTTTTTCTGATCTCTAACAAAGTTTCTCCTGCTCTAATTTTGCGTTTAACTAGCAAACGCCATGTTTTTGAGAAGAGTAATTCAATCCTTAGATTGGTTTGATTGACTTGGGAAGATACACGAATAGTGTGGTGGTTTCCCGTTGCCTTCCACACCGCGTACACAGTAGGAAGGAGGGAAACCCGGTGCCAGTATACTCTTACGAAGAGCGCACCAATGAGGCCAAATGCTTAACGTCCCTTCCGAAGTATGGGCGCTGATTTGTGTGTTCTCTTCATTTTTCTTTGCTCGTCCTCTCATTCTCTTATTTCTTACACACACAAATAGGGGGCCGTGTAACCTCTGAAAAATCTTTCGCAGGTTTCATGCCCGCTGCCGTTTGCAGCAGTGGGCCAGCGCCTTACCCACTATACCACTGACACTCCAAAAAACGTCATGTAAAACATTTAAAGAATTTAACGTAAAAGCTAAAAAAAAAACAATTTTATTGTATTTGAGCCCCTCTTTTATCGTAATCCGATTCTTGCACCTGTAGACTACGAGCAAATTAGAAACAATGTAGGTCATCGGTAAAGCCAAAGTGTCCCCTTCGCTATATTTTTCTATCGCCTTAGTCTTCTGAATAATTAGAATAGAATCGTATAGTGTGTATGTATTTTACTATTGGTTTTCTTTCCCAAAATAAAAATAGTGATTTTATGCCCATTTTTTGTTTCGTTTAATTTTCGAATCTAATATTCATGTTGATATCCGATGCATTTCTCTTTAGCATAATTAAATGGCACTCTCTATTACTAACTAAAATTATATTAAAACGCAAATATCCGTTAATATTATAACATGAGTCTGAAATAACAAAACTAAATCATTTGACGTCGAATAACCTGAAATTGAAAAGTAATTTTCACGTTTTCATTTTATATTCATTCAACGTGAAGTCACATGTATTCCTGGTCGCTAATTAAGAAAAGAGGACTTCCTTTAAAAATATCTCTAAATCCTCAAAAAAAAAATTCAGACTCAACAGACAGATATTATTCCCTCTTTATAGCTTTTTACCTTATATTAAAACTTGATTTCGAGTCGTCTATACAGGTAGAGCTAGGTAACTTTTTTTATCCTCCTTTCCCTTTCTGAGCCATCCCCTTCCGCTATGCCAACTCCGCCTCCATATCTCTCTATCCTCTTTTTCCACTCGTGTCACGCTGCACCACCCGAGGGAACTTCCATCCCGCGTTGCATTCTGGGAAAATGACTGTCAATAACCGGCATTCGCGCCGGGTACCTTTTGGAACTGGTGGGAGTTCTCGAATGCAATGCTCACTCTCCCGTGTCGGCTCTTATGCTCGGAGAACGGGAGATGGAAGGATTGGGGGAGAGACGATGTGATGAGTGGAGGGGGGGGAGGGGGGGGGGAGGAGGTGTAAAAGATGAATTTAGAGGGAAGGAAAAAGAGACAGAAGGAAGTAGAGAGATAGAGAGAGATGAAAAGGGAAAAAAAGTTGGATGGAGAGGAAGAAAGATGGTGGGAAAGAGAGAGGGAGTGAAATGGGGGAGGTACATTTACATTTACATCAATACCCTGCAAGCCGGTAGAAGCGTTTGGCAGGGGGTGTCACAACACCAAGTGAACTCTAATTCCTCTGTTGGACTGTCTTATCGCGTCTGGGAAAAAGGATCTGTAGCATTTCTCTGTTCTAGCGGTTGTTTCGACATATTTTCTCCTGTACTCTGATCTAACATTACGTTCACTAACACCGATGTGGACGACTATGCCGCGTACGTCTTCAACGAATTAGGAGCTTTCGAATTTTTCAAATAGTTTCCTTTTGTATTCATTAGAGGTAGAGGGTTGGAGAAAGGTGGAAGAAATAAGGGAGAGGGAGGGGCAATTATCACGGCATAGTGAAGTTAGAAAAAAAGTAAGTAAGAAAAACCACACAAGAAGAGTATGTGAAAAACCTGCGAAACTTGCTAATAGGATAATTAAAAGCTGGGATGGAGGGAGGTAGAAAGAGATTGGGAGAGAAACGGCGAATAGAGGAGCTTATCCTTTTGCGCACTCCAATCAGCCTACCTTGCTTCTATTATTCCCTCTCTAGCACCCGCTCTCCTCATCCCGCACCAACCTATTTCTCTGTCTCTCGCCTTTTCCCGTCCAGAGGAGGCGGTTTATAGAGATCGCGGTCGTTGGAATTGGGTCGCAAGGTCGTATGGAAACAGAAGAATAACACGGCTGCGCGGTGTCCTCCTTCCCAACTCCCTCTGTTCCATCTCCTCAACTCTATTTCTTCTCCGCATTTCCCTCTATTTCTCCTCCTTCTGATACATTTTCTGCGTATAGATCAGGGGTGCACAACTCAGAAGTTGACACGGGTCAAAATCGACCTTGATTGGACCTAAGCGGGCCACACTTTGAATATTTTGTCCATAATAAAAACTTAAGTACACTATTGTCCATTTATTAATCACCATAACAAATTTTACATGCAATTTTTCGACAAAAAATTAAGTGGCAAATAAATATGATTTACTAAAAAATTTTAATTGTATTTTTGATATAAAATGAATTAACGAGCTGAGTTACTCCCAGTTTCAATCCGGCCAAACAAAAGATGTCGGCGGGTCACATTTGGCCCGCGGGCCGTATGTTGTATACCCCTGGTCTAGATCGAACGTTGGAGGGTTTGGAAGGGAGTGACGTATACCGTTGCTTCCCTGCGTCATCGTCATAATT
This sequence comes from Uropetala carovei, assembly GCA_036926305.1. Lineage (NCBI taxonomy): Eukaryota > Metazoa > Arthropoda > Insecta > Odonata > Petaluridae > Uropetala > Uropetala carovei. Next base: position 10,561,529 of record JAXCHB010000004.1, read on the forward strand.
TTGATTCGAAACACTTGCGTACTGAAGTTGATTAAAAGCGCGCATCCATTCATCTCTCTGCGCCTCGAAAAATTTATAAAAAACGGCGCAATTTGTGATGCTTTCTCTCCTTTTTTTGTAGAGATCTGCCTATTTTTACTGCTCCCGAAACTGTTGATGAAAGCGTAAATGTCAAAGTTATGTCTAGTTTTATTTGGAAAAAGTTTTACACAGTAAATACTAGAGTAGTTGTAACAGTATGATTTTGGTTTACGTATCTGGTGACATATGTGCCAGTAGTTTTTACTTGCAGTATTTAGCTTGTTTCGGAAAATTGCATTATTTTTAATGAGAATTATTCCAGTTTAGTGTTTAAGTGTATTCTTCTTCAATGATTCGTATTTATTATATGTTTGAGGTATTTATTTATTCCAAAACCATGCTCAAATACTTATTTTCTTTCCCTATCCATAATTGCTGTACATTTGCTAAATTAATGTAAACGTTGAATGATATCTGGCTCAGTTGCAATAACGGTTTCATTGGAGACTAGCTGAACCCGCGCAATGTTTGCGCGTTTTTTTTCAAGTAATTTATCAAAAATGAAGGAGTGTGTAAAAAGAGAGGAAAGAGATAGGCACTCTTTCCTTTGAAGCAAACCCGCTGGTTTTTCCAATGGAAATTCCAGGTCTTTTCTTTGGTCCGTACTTTGTGGATTGAGATCGAACCGAAACCGAACCACTTTTACAAAAAATTACGGTTCGGTTTTCGGTTCATTGAAAAATTAATCAGTGGTTTCGGTTCGGTTCGCGGTTCAGCAAAATGACTGCGGTTCGGTTCAGCGGTTCGATTTGCAGCTCTGTATATAATACAAGAAGATATGTTTAGAGGCTCGGTCTATTTGAAACGGTATGATAAGGAATCTTTTTTGAGCACATATTAGTAAATTATAATCTCAGAATTTGATTTGGAGTCAATTCTCAATGATCAGTGGAGAAGATATATATTTTCATTTAGCGGAGTCGACCAATGTAATCATTGTTGTGTTATCTATGAGAGGATACTATTTGCTGCACTTTCTCGGTACATCAGTTACTTTTGGTAATAAAAATCTGCCATTATATTTCCGATTAAATCATAATTTTTCCCCCGATTTATAATTTTCCCCAAAAATTTCGGTTTCGTTTAATTTATTTGTTGCTATCCTAAAAGTTTATTATGGTAAGGGATTGGCCGTGGGAATTTTTAGAAGCAAAGCCAATTTTATTATGTAGAATATAATATTCGGTTATGATAAAGAGTATCTTTTCATTATATAAACTCTCGTAGAAACAAAATTGTATATATAATTTAAACGAAAATTGTTTCTTTCCTGAAATTTTTATAAGTTGCGGATTTAATCTTATTCTCTTCGTTTAATCAAAAATCACCGTTTAATGTTGTCCTTATTCATTTTTATAAGCCCCTCTATATTCTTCAGATATCGCAGAATAAGCGGTTTGATCTTGATATTTCGCGCATAATCAGTCCATATATTATATTATGAAGGAATGTATGCAATTAATAAGTTTTTATTAATTATGATTCGGCAGAGAAGTCTATACCGTATCGTCTAATTTTAATTATCCTTTTTCTGTGTTCCAAGAATTGTGTCAACTTTAAAAACTCATTTGCCCGATCGCATTAGTTATTTTACATTTTACTTGGCTCTCGAAGTAAGACTTTTGCAGTAATTTCAGAAGTATGCGCTAGTTTTTACTAAATTTTTGAATCCTTTTAATGATAGAGTTTCGATTCCAGTGACTCTATGGTATTCAGCGCAGAAAACATTAATATTTTATTTTGAAAGTTCGCTGCAGTTGAGTTAACCCAGAAAGTTGGGTCACCTTGAGGCTAATAATAATAAATTTTAATTTTAAGACTAAGTTGTTAACCTTATCATATGAGCGTCAGATTGTTTTGAGAGTTCTCTTAGATATTTAGCTGAGCTAATTTCTTGTATACGAGCTTACGTTCATGTGCCAATTTTGTATCTCATTCCTAACTAAAATGAAAGATAAATCTGGTATTTACCATACAGTGAAACCATTATGGATTATGATATGAAATTTTTGTAATGAATTAAACAATAAAGTTGTAGACTTCCTCAGAGCATAATTCAGTATTTATAAATTTGCAAAATTGAAAGTTCTTAAATAAATAGTGATTAAGTCAAAATTTCAATCTTCCCCAACAAAACTATTTGTTTAGCAGTTTCGTATGGAATCGGGGTGCTAAAATCTACGGGTAGGCAAGAAAATATTGCAGTACCGCGTATATAGCATAATTTCCACCCGTTCTCTCGACAAAACTTCAAAGGGATTCAACTCTCTTCCCGCCAAACTCCTAAAAGATCTTTCCTCCGCCAATCTCTGGCGTTAAGCGCCCTGCGAGTGACACCAGAATGTCCCAGCTCTCGACGGGGGGCAGATACACCACGCGTGGCGCTGGCGCCATATACAGCCCAAAAGGCTTTCAAAAGCGCGCGGGGGTTTTAAGACGGGTGCTCGCGGAGTTTTCGGAGAGTTAAGAAAGAGGGAGTGGGGAGCGGGGGGGGGGATGACTCAAAGGAGGGGAGGGAAGGGGAGGTAAAAAAGGTTGACACTGCACTGCGGGGAAGCAGAACGTGTAAGGAGGGGGAAGGGGGGGGGGGGGGGAAGAAGAAAGAGGGGGAGGAAGGTCGTGGGAGTTTTGCTCCTTTTACCTGGAATATCTATATCCCTAATAACCTTCCACCTCTCGCCTCTTAACGTGTCCTCGCGGAGGGATTTGTAACTTTGATGATTTCGTGCAGACGGAGGGAGGGCCGGAGTTGGGCGGAAGTTTTCGGAATGCACGGCAGGAAAGGAGGAGAAAGGTGGAGATGGAGGTAGGACAGAAATAGGAAGAGAACGGAGGGCGGGAACCGAGAGAGAGTTAAGGAAGGGCGCGGAGGAGAAAGGTAACGAGGAGGTGAGTGGATAGAGGAAGGTCAAACGGAATGTTTGGGCGGAGAGGAGAGAGATGCCGAGGGGGAGGGAGGGAGGGCGCGATTAAGGTGGCGGATTAAAGCACGACACGCCTCTCGACTGTTAATTTTCCTGCATGCTTTCCATTACGCCCACCCGAGTTTTTTTTAATTCGGCCTAATGATTGCTTAATTTGATTGGATTTGGTAAATTCTGTCTTTTTAAACGGTTCCGTCTTATGTTAAACGAGTACGTGTTTGATTCTTTCCAATTGAAAGCTAAATATAAAAACGCTAATTTCATTGTCTGTGCTTTTGGAATTTATTCATTTAATTGGCTTTAATCTACCTCTTTCATTGTACCGCTGCCGTTAACCATTCTTCCTGCTACTAATTTTTTTGTCATCCGCTGTTGCCCGATGCTAATTTGTGTCATTACGTTAGTATTTATAAAACACAAAATGTTATATTATCCTATGTCTTAGGCAACTCAACTAACCTTAGAGATAAAATTAACAGAAATGGATTTTTCTTTTGAGAAAAATGCTCATTCTTTGGAGAAGGCTTTCGGGCTCGACCAGTTTTCGATGCTATCTCTCCTACCTCCAATACGACCCCACGGATTTCGAAATTTCGGTAATTTTTAAATTTTACGTTGAATGTATGTTTTTATTAAGTTTAAATACATAATACCAAGCGGAGTAATGTTTTTCGTTGAAAAAATACTTTGCCGTGCACTTAATTGCTCAATGTATTGCCCACGTCGATGGAGATGCAAAGGTTTCTCATTAGCTTCCGTACATAGGAGTGGGGGAGGAGAGTGGTGCTCACAGGACAAGGAGGAGGGGCAAGGAAGCCAAGAGAGAGAGAGAGGGGGGAGAGAAATGAGCGAGGACCTGATAACTTCATCCACTCTCGATCAAGAGCACGCCGCAACCTGGGCTCATTATATTCTCCGTAATCCATTGCTAAGCGTCTCAAACCGTGTCTTCTACGCCGACTCCCACGATTTTCCTCCTCTCCCACTCTCTCTCCTCTTCCTTGGCCATTATAAACCTGCCATGATCCATGCCACCCTCGCGGGCCTATTAAGTTACGCCTCCTCGTTCTCCCTATTTCCTCCCTCCCCTCATTTCCTCCCCCATTCTCTCCCCTCCTGTGCCCTCTCTTTCCTGATCCGCCAGTATTGGCTTCGTTATATATCCCTCTCTCCTCCCTCTTTCCTTATTACGTGACTCGAGAGGTAAGGGAAATTCCTCGAAAAGGATTTTTTCAATGAGTTCTATCGTTTCTCAATTCCGCGAAAAATTTTACCAACGGGTGGAAAATTCGTGAAAATAGCTAGTTTTATTATTTTGGGCAAGCTATATTAGGATTGAACTCAGAAATATGTAAAATTTAGTTTTATTAACAAAACGAGCTGAGTTTTATCCAGGGACATGTATAAAATTAGCACGTTTTTCCTTCTATTATTAAATTCGGTAAAACTGCGGTTTTTACTACAAAGATTTCTCCCATTAACTTAATTGAAGAAATGAAGAGAGTTTTGTATTTGGTTTCCTGTTACATTCGCATATTTAGCTTATCTTAATTAAATTTTAGGTGGTTATACCGCCACATATTTGCTCACTAGAGCCTCGTTTGTAAATGTCATCATTGTGGAAATGTACGCTCAAAATTTCAGATTTTTACCTTTTATACCTTTGGAGATATTAAAAACAAATTTTGAATGAACCCCTATCCGACATTGCGTATTCTGAAAAACTCACATGCTAATAAGATTAGCAAATGACATCAACAAAGAAATCCACACTCCAAATTTCAACTATCCTTTACGGTTTAGTCACAAATACCATTTAAGCAATTGCGTAGACAGGCGCCAAAGCGGAGTATTAAAAAATCCGTTAAAACACGTGATGGCCTTATACGATATTAATTTTAACTGAAAGTGAAAGTTTAATTTATTTTTCATAAGCTCTTACAAAAATCACACAATCTGTCTTTCACAAAGAGGTTGTAAATAGAAACACAGCAACAAAGATGCATGCAGCGGGAATCAAACCGGCAATATTAGCTTTCTCAAACGCCATTTTTCAGTAAAATTTTTCCTTGCATCATCCGGGAAATGAACTCGGGCCAACCGCGTGACAGGCGAACATTCTACCACTGAACCACCTCAGCTATTACATTTCATTCGTAAAAAAGGAACCACAAGATAATTATAACTAATTTTCATTAAAAGAAATGTGTTACAATTAATAATGTCGATATTGAAGGTTTTATTCAATTTTATACATATTTAAAGTGAAGGCCCAGAAAGGGAAATAATTCTGAGAAACCCCTTCAAGTATTATTTCGTCGAATTTAGTTCTTATGTCGAATCCGTCAGTCATATACTACTGTAAAAATATAAAAAGTTTTAAATGTAAAAGTGTTGTAAATATTGCGGTAATTTTACGCTTTTGACCATTCCTTTTAATAGAAACCCTTTTCGCGAGGTATCATTCTAAATAGCTAGGACTGAAGCACTCTCGGTCGTATCTTGTGACATATTGAATTTCTAACCTCGGTTTTTAATCGATGTAAGTTTTAATTTTTTCTGTCAGCAAGGAGATGAATTCAACAGCCACTGCTGGAAAACCTTAAAAACCTGACCACGTGGAGTTGTTCTACATATCTCGTTTTTTTCCAATGAGGAAATAGGAAAAAGAAACGCATTAATTTTGTTTTCTCTCCGTGGCTGTGATAAGTGATGCCACTGGAAAATAAATCAATAAGCTTCGTAAGGGACGGCATATCATTGAGGATCAACGAGAACGGCGACGTAAATTCATTGAGCAGCCTCACCCACTCGCTCATCTCACCGATCGTTTTTTTTAAATCCGGCAGGAGCTCATCTCTGAGATCTCCCCCTTCTCTCTCTGTCTCTCTCCGTATGTCTTCATAGTCCCGTTCCCGCGGGACTCTTCCCCGCCTCATTTCCATTCCCGTAACGTCTTTAAGGTAGTTCTTCCGTCATTTTACGGTGAGATCCCAAAGGAGGCGGAAATGAGGACTCCCTTTCCTCCTTCCGAGAGGAGACAGGCAGCGCCTCGACGGAACGGAGAAGAAGCTCGAATAAAAGAAACAGGGTGAGGAGGAAAAGCGAGGGCGGAAAAAGGAGGATATGTTTTGGAAAATGATCCCCTTTTGCTTGAGGAATACTATTTGTGCGGATGGATCCAGAAGAAGACGGGACGATTGAATTAGGGAGTAATGGAATTTTTTTTGGACGGACCGCCTCGGGAGAATTCTTAAAAGAGGGATGGCGGACTTGTAAGCGTATACGATTGGGATTCGAGGCAGTGAAATTGAGAATGTGGAGTATTGTCGTCCTTGAAAAGGGTCACGAGCACACAGGGTTACGAAAGGTTCCACTTATGGGTTAACACCGTAAAGGTGTATTGGTGGCCAATGTCTGTGACATTTTTTGGTAGCAAGGGGACTGCGTTAACACGCTTCCAGCTATTGCTTGAATTATCTAGACTTTTTGATGCTGTAAATTCTCTTGTAAAAATGTTTTCTAAGGTGTTATCAATTAAAAAGGATATCGCAATTATATTATTTTCGTATATAAAATATTAATTAGATTCTTATTAATGAATATCTCAAAATACTTTTGCTCTTTACTAAAATTAATTTGCTTTAAGTTTTGGTCATTATGAAATGCGACAAATTAAAGCTAAAGCTAAAAATACATTTTGGAGTGGTTTTTATATGATAAGGGCTCTGTTAACTTTTTATGGTAATAAACATACAAAAATGGTTCAATTACTTTTTTAAACTCAATTTTTGTCATCAATTTGTGGAAAATATGACAATAATGTTTACCAAATAGCATTTTTACAAAATATTAAATTTAAATATTTTTATCTGTAGTTAATTAGTAATATTTGGAACATCCATCTCTGGTGATTTAATTATTTAACATAAAAGGGACACTTACAGATAAATGATTTGATGATAGCTACCAAAATTGCGGAAAATATCTCCAGCGTTATTTTAAAAAATTTTAACTGTTACGATTAGAGATTTAAAAAATATATTTCTCAATTAGCTACGGTCCAATTCGTTGGCGAGTGTTCTGCAATTTTTTCCCCAATAGCCAGACTGTTATACACACGATTGCGATAATAATTCAGGTTAAGTGAATAATGTTCATCCGTTGGATCGTTACAAAACTAAAAATTCGTAATATAATAAAGAGTTATTTCGATGTTTTTTTTAAATGCCATATACCATGTTATTTCCTCCATAGAAATGATTAAAACAGTTAACCTTTGTTAGCATAAAATTGCAATAAATTAGGGCGAAGTGATGAATTGAAAACTGTGCGGTAAAAATTTCTCCGTTGTGCCGCTAAAGTTGCCCATTTATTTTTTAAAAACATTTAACCTTTGTTCCTTATCTGTAGCAGTTTTGCTCTGCCACGATATCTACCTTTTGTTATCCGGATGCAAAGTGAATAGCGAACCGAAAAATAGCAATTTTCCTCTCTTGAACATCATGCTCCACGATGACACGTTTGAATTGTTTATTCGTGCCCACCGGGCAATTTCTGATTGCCTGCAAAACGCAACGGCGTAACGGATAGATGAAATGCGCTTTTATTGAGATAAAAAAATAGAACATCAACTGGCCTATGAAAAAAGGCCGAAGTTGCAGTTGTATAAATAGAATCTCCTCCCTCTCCCAGTGTGTTCGGTCTCAGCCACACAGTTGCGCGCGGCCATCGGGTGGACTATAAGCTCACGCACATCAAACGTCATTTGTTTACGCTTCCGGCGGCGAGCGCGAGGCATTTCGCGACGCTGCATACATCCAATTCCCACGCTATATGTGCTGGAACGGACTTTACGCTTCGTATTAATACTTTCCGAGGCTAACTAATTCATCTTTTGTTTTTCGGCGCGTATGATTGGTGCATACTTTTATTTTGTTGCGACTGCTTCGCGAACTTTCTATTTTTATGCCGTATAACATTCATTTGCATAACTTGTGCGGTCTCTCTTTCTCTTTTCGCGACTTTTAAATTTTCCTAGCTCGTCTGCCGAAGTTGGCGAAACGACCGCCGTTATTTAGTTTCTTTTCGCCTTGCGCGAATAACGTCGGTCGATTGCACGTGACGCAATGGATTTCGAGTTTTAAAAAATGTTTTCTTTCCAAAAAACGAATAGCGTAAATTAAATAAAGCTCTTTCTCTCTCTCTCCTTCACCCATCTCTCTCTCTCTCTCTATCTCTACCGCCCTCACCCGGGTGCTTTTCAAAACCATTAATCATCGCGTTTATTTGGTAATTGTAATTGCAGCGTACGCAAATTAGCGAGGAAACTTTCCGGGACCGCTTCCGGTTTATCCGGTAACACATAGGGTAAACTTTTGCCAATTTAGAATGCACGTGTTTTTTCAGCGGTATTTTTTATTCTCCTAGCTTTGTTGGGGAGAGGAAGGAGGCAGTGGGGGAGGGTGGTGGCTCTTGATCGATACCGAAAGGAGGGTTTGGATTAATTCGCGCCGTCTACCTGGGCGTACACGTATAATTTGCCATCCGAGTGACGCAGGATGAAATTTTTTGCAAAAATGGCTAAATTCTCGGAATCGAGGTTTGAGACGTCCTTTTCGATTCGGGAATATCAAAACGAGGTTCGTTACCAAAAAGGAAGAAAACAATGTGGACGATATGTTTTGAAAATAGTCATTTTCTCTCGATGTATTTTGTTTTAGCCTTCGGCTATTGTCGGTCAATGTATATCTTCGTTTAGATTCGTTAAACGCAAGTTAAATTTAATTCGCAATGATATTTTGTTCCAATAATACGCTTTCGTTAATTATTCTCTGAAGGTTAGTCTAGTTTTTTTATGGCCAAAAGGTTTTTCCATATTTCAATAGCTAGTTTCCCACCGTTTCTGTGTTTACATAGCAAGGAAGGATATGATTCCTATAATTTTTAAATTTCGTTAGTTTTAATTGTTCTCTTTTCTCGGCAGAGGGATAGGAGAAAAAGGCGACCGCGTAGGGTTTTCGCTCGCAACTGATGCTCCTGTTTAATCTAAAATTGATAGCTAATTTTGCTACGCTCGCGGGTTAAGGGGTGGAGGTATGTTTGCATAGCAAGGGAGGATATGCATAAATCAACTATCAGATCTGAAAACATACGATTCCTATAACTTTTAATATCGTTAATTTTAATTGTTCTATTTTCTCGGCAGAGGGATAGGAAAAAAAAAGACAACTGCGTAGGGTTTTCGCTCGCAACCGATGCTCCTGTTTAATCTAAAATTGATAGCTAATTTTGCTACGCTCGCGGGTTAAGGGGTGGAGGTAGAGGTCACCATGTTATGAATACAGTGATTCTCATGAATATGCAGCGCGCCCATGTCAAAGGGATATGCTAGAAGAGCCAAGCGGAATAAATGAACGAGGAAATCTTATGAATTATTGAATCCTGGCAAAATACATGCAACCATATGTTTTCATAAAATCCGTATTCATTAAAAGTCCTCTCTCTTGGTTTATACGTCGCCGCTCAGAGGAAAAAAAAAGACGAACTAACCTCGTCCGCTCGTGGCACTTAATGCGGGAATGGAGGCGGATGTGAAAGTTCATTACAAGTAAATGAAAATATGCTCCGCGCGCCCGCGGCGGATGAGCTACGAAACGCGCATGCGAACGTTAATACCCCTGTTATAAATTTGACGCGAAAATTTTAGTAGAAAATAATCGTTAGAGTAAACGCGGATGGAACACTCCGACGTTCCAAAATCGCGCTCGGCTGCAATATTTATCGGCGCGCATTTCGGATGGAAATGAAATTTGCAAGTTACTGCAGGGTTTAATTATTTCGGCAAAAAGCGATAGATTTGAAATGTTCGCGTGTGCTAGTCTACGTTAAGTGATTGCGAACAAACGTCGCGACGAAATGTTTGCTAAAGATGCGCAAGTGGTCTTGTTTTATTACAGGTGATTTTATAACGCATTCTTAAAAAAATATTTTAATAAGTATAGCCAAAGTACGTAAATTTAACTTGGTTTTTAAGTGTCCCTTAAGAATCAGATTTTTTACGAAATTTCTACTGCGATTCTCCCATTGACTGTTTTTTTTTGTTTGCGTAACTTTTGAATACATAATTTATTTTCCATTAAACCTCAACGCTAATTTATTCCAAGTTTTTTTAAAAGTTTTTTTTTACCCCTTGAGTGGCATGCAACTATGCGTACAGCTGCTCTTGCAGCGTAGGTAATAAAATGATGGCGGTGTATAGATGGATCCGATATCGCATCACGCGATGCATAACCTCGGCTCCGACGTCAATGCCAATATCCCGCCACGGAAGCGGAAGGTAAGCCTACGCGAGATAATCGGACTGGGCAACCTTTTAATTCGCCTCTCCATTCGAAACCCTCGTGATCCCCAAGAGCTGATCCTTAAGATATGCTTTCCCTCCTTTTTTTTAAAGAGCCATTTTCCAGGGGTTAACTTCTCTCTCTCTCCCCCCCCCTCTCCTCCCCCCCCCCCCACCCTCTTTGTCAACTCCTAACAGGGAACGGTTGAAATGGAACATAATAATCGCATTGGTTATTTCGGAGATTTTTCAGGCGATTGTGTGTGTTTCCTTTTTGTTGAGTTTGGATTTTGCTCTCGGGTTAAACCAACAGCTGCACGAACTCCCGCTGCTTATTTTTTTCATAGTAATATCGTTTTTTTCAATCACGCTTACTTAGTACATACAAAGCCTTAAATCACTTTTTTTAGTTCTTTACAGAGCTGTTCTCGAACCTCGATTTGTTTGATAGAATGTGCAGTTATGAGCTTGCTACATTGATGTTTTAATCTAAACTCATGCTGGTATCATTCTTGAAAAAACGCGTGGTTTATTGGAACTGTTAAACCTGTTTGTTACATTTATCAGACGCGTTTTCAGGTACATACATTATAATTAAATCGGCTGATTAAATGAAAGAATCTCGTGTACGTTGTTGAAAAAAATGGCAACTACGTATAAATAAATGTGAGTTACACACGCGCGCGAACACATATTATACCTATAATTATATAGATAATTATACCTATAATTATACATATAATTATGCCTATAATTATACATATAATATCCTTATTCTGTTGGTCCCTCCGTCCGTTGTCCGTTCGTCGGAACGCTCTATGGGGCTAGACGAGAGAATAAGATAAACCGTCCATAACTAAAAAGCTTTTCAATCTTTTTCGATCAAACTTTCAGGAATTGCTTAGCACAGGGGTCCTTAACTGGGGGTGCGGGAAGATGGTCCAGGGGGTGCGGGAAGGGGTCCAGGGTGTGCGGTGGGAACATCTTGCAATTTGACTTTTTTATTTCTTTATTTTTTTAGATAAGACATTTTGAACCACCCATACTAACCAGCTGCCGTCTCATAGTGTATATTCATGCGCCCACATTTCTTATTAGATATATAGGGAGATACTGAAGAGCATTCGTTTCCTTGAAATAACAAACCGTAATCACTATTCGAGGTTTGTTTACAAAGCGATTTAAACAGCCGTGCCCAGACATACTTTCGCTATATTTTTCCGTCTTTAATTACGTTTATAACAAAGTCCTTTTCTCGGTCCTACTTTGTGTGAGAAGGCTGAGATAATCCGCTAGGAAGGTTATTTTGAAATTCAAGATGAATACAGCATTAAAAATTGTTTAAAAAGAAACAATCTTGAAAACTATAATGGAATTGTTAGATAGGATTCCATCGTAATAAAATGCTAGAGGCACTTTCGTGAGGCCCATAACCGTCGCCTCACCTGTATTACAATCTTATTGTGTCTTGAATTGAGGAATAAATAATCGGTTTTTTCGGTTTTCGTCAAATATCCCCTTAAAGACGACGTTATTGGTAAGCTTCGTAAGGACCAAAGTTGTAGAGAATAATGTTTCTTCCAAGTTTTGTTCGAAACAAATTTTCGTAGAACCTTCAATTTAGTAGATAATTAATTTATTCGTAAATTTCCAGTATTTTATTTTAGATTGGTTGAAAATTATGTGTCGTTGGAATGCTAGTAATATTATTAACCTTTGCTACAATGCTGTACGCATAGAACCGGTAAATCAAATATTCTTCTGGAGCCAAAACAAAAGTTAAGATACAGGAGCTGTCAATAGTGAAGCTATATAATGAGCGACTGGGAGGCGTGGACAGGATGTTCAAAATATATTCAAGTACAAGTTGAGAATAAGAGGCAAGAAATGGTATTCAAGTTTGGTAAACAATATTATCGATGCAGCTGTGAACAATGCAAGGCTACTACGCAAAATCTGTAGCAAGAATATCTTTTCAGATCTCATAGGTTTCCGAAGATGTGTTCCTTACTTCTATCTGGAACATTATATTAATCCATCAATGCCAATGGAAAAGAGGTAGACCATCACAACAGTTCCAGAGAGCAGATATATACAATAAATGGCATCATTGAAATAAGTTTTACTGCATTAATGCAGCACTTCGGCTTTAAATGAACTGCCCGTTGGGTATTACCACAAGAAAAACAAACCCGATGTGCCCATTGCCATAAAAAAGCAAGATGATGTGAAAAATGCCAAAAAGGCCTTCATATGAAGTGTTTCAAAGATTATTATACCAAATAGCGTCATGAAAAAACATATACAATTAACAGGAATTTGATAATGTTTTGAATTCTTAATGCCTAATGGCCTACATTAAGGCAGCATTTATTTCAGAGTTAAGTGAATTTAAAAAAATAAAATATATTTGTCAAATTTTTGTGTTATTAAGCCTAAGAATAGCGTAGTACAAAAATATTCACAGCATACTATGTCACGTTAGGCATAAATGGTTTTAATTTATTAATCGATACCTTACAGATGATGTAAGAGCAAGGGAGTGTAAAATGGAAGAGAAACGGAACAGGTTAGACAGAAAAGATTGAATGATCAGAACAAACGAAAAGCGAGGCAAATAGCTAATGAGTCACCAGAAGCAACAGGGAATCCATTGACAAGCAGCAGAGTTATAGATGCAAGAAAAAGAGCACATGAAATTTCATTGCAATTTGAATAGCGACTATTGTAGATTAGATTATTTATATTTATGTAACAAAATTATTATAGAATTATTTAGTATGTTTAACGAATAAATATTCATCACCATACATATTTGCCAAACAACTTTTATAGGCCCATGACTATTATTACTTTCTGAAACATTCGATTATGTGGTTTTTATATTAATTTTTTACGTTTTAGTGCACATAAAAGTCGGTGTCATTAATTTTTATTTTATTGTAACGTAATACTTAATTCACGCACACCCATCATATTTGACGGGCAATTACGCTAGTATCTACATAATTCGTGAAACAAATGTAAAATAAATAAAATGCTTTTTGGGAGTACCCTAGCATTTGGGGTTGGCTCCAAATGTTATTCCTAAACACTAATCTTAGCAAATTTTAAAATTCTAAAAGTTAATACAGAAACTTGTAATTATTAATTTTAAAGGTCATGCTTACACGGAGCAGAAAGAAATCCAAATAAAAGCACAAAGATGCAAAAGATTCTGTAGAGCACCAGATGTATGCGGAAATCAAACGTAATTTACCTAATCTTGCGTGATATAAGCTTATGCATGCTATTTATATATACAGATTTGTATCATATGATATACCATCACACGAAGAATTTCACTTTAAAGTCATCGTCATAGCATTGATATCCTGATAATTATTTCGAATGTATGCTTAAGAAGTGTTATGAAATTTATTTTTCAGTTGAAAAAGATTAAATTTATTAGAAGATGTCAAGTGATTTTTTCGCCGTGATTCCATTTTAAAATATCTAATCTAATCTAATAATTTCCCTATATGCTCATGTAGCAAAATGAAAAGAATTATATCGATTTCAAAGTAAACATCGCATGCAGTTAAGGACTCCAAATTTCTATAGTTTTTTCTTCCTCCAAAAATTCATTAACAACATAAAATACTTTCGAGGGGATTTGCGTCTACATAATAACGAGGTTTGATCAAAACACGATTTTTCCGCAATGACAACCCTTTAATTTAAAAGCAAATATCCGTTTCGCTTTTCTTCCAAAAAGTTTCACCTTTGAAAGTGTCGAATTAATATTGCGCCGGTTTATTTTATGCTTGCCGAAAAGAACCATTTGTTTTCCCGGCCATCGAGATAAGGCGAGAAAATAAAAAAAAACAAAACAGAAACAAAAAAACAAAGAAAACGTCAAAAGGGCCTCACCATGCATATTTCCCTTTAATGGGGGACCGATGGCGTGTGATCAACATGTAATTACTTTCGCTGTAAGCGATAAGTTGGTGGCGGCTGTGGTGAAAGGACCCAAAAACATTGCCCTCCTCCCATTGGTGGACTGGGAGGGGAGAATACGTCACAGATGGGAATCGAGTCACGACAGCTACATCTCTTCTGTTGATAAAAGCGAGGAGTCACGTGACCCAGATATTCATACGGTTTGTTTTGCCCTCTAGGATACGGAAATTTGGAGGATGGGAGTTCTCTGGGAATGATAATATAATGTCGAATCTCTAGGCGAGCGTGTCCTGCAATCTTGACGAAAAGTAGCTAATATATTCCATAGCTGTTTTTGATTTCATGGAAACGCCAATTGGATTCATTACAAATAATGTATGGCCATTAAGAAGAAAATCTTTTAAGGGATGGAATCGGTATAAGATATTAAAAACAAAACGAATTGGTTTTCAAGAGAGGAAACTGATTTGAAGCCAATGCCAATGAAGTCGTGATGATTGATTTCTTGTTGCACGATAAGTATTCCGTGTTTCTGTCGAGGGATATCGAATAAATTTCGGCCTTTTGAAGCCAAATGAATGGGAATTGTAGACCGAGGGAGCCGTAAATATCTCAAAATTTTAATTTGAAATGGCTAGATAAACTGCTCTGTAATTTCATCCACTTCAATTGGCCAATTAGTGATATTAAGTGGAGCGTTTGAAAAAATTGAAATTTCGGATTGATAAACTCTGTTTCTAGAATTCATACATAATGGGTTGAAATAATATCACCATAAATAACGTAATAATTTCTTTAAAATCAAATGTTTCCTTTCGGAAAATTTTATTATGCTCATTGATCCGAGACAATCGAAAAAGAATGATTCACCACTTTCATGTTTAGAAGTCACCGCTAAGTATTTCATGCTTGGGGTTGAACCATAGAAATTGAAAATATATCTTTTCAAAGGGACTAACTGCGATGTTGCAATAGTGTGAAATGACATTCGGTTCAAAAATCTCCTTTTCCATATTTCTTTTTTCCAAATTTATTGAAATAATAAACATTACTTAAGATCCAATAGGGTAATTTTAATAAAATAACATTTTTGCATAAAAATACCAGTAATAACCTTTTCTATTAATTCTTATAAAGTCTTTGCATCATGTTAATTTACATGTATATTGTCCGAGTGAAGGATATCTTAAATAACGTTTAATAATTATAATATTTTTATAAGAAATGCTTTATGAATGCGAATATTTTACTTTCGATCGTATGTAAATTCCGCAGAGTTACGTTTGGAGGGGCAGATTATAATAGATTATTTTTTATATTCAAGGTCTGTTTCTGTTCTTTTCAAATTTCAACGTCTTATTTTCTCTCATACTTAAATCAAAGTTGCAAAATTTTTTATAAAAACATTGAATGAGCATACGGATTAAAAGGAGTTAAACGTAAACGACGTCCAAATAAAAACAAAGAATAACTCCAAACGTAAAATCCCTAGACTGTGCCTCATCGTTATCCACGCCGGACTAGATAAAACGTGGCGTTTATTCGGTAGATGCATTCGCGTGCATTGCTTACAAGCGAGTTTATAGGAGAGGCCGATCTTCAAGTTCCGCAAAGAATAATTCGTAGCCACCTCGAAAAGTGCCCTCGTCTTTCATGATATCCGGCAGTGCAAATTTTACGAGGCGGAGATCTCAGGCCGAGCAAAAAGGTCAGTCGGGGAAGAGTGGGATATATATCTCGAAAGGGGACGAAATATAAGCTCCTGCACCGAATCGGAATAGCGATCTTGCAAACCAAAGTACCTTTTGAAAATGGGAGCTTTGTCGTGTCGGTGATACAAGGAGATGGACTAAAAACTGCCCTTCTAAAACTCTCGAAACCCCTTCCCACGTGTACACACTGAGCCCCGTAAACTTAACAGTACGTATACCTCCTTATAATTTCATTCTTTCCATGCTTGTTGACCGGAAACGGCAAGACGGGAGGTCAAGAGGGCGCCGGATATCCTAGTATCCCTACAACTGACCTATCTCTCTCTCTCTCTCTCCTCCCCTCTTTTCCTTCTCTCAACATTCTTTTCTCCCTCTCTCTTCCCTCCCTATCCTTCCCCTCCTCTCTCCTCTCCCTCCCCCCACATCTCATTCTCCCCCCTCTCTCTCTCTCCCTGACCTTTATCCTTCCGCAATTCTATTCACAAGTTTTCTCCCACTCTGTTGAAACCTCTTTTTTTGTTACTCCAAACAGAACTCCCTCCTCCCAGTAAACCCTTCGCCGGAAACCCTCTTAATAACCTCCGATCTTTAATTTTGTGCTTAGTTATTTGCGCTCGGAGAAATGCCACGTATTATAACCTGTTTCTTCTTGGTGACCTATGACCTCTTTAACCGAGCTCAGCTAATATCTTCTTTTTTTTTCTCCGAAGTCCATATTTCCTCCTATCCTCTGATGCGGTAAATACCCGGCAACTTCATCTCTCTTAATCGAAATTATAATTGTTGCAAATTGGATCTCCGTCGCTCATTTCCTAGAATATAGTTATTTTGTTGGCGGGTAGTAAATTTCGGCTAAGAAAGTAACGGGGAGACTTTATTAATGCCAGAGGCCAATATTAAACTTTGATGAATTCGACCGGTCAACATCTCGATTTTGGCGTGTTTATGTATAACGGCGGATGTTTCATTTCTTTTCACTAATTTTACATGCAAGTTTTATGTGATATTAAAATTAAAATACCCGTATTTTGCCGTTTTACACGTATTTATAATTTATGTTGATAGTTCTTCATTTGAAGCCGAAGTGCTGCAGTAATGCAGTAAAACTTATTTCAATGATGCCATTTATTGTATTCATCGATTATAAGCTTTTTTATTGGGGAATTGTAAGTCCCAGGTTCGATTACCGGTTATGACAAAATTTTTCTCTTTCGTTTCTTATGCTTGTAGCATAAGTATCTACGAGCAATTCTTTCTTTTCATCATCGTGTAGTTGGACTACGAATACTGAAAAGTACGTTCTACGTTCTTCATAATGTCTTTGAGCTTCAATTGCTCTCTCAATGAGACCCTAATTCGTTAAGAACTAAAAGACAGTCTTTCGTTTTTTGTGTCCCGAGAAATGAGAAATTACTATTACTGCCTTGCTTACATCTTCCGTAATCAACCACGCTTGTTAATATATTGCGTTATCAAGAATGTCTGCAAATATGTACTTTGCCAATAATAGAAGTTTCCTCAAAAATAATTTGTTACCTTCTTAAAAATCAAAAATAATAAAGCTTTAAATTGTTATGATTCAACTATACAAAATAGTATATGAAGCATTTCGTCATTTATAGACAGCGTTTTAAGGTCGTCTAAACCTATAGTCTTTCTATAGATATCTATAAAGAAAAGTGTGTGTGTGTGTTTGTGTTTTTTATAGCTCAGCAACTACAGCATTTAGAAACAAGAGGAAGGTATCATTTCAAACGGAATAAAGAGTTAAGTGGTGTAGTCAGGTTTTTATACCGATTTGATTGACCTTTCTAATTTCAAAAAATATTTTCTTTGTTAATTTTATTCATTTGAATAACATAGGGATAAGTGCAGCTTATTTTTCATTTGAATTTTGAAATTACTTAGAAACATGGTACGAACTCGAGATGGTTTTATGAAGGGAAGGACAAAGTTTATATTTATTGAAGGCGGAATCCGAATCCTGATCGAATTAGCGTAAAAATGCGTTCATAAATAGAAAAATGCGGGATTTTATCAATTTAATGACAATACCAATTATAAGCTACCATGACTACCTCCATTGTCGCCGAAGTTGAGAGTCCAATGCATTTATATGGGGATATTTTAACGTAAATCGTTTTTCAATTTCTGTGTGCGATTTTTCTTTGTTTACATGGCAACCAAATATTTATTGATTTTAATTGAAATATTATTAATAAATGGTTTTTAATGATATTTTCCTGTGGCTTAGTGTTCTCCAAAGCAAGCTGTTTTTAAAATTACGAAAGTAACATAAATAATTAGACGTAGATATTCCACAAATTGTGATTGGATAAATTGTTTCATTGTTTCCAAAGTATTTTTGATATAAACAAATTTCCCGTAACTGAACTCGTGGATGAGGGAATCGAGCTAATAGTCGGAGGATAATATTCACTCTGTAATTCTTAAACGTTCTCTATTTACTTTTTTCTTTCGTTAAATTAATTAATTTCGTATGTTCCTTTGTACATCCATTTTCTGTTGATTATTGTGCTCTTGCTGGTTCTGCTTACAGTTTTAGTTTTGAAGATATTGTCACGAAACCTCGATGAGGTATTTAATTTTACCCTGCGGGCAACATAGGCTATATGGCGATAAAAAATTTGGGGATAGGGAGCGCTTAATTCAATAATTATTTTCCCATAAGTTTACGCGCAATTTTCGATTTTTCACACTGCAAGATTTTCTTCATTCATCGAAATAGGTAATTGGGGTCCGGTTTTCTACATTTTTGCTTTATTCGACGGTTAAAATTGTACTATGTTATTTTTACGATGTTTACACGATACACGGTCGAAGTTTTAGATTCACTAAATCCGTTGAAATTCAACGGGCACTTCCGCTAGTTAACTATAAAATTCGAAAAGGTAATTTTTGATAACTGGAGGTTAAAGCCAGGTAGCATAAAAATGAGCAAATGTTCAAATTGCGTGATTAAAGGGAATGTGGAGTTGTATCAATTATTTGGTTTCCGATCCATTATCGCGAAGTATTTATAATGCGCAATTATTTTAATTGGAGGAGATGTAATTTAAATGGACAACTGTCACGCCAACTTGGCCTATGTTATTGCGCATTGATAAATGTGCAGATATAAATCAACTTAAGGGCTCCGGGCCACGGTCGGGGAAATGTATGAATGGGATACTTTTGGATAGTCAAAGAAAAAGCAAACATTGGCACTGCGGAAGGAATAGCCAAACCCCACGCAGTGACGAAACGTCATCCGAGCAGTAGTAACGATAAAAATATTGTTTCGTTCTCTAAAATAAAATCGCCACCTACATTCCATTTTACTTTCTCGTACACGAAGCTTATAGAGAAAGTATTTTTACCGTTAAAATACTCGATTTTGTAGTTTTCACTCTGTTCTCTGACTATATGATGGTCAACTTCTGCGTCGCTTTTCTCGTCAGATTCGTAAAATGTTGGGTCTTCTAATATCATAAATATTTCATCATCTGTTAGCGCCTTCGATGATGCCATGCTGAAACAAAAACAATCAAATTCAGCGAAAATATAAAGTCAAAATTTATTTACGTATATGTTCTGGTGGGGTCTTTTATGGTCTGTTCACTATCTAAAGTCTTTTGGCCTTGAAGACGGGCGTACTCCACTTAGCAGCAGCCAGTAGGAGACGGTTCGTTTGGGAAGGTAGTGGGGGGAACTCAGTGTTACTCTTGATTTCGAAGCGTTCACATTGGTCTGCGTTGCCATTTCTACCGCCGTTTCCTTGCTCTTGCTGTTCGTGATTGGGTATCTGTCTTCCCGCGCGAAAGTTGTGAGTGGCGATGGAAGGGGAAACGTTCGTGATTGGCTACTTGCTTCATGAAGGCCAAGAGACTTTAGATAGTGAACAGACTATAGCACTAGAAGTACCGGACATGCCTGCATACCTATTAGTACCGTCGCGGGTCATTTTGACCCTAGTGGTTTTCTCTGGGTTAGGCTGCGGCTTTGGGGTTTTATTGATAGAATACGTTGTTTTACTTTTCAAAAATCTTTTTATTTACATTTAGTCAGCGATTTTAAGTTAACATAGGATCACATTTCAATTAATAAACTAAGATTATTTTAAACGGGCAGCTTTTGCAAGCGTTGTGTATGCTTAAGAATACATAGGAATTAAACTTTTACATTATACTTTCTGATACATCAGTTATACTATACACTTAAAATTAGTCACATTGCCTTACTGCTGTAAATACTTAAAAGAAAACAGTCGGTAAGTCTACGTGCTCCGACAAGCGATACATGTGAGTACTCTCTGTTTTGGCAGTGCATTTTCCGCATGTAAACTTATTACAAGAGCTGCATTGTTCACGTGTCTTATTGCCTTGGCATTTAGAAATGATTTGGCATCTGCACCGTTTGTCATTTACAGCACGTACAGGAGCAGTTGAAGAGACAACGTTTCTGGTCCTGCTCTTACAGAACTCGCTCCGTAGTTGCTCGGCTAGCGTTAATATGAATTTGTGCTGGCTTATTTTAATTCCTGTCACCTCCTTGTATAGTATATAAGCGTTTATGGCAGCAACGCTGAGAGCCTGCCCGAACGGTGTATTTTTGGGCCATCTGATCAATAACATCCACACCATATTTTGTATTATTATAGACTCTACAGTGTCTGGTAGCTTCTTATCAGTAGATCCAATCACAATGCTAGGATGCATATAAACGCGTCTAATTCATGCATAGATATTGACCAGTTCTCTTCACCCTGCCTCCGAGCTTCAGTCTCCGTGCATCATTTTATGTGTCGCAATATAGAATCATCTACAAAGAGACGCCATGCTCATCAGATGAATTTCGTGCGCCGCGACCACGAGCAGAGTGTCCACGTTCGCGCCCTCGGTATCTGCCCCTTTTCCCCCCCAACTGCAGAGGCGTCTGAATTTGAATCAGAAAAATATATTGAATACATACCGAAATTCGTACAATAACCGCGTAGAAAATCTGATTCCGTGAAAGAATAAGAAAATGGATTATTTATGATGAAGAAAAGAACTTTAAAACGCTATTCTCTTACCTATAAACACGTATATAATTTCATTAAAATATTCCATTGCACGAAACGCGCCCATTTGTGATACGCTATTCACTTTCGTAACGTGTTTACTTTATACCGAGTACGCTGTAATATAAATACTATAAAAATTAAACATTTAATGGTTTCTCAAAATAATGGCTGTGGATTTATTTTCAATATGTGTAACAATTTAAATACCATAAAAAATGTTAGAAAGATTTATAAAATATATGGAAGATGAGCCTACGTAGATTAATGGGAATAAGGATGCATATTTACATATAGATTAGATAAGGATAAGAGGATATGATAAATCAGTGGCGTGGGCTTTAAAATTATTTCTCGTGCCATGTCTGTTTGCTCAGCGCATCTTAGTTCAATTTTTCAATGCTTAATGTAATTTTTGGCCAACTAATCAGTTGTAATGAAGTAGTTTGGAAGCAGGATACTTAAATTTATACACAATATTGAAAAATAATTGATCGAATTAATTGAAACTCACATGCACATGCTGCTAAAAATGGCTGGAGGGCATGAATGAACTGTTTTATTAAAATTAAAAAGGTTCATGTTATACACTTGAGCTTAATATTAATATCAGCATAAATAAACGGATATATGGCTCATTGTTAACATTTACGAAATTAATGTGCGATTTGCTATGTTAGTTAAAACTTATCACGAAAAAAGAGAAAATTTTCCGTTTTATTCTGATTCCAAATTAAGTTTTGGTCTGATTCGGGACGCATTTAAATTTTAACAGCAAAAATTATAAACTGCATTGCACTGTTTGTGCAAAGGTTCAACTCTCAGGCCCATACACTTAATATAACCTATTTCGAAATGCATTTTAAGAATACCCAACGCTCGATAATCAAAGAGAAAATAAAAGGTTCCTGGAATCGAACCCGGGATTTGCGTAGAATATTACATGGAAAGTACTAAGAAACTACGGAGACACTCTCAGCAGCAAGTTACTGTTAAGCACCAAAAGGTATGACGTCATTTTTAACTGTACATAACGACAAGGAAACTGAACTGTACGAAAGACAGGCAAAACAAAGGAGGGTGGAGAATAGGGAAGCGTAAAGAAAAAGCGTAAGGAAAGATAGAGAGAGGAAGAAAAGAGAGGGACACTTCTTCCGATACCCCTTTTAGCCGCCGCCGGGGCAACCATTTCTCGTCGTCAACGCAACACATGATTCTTTCTCTGGAACAAATAAAACGCTCTTCTCCCCCCCCCCTTCCTCCCCCTACTCTTCCCTCTCTTTCCCAACATGCACCACTTGTCGTGAGTCCGTTTTGTGATCGCGATAATAAAAGAGAGAGAGAGACCCCGCCTGTGGAATGGAGAGAGATCTCATGTCGATCTATTCTCTTTTTTCTCTCTCTTTCTTTCTTTCTCTCTCTTTCTTTTTTTTCTCTCTCTCTCTCCTTTCCTCAGTACCAGAGTTGTATTTTGTGTTCTCTTTTTCCTTTGTAATTCCGCGGATAATTCGAATTAAATAGTTTTTTTCCCGTCTCCGTTCCACTTTAAAAACCAGTCGTCACGAACGGCACAGCTGAGAGAGAGAGAGGGGGAGGAAGGGAGGGGGAGGAAGGGAGGGAGAGGAAGGGAGGGAGAGGAGGAGATTTTGATACTTTTTGGTTCTCAAAGGAAGAAATTGTACGTTTTTGCGGACAGATAAGGATTTTAAAATAAAATAAGATCCTAGTCTATAATAGCCGTTCCGTCATTATTTTGTTTTCGGTCCAGACGACGAAGGTTCAAGGTCTTAGGAAATAGGACGGAAAGGTTTCTTTTTCGCCAGAGGAGAAATTGATTTTTCCGTGTCACCATCCTGGTCTATGACGCATGAAGAGAGAATCTGGAGTATCGAGGAGATAGTATCGCGACAGGAAATTAATCGTTTTATTGGGTCCTAAAGGGTTAGCATTCTGATTGGAAGATTAATTGTCAAGTGATGCTGTTTATTTTCATACTAGTAGCAGAATTGACAGTGAAATATGACGGGGATAAATATTGTGATTTATCATCGGGAATTGTCCGCGTGTGAACGTGATTATTTCGCGTGAAAATATTCATTTTAGATTTTCAAAACGTTCTCACTACTTTCCCGTCAAATACTTTTTTTTAGTAAATCTCAAGAAAGGGTTCTCGAGAAACCCATTTACATTTGACCATGACTGAAACACATTTCATTTACATAAATTCCTACGTTGTTTAAGGCTTTTTCTTATGAATTATATATTGTTTCTGTTAGTTTTAAAAATCAGTTATTTAGATCCTGGTTGCGATCAGATTATTTTTTTCTGAAGAACAATTTACGATTATCCCTTTATTAATTGATGAAATTTACTGTTAATAGGAAGAAATAAGTTACAAATGGGTTTATTTGAAAACACATTAAGTTAAATGATTCCCTAGCACGTCTAATTATAAGAATGCAGTGGCAATTCTGTTACGGAATTTTAAATTTAAAATAAAATAATGCAAATACTGCCATATAAGTACTACATAGTTTTAAATCCTTGAGTTTTTCAAGCATAACTCCGTGCGTCTTATTTACGGTGAAAATCGTACTTAAGGTGCTCGAGTACAATTAATATGTTCTCCTTTGTAAGTACCATAATCCTGATATATTGCGGGGAGGGGGGGGGGGGGGGTGTATTGTGTACGTGATTTTTAAATCATATGATTGGAATGAAATCAATATTAATTATTATACTTACTAATAAATAAAATGAACTTCAATATACTCTGTAGCTAAATTTATAACCTAAAACTTTCTTTTTATTTTCTTAAATAATACTACGCACGAATTCCGTTTTCTATTTAATTGAAGATTTAAAACGATTTACTCAAGGATTGTGCTTTTACATTATTTCCAATACTTAAGTTTAGCTTTCATTGTAAACTGTTAAACGAAGCCAGTGTAAAAATTTATTAATTAATAACCAAGTATATTGTTGTTAGTTACCACAAAAAAGTAGACAAGTAAACTTATGAAGGCTATATTATATACTAGCAGAATTTCCCGTTGAATTTCAACGGATTTAGTGAAGCTACTACAGCACAACATACAAACTCTTTAAAATACCTATATAGTAGATACTTTTAAAATTACAATTAGCTTTTCTTAACAGTTAATCATATTTGCATGTTACAATCCGTTTAAGAACGTATTGCATTCAAATATAACGATAATTTTATTTCCTATCATATTATTTTCGCCAAATCCAGCTTCATTTCTTGTGTAATTATGCCTCGCTGAAATATTTACTTTTATGTCTCGTAAGCAAGAAACCCGTGAAAAAGCAACGTACAATTGTCTATGATTGAACACTGACTCCGGTAAATATACACCAGATACGTGAGCTTATTTAGGTTAATGAACATTATATTGTAGAATATAATGATTTTACTTACAAAAAATGAAAGATTCCACTATTCAATAGACGAAAGAAGGTTCAATTACTTTCATCAATAAACGCTTCCTGAATAATATTCAGTATCTATTTACGTTGCTATCCATAAACATCTATCGTTTCGTTGCTTAGACAAAAGTGCGAAGCGAATAACGCTAAACTTTCGTCTATTTATAAGTTTCATTGAAGCTAATTGAATCGGAGGTAACAATGACGGCAACGTTTCGAAAGAAATAGCGTATTTCTGAAAAATTTGACCTTGTAACATGTAAACTTCGTAGAAATAAGATAGTATAGTTTTATTCGTCGAATAAAGCGAAAACGAAAAAAATCGGTCCATATTTACGTATTTTAATGCTTGAAGGAAGAATACCTTGCAAGTCAAGAAATGGATTCGTACGTGTTATCTTATGGAAAAATATTAATCCCCTATATTGGCAGCACTGATTACTTCCGGTGGACCAAACCTTGACCATTCACTAAGTAAGGATGCAAGGAAGAATCGTACCAAATTTGGTTATTCTAGCTTTTATCGTTTAGGAGGAGTTCCATGAACAAACACAGAAACCAACAAATACACAAACACACGCTTCAAAATATATTATAGTACAAGTAGATAATAATTTCGTATACGACAATTAAGAAAACGTATTTTGCTTTCCCTGTAAGTCATCTTTCGGGGATTTCTGTGTTGAATTTTTCATCCTTCCACAATAGGTTTATAATCCATCGCAATCATTTTAAGACATATCAACATATATAATTTTCCTGATAAGTGAGTGTGTGTTTGTGTGCGGGCTGTGTAACGCTTGGTTGCTCCAGGAGTATATCTTTTTTCCATTTGAATAACATGGGCAGAGCTGAAACGAAGCGAAAAAGGTTTTTTCTTTAGCATTTTAAATATCTTAAAGAATGAGATATCGATGCGGGATTTTCACAGGCCGAGAAAACTATGGAAATGAATTTTCCTATCGTAGAAATTCAAATCTCACTAGAAAAAAGCCGAAAATTAGATTTAACGACTATTTTTTCGTGATTTTTAAGCATTTATTCAATTTATCGCCATGGCAACTGCACTTGTTAAAGTCTATTATTGGCTCGATTCTAATGCTTAAGAAATGTACAAAAATTGTGATAAAATCGTGTTAAAACATCATTTTATATGTTCATGGCTATTATTACTTTCCGGAACATTCGATTACGTGGATTTTATATAAATTTTTTACGTTTTAATGCACATAAAAGTTGGTGTCATTAATTTTTATTTTATTTTAACGTAATACTTAATTCACGCCTACCCGTCATATCTGACGGCCAATTACGCTAGTGTTTTGATATTGTTCACAGAATCGCTTATCACTGAGGATGAATACTTTGTAACCGGAATGCGTCCCTACGTTTTCCAGCCACGTTTTGTGACCATCGAGACTTCAACATCGGTTGGATTGCAGACACAAGTTGAGTTCGAGATTTCATTTTTTTTAAGACTACAAGAGTTGCTTGCTCAATTTATTTCGAACGAATAAATTTTGTTTTTACATGATATATTTATGTTGATCAGGTGGTGTATGCTGATCAAAATCCATTCATCAGCACGAAGAGGTTTTATATTTCTTGAGTCAAGCCCTTAAACGAACTTTTCCATCTAAAAAGACTTTGCTATGCATGACTTTCCATTATTTGAATTCTTATTTTTATTACGAAAATTGGATTAGCGCAGCTTCAATATAAATTCATTTCGAATAGAGAGATGGCGTTTAATGCATAAAAAACTATCGCAGTCGCAGAATATTAGGATAGCAATTATACCTTTTCTAGATATCTCCCTATAGGCCTATCTATTCTTGGTTACTGCCGTTCTATTTAATATGGTGAAAATATCGTATGGTATCGTATCGTATGTATAACTTTAATCATATTTACTTATACTATTACATACTTAACACATATTACAATTTCATTTTATATATTTCCACGAAGTCAATATCAGAACAATCGGCGGCATTTTAACTTCCAAGTTCTTCAAAATAAATTGAAAACGTAAGAGATGCCAAATTCACAAGGGACGAAAATATCCTGAATATTTAATAAATTTATTTCGAAGAAAGCAGTGAGTTTATTTAGAGATAGTCATAAATAAGGAAATTAAAAAAATGAGAAGATATAATAATCTAATATGATACACCGCAATATTCATCTGGAAACGTGGAAACTCGGATACTCAATCTGCTACTCAAAAGCCTGGGACTGGGAATCGTGTAAAGAAACTCCATTTCCCCTGTCATTTACTTGTGCAAAACGCTTTAGTTTGGATGGCCTGCCAGAAATAGCGACAACGTGGCAAACCATTACCGCTGAAGTTATTGTGGTTAATTATACCCACCTAGTTAATTATTTATACTGGATTTCTCGGTTCTCGTAAAATATCAATATACTAATGAACAAAAACAATTTGGGAATACCCGACCGCTGACGTAAATAGGAATCTTATCTGGCAAGTTAACGTCGCGTTGCTTAACGCAATTTCCCGTGTAGAGGAGTTTTGTTCGCTTAGTATGCTGGTGTGGCATCTCTCGTTGCTGACAAATGGATGTCATGGTTTTCCAGTCAGAAGATTCTCTTCGCAAACTCCGCCATAAGTATTGGACATCTCTTCTCCTACCATTTTGCTCCCAAGTTTAGATGGAATTACAGCAGATGAGTGCTCTCAACTTGGATGAGACTCGTACTCCAAGTCACTTAAGTGCTTGTGGGAAATCAAGACTGATTGTCTGTTAAATCCAACTTGGGCTGCAAATGGATTTCGGCGGGCCCGCGGATGCCTGCTTCCATATTACTAGAGGAGCTACTTGTGGAGTCAATATAGCGTCTAGAACTGTCAAATTAAAATTCGATATTCACCTGTTTAATTGCCTTCCGCTAGGTGAAATAAAGGAGGTTGACTTTTAAGCGAAGAACGTATAGCAGTGGAGCTGGCGATTTTTATTTATTGTTAAAAAGGCAAAGCTACGGATATGTCGAATGCTTCTTTATTACGCGCGAAAATAATAATTTTTCAGTACCGATCTCGCTTATGGCTGAATTCCAAACGTGAGTGCATCGGCTAGAGTGGATTTTTTATAGCGTCTCTCTCCAAACATTTTCGCATACTTCGTCTTTGTTTAAACGAATTAATTTTTTCCTCAGAAGCTTTTATTTTTAATCGTCGAACATTTACTTCCGCGAGGAACGGAAAATTACGCGCGATTTTCACGAAAATATGATAAATTAATTTCCCGTTCCACTTCACCTTCCCGAGAAAAAGCCACACCTCGAGTCGAGAGGCGGCAGAAAACAAAATAAAGTCGAAAAAAGCAACGCGCGAGCCGGAATTCAACCGTCTTCTTTTGCCCGCCTTTTAAGCTCTTAGCCTCTACTTCTCTATACTGGCAAGTGCTGCCGCTACATGCGCCGCGGCATACCCAAGAAACAAAACCCGAGGAACTTTTCGAGCACGCAGCAACGGCTTTCGTTAGGAAAAAGGCTCTCGAGATTTTTGTTGAGATGAGTACGCCACGACAAAATGGTCTCGCTAGTCTGGAACTTATTTTTCATTTATGCGGACAAAAAAACTGACATCCTCGTAGTGCAGTTTCCTTGACGTTTAGAAAATGTACGATACCTTGATTATTTTACCTTTTGCCTTTAATTTTTAAATTGCGGAAGAGTTTGATTTTATTATAAAATTCCATTCTATATCTATCAACTAAGCGTGTTTAACATAATATGCTGTTGATTATCTGCAGCTTTGTGGTTAAGTTTATGCATTGTTTCAATATTGCTTCAGTGGAATGTCGTTGAGCAATCAGTAATATAGGCTGAGTCATATGCACACACAGGCATGTTTGAAGTCATCTTAAAATTTAGCTAGTTCTATCTCATTAATCAGCTAATAATATGATTCGTCGGTACTTTTAATTGAAAACCTCACAGTTGAGTCTTAACTGATAGTAAGCTGTCAGCAAGTTACGCTACAATTTACAGCGTAGGCATTATGTTGACGAATAATTGTTTTACAAAATTAATTTTTATTCTAATTCTTAAACTTGAAGCCCTACAGGAAGAAAATTTATTACTTTTTGATCGCCCTTCTATGGTAAAGAATGATCGAAATATGATAAGAATTTCATTAGACTATGAATCTTCTTATTACCATCGATAAATTAGGAAGTCACATTGGTGCTATCGTGAATTGCAATTCTTTGTCAAACTTCTATCGATGTGGAAAGCCTGCCCCTGCACTAATAAAATGCGTTTTATAAAAGTATAACATCTTTACCCTACCATCGATTTATTGTGCCTCGTGGGCTGTAAATCGCTTAGAAATAAAGCCCACCATTCCGACTCATTCACTGCAGCTCACAAACAACTAATTAACACCCATTGAAATCACCGCCAGAGCTATAATCTTAAGGGTCTT
This sequence comes from Uropetala carovei, assembly GCA_036926305.1. NCBI lineage: Eukaryota > Metazoa > Arthropoda > Insecta > Odonata > Petaluridae > Uropetala > Uropetala carovei. The sequence continues at coordinate 10,590,492 of JAXCHB010000004.1, forward strand.
GGGAGCTCATGTTCATTTGCGTCTAGCTTATATAGGTTTGCTACACCGATCCAACTACCTATGTATTCCTCAGTAGTTGGTTGCGGAGAGCACTACGCCAGGCATCCTCCCGCTGCAGCCGTGTAATAACGCTCTATCGCGCTGACGGGCGTGGTGCAGGAGGAGGGAGGGAGAGGAGGGGATTTGAACGAGAGGGAGGAGGGATAGGAGGGGGGTTGGGAGAGAGAGAGAGAGAGGGGGAACTCGTCGAAGGCATTAGCTGTCGCCTACGCGGCACGCGGCTTAATGCTTCTTCAGAGGGAGAGGGAGAGAGCTATATGCACTTCATACGTCGCAACACACGAATGAAGAACTGGGGGTCAGTACAATCGAGGTCTCGAACCCGGTCCATCCGGGTTAAAGTTGGCTCACTTGCTGCTCCTTTATCGATCTTCTCCCACATTTCCAAAGAACGATTAAAATATTTGGAGCTGGTTTTTTTATTCATCTATATTTTAACATTTAATATTTAAATTTGGATAAGCTACAGACAGGTTCTTTCAGAGGATTTTTTTTATATCTTGGAGTTAGGGTCAAAGAGATATAAAGACTAATATCAATTAATAATAATGTAGTTAGTTTATTATAATAAGAACCTTAACTGGATGCTGTTGTTTTTCTTAAGAGGACTACTGTGCGCATATCATTCAACAAGATTATATAATTAAACTAGTCCGATTAATCCGATTTGTTTGAATGTAATTTTCGTCCGAAATAAAATTAGCCCGTGTTTCCGTACGTTGTATGGTTACTACCGTTAAGGAATTAGACGATTAAAATTTTCGGATAATAACTCTGGAAATCAAAATTAGAAATAGTTTATTAAGAAGAATACATTTAAATAGTTTTCTCGTAGATTGCACTGCATTCTGAAAACTTTTTCAATGCATCCAAAATTACTCTAGCTCCAGGCTCGATATCAAATGAAGAACATGCTTAATACACTCTGCGATCGTATTGTTATTTTTCTGGTGCAGTGAAACATTTTTTGTGGGAATGGAACTTTTAATGGTAAGAGGAAGTTCTTATCGTTGATATTGATATAAAACACAAGTGTTCCTGAAGAATTCATTACTTTACAACTACATCTACATCTACATGGTACCCTGCAAATCACCAGACTGGTGGGTGGCAGGGGGTGCAGCGCACCAAAACCTACCTAATAGCGTCTCTCGTGGAAATCACTCTCCTATTATGATCCCGTATGGTCCTTGGGAAAAACGAGCCGTGACATCGCTCGGTCCTACAGTCGATCTCTCGTATTTTATCCTCATGATCGTGCCTGCTCATGTACGTAGGTGCCTCTAATATTCCTGAGACCTCCTCTAAGGGAACTTCCTGTAGTGGAGAAATGTGGACTACATTTGCAGTTTTAGTTCGTGGAAACTATTCATTATTCGAAGTTTATAAATAGATTAATTTACCGACCAACAAAGGCATGTGATTAGCACGCAATAATGGACAGATAAGATGGTAATAGAAACGGATATAAAAATAATATAAAGCCCACTCTTTTTTCTTTCTTAATTTTTGTACTAATATTATTCAATTAAGGGATTTTGATAGGAGTGTCATCCATCTTTCACGTCACGTCTTTCCAACCCTTGTCTCGGCGTCTACTCGACTATCAGTGACAGTCTGTCTTATTGTTAGATATTCTCTTCTACTCAATCATTCTTATATGTCCCTTAATTGTTGGTGCGGCCTATCATGTGTTTGGCGGATTTTTATGGCCTTATTCTTGGATATCGCTTTTTACTGTAGTTATCCTTTGCAATTACACAGCAATAACAATTCGTTATATTTATGATACTATTGCGAATATCATAAATATTTATAGAAAACTTACAATTTAAATAATACTATCGAGAAATGATTGGTCATTTCATTTTTCATAGCCTTGTTATGACATGTTCTTCCGCATATATCTTTTAGTTTTGCTGACAACTCTTTTGAAATTATTCCATTAAAATTGGTAGAATTATTTTTGTGGTAAGATATAAATCAAGAGTTAGGAAAGCGTTATGTTTATGAGTACCCATCATAAAAATTATTTTATCTCCATGATACTATTACTAAAATTTTAAAATATGATTTTTAGCCAGCGCTAATTTAAGATATTTCCCGTGTAAAAACATCAATATAAATTACAACGAATTGCACAGGTTAAGCGATTGACGTCACAATCTAAAAAACTAACGACCACCTTTTTTCATTGTATTTTATAAATTCTCGCTTTTCATGTGATTTGGTTTTTTTAAACGCGTTGCCTTACAATTTTTTCAATTTCAAACCACCTTTCGAAAAAATCACCTTTGGACCCTGTAAATCACGTTTTCCTCAAATTGCTTCCGCAAATAAATACGCCAGCATCATTTCAAGGGTGTAAACCCACGTCATAGGGATTTTTGAGTCACGTACGGCTTTTTCGTAATAATACATGCGTTTTCAGATTTGAGAAACTACCTTCGTTTTTTCATGAATTCAAATTGGTCTCACCTCTCTGGAAAAGTTTTGTCGACATTTTTTCCAACTGTAGTCATCGCGACATTAAAAAAAATTTTTTTTGCGAGTTTTTTCTCACCAATTCAATATCTGGAATGCACTTCTCTGCGGGAAATAAACTCAAGTCCTCATTAGTCAAGACGGATACTTTGCCTCTGGAAACCCGACATGACATTTTGGAAAGCGATTTAACGTGAGATATACGTGTATGCGGAGGGCTGTTAGAGAAATTTAAAAATTCCCATGCAATAAAATCGCACAATATCACGGCTTGACATTTTACTGCTGAGGAGGCCATCAAGTCGAGGATGACACTACGTTGACGTTGTTGATAACTTTATAATGACTGCATATTGTTCTGCATCGGAAGAAACGCTAAACCTTGATTAAATCTAAATAAGGCATGGCAAGAATTTTGATCTCATCCTATTTTATAAAAATAGTCCATAGATTTTCCGCTAGGTGACGTCAAAATCTGAAAAATTCGAAAATTTGAAATTGTATTGCTACACGAGTAAATGCGATAAGCGTCTAATATAAATTACTGTAGGATTACAAGCATCCTTTGATGGATAGAATTTATTCCATTTTGTTCTTCTGATAGCAATTTTGGATTGCTTTTGTTATTTTGGTTCTTTACTCAATCAACATCGTCATCAATACTTTCTTTAAATCTCTTTTTTTTAATCGAATCGAACTACGTTAAAGATCTCCGCTGAATATTATTTAAAAAGTACTTTATTCCCTCAAATTAAGAATTTTTGTTTTATAATCGAGCCTTGAGTTGCTTTAACCTTGTCTACAATGTTTTAGCCATTTTTTAATTTTCGGAAAATCCTACGAAATGAGCGTAAGGGATTTTCCATTGTTAAAGTTGCAGGTTTGACTCCATGGACGCAGGTGATCATTAATGTTACAACTATTAAACTCATTGTGTAAGGTCGTGAAGTGATATACCGAAGAGTGAGAAAATAGATAGATAAGTATCTAATTTAATAATAAACAAAAATCAGATGAACAAAATATATTCGAAATGAACGCATTTTGTACGACACTAGGTTTGCATTCATACGCTAACGTTACGCTAATGGAATGGAAGCTATCACATCCTTAGTGTAACATTTTTTATAAAAACTTATTGCAAAATTCAATGTCCAGCGCTGGGTTCATTGACACCTCAGGTTCAAGTTATAACGGCGAGTTTTTTTTTAATTTTCAAAGCAAGTACATAGAGCGCAACTTTGTGCGTAGTCCGCCGACTTCCTTTGTGACGTCATTGCTCACGAGGGTTACTTTTATCTCCTAATGACCATCTCCAACTCTTTCTATCTTTCTCATCACTTCTTATTCCGCGTCCTTCTACGAATTAAATCCTACTATGTGAGACATGCATGCTATTAACACTCCATAGAAAAATAAATGAGCGCAAATACGACGGAGTTATTACATGTTACACGGAGAAAAAGTTATTTCCACTTGTGATTATTCAGCGCCTCTAGTTTTATCTCTGATCTGTTACTTTGACTCACCTCAAAAGGGTTCGCATTTGTGTGAAATCGGGCATAAATTCAAGTACATAGGCGCAAATATGTTTGTAAATATGTATTGGCGGTCAAGGCGCACATAAAGAGTCTGATTCGCACCACACACACACACACATGCACAGAATATTAAGAACTTCCCACTGTGTACTGCTGATCTGCGTGTTTTACCTAAAAATGAAACGACAATTTAAATATTTATTCGATTTAATTTTGTAATTAATCTAAATTTTGCTTTATTTATGCAGGAAGAATTAAAAATCACACTCCTTTACCGCCGGCGCCCGTACAATGCAAACGTTCTTATTGTTAGACACGCACCTACCTTCCCTAATCTATAAATCTGGCCCTTGACATAGGCCCGCTTAATATACCCATGAATACCATTCATGTGTTGAGATGAGTTAGACCAGGGATGGCAAATGTTTTTTGGGATTTTTGAGTCGCGTGCCACTAGTTTACTCCGTCTCTAAGGAAATTCATGTTTTATACAGAAAATACAAGCTTACGTGTGCCAAGTAAAATCGCCTGCGTGCCAGTTCTGGCACGCGTGCCCCGTATTTGCCATCCCTGAGTCAGACATTCTTTTTTAGCTAAATGTTATTAAATGAATAACTATATATCTATATGTATTTGTATTTATATCTGATCCAGCTAAGAAAAGCTCGGGACCAGGTGCAAAGTATTCGCGCCTCAAAAATTTTTAATATTAAATTTTGATTTTTCGATAATTTTTTACGGTTTTTAGACAAAGTTTGCATTTCATAAGTGGAACAGATGTGCTGAGCGCGGGACCCTGTGCAGTCGCATCGACGGCACATTTATCAAGCCGGCCCTGATTTATAGATATACAAGACTAAATGTCCACTAAAACTGCGAATAAAACGCCGATGCTATCAACGAAAACTTTCATTCTCGATATACCGCTGTATACCGGCGGAACCTTGAAAATTTCAAATCTCTTACGCTCAGGCACCCAAAGTTAACCAGTGTCTTGTTTAAACGCACCACACCCAAAGAAATAAAGAGGCAAGAGTTTTGTTTTTAAAAAGTCACTCGAACAAGTACAAAAACAAAAATCCTACGAGAGAGAAACAAAAGCGAGCAGTTGAGCATGAAGGGTGCAAACGCGGAGTAGTACGTGGAGGCGCCGCCAGAGGCGCTATTATCGCTAACGAGGACCGCGCTATCTACCTTTCACTCCCCCTCCCCCCATGTTTCTCCTCGTCTTTTCCACCTCTTATCTCCCGTGGAAATGTTATTCGGTCATTCCCACCCTTCTAAAAATAATAAGCGAAATAAAAAAAAGCCTTGCCTTTTCGGTTGTTAAACACTATACATTTCTTTTTTTGTCCTCGGAGGATGGCAATTGCGCCGTTCTTTGTATTTTTGGCGCTTTCCTACGCTAAAGCGTGTTTAGAAGGCTGCAGTGGTAGCTCGTGTCGTGGTACTTATGCAGTCCTCTTCAACTGGGTCACGTTTGCCTTTTTTGTGCGTTACCGTTTCAATCTAATTCCATTAAAAGGTGCGAGGTTATATTTTTAAAACCGTCCGACAAATCCGACCTGTATGTAATATAAATTTTATAAGAGTGTAGATAGGCACGGTGCAGTGGTTAAACCTGAATGTAATGATGAGTCTAAAAAGAACCTTTTTATAAAGTTACATTGAATGGATTAATTTTCCTCCCAGTGTTTGCTTTGTGAAAAAATATCATTTAAAGGATCACCGACACAGGTTTGCTGACATTGATACATTTACAAAGAGTAAACTTTGGAAACTTTTTTATTTTGCTAAATCATGAAATATTAGAAAATGTATTTTATGTTTAAAATGGCCACATTGTTTTAAAGGAGCAAAATAATTGAATAATTAACACTGAAAATATTATTATTACGAAAATATATTTTTGCTCGCTCATAGAAATCTTTTTGAAACAAAGAAAATTTATTTTAACTGATATTACCGAGCAGTCCTGGAAAATGCGACAACTTCGACTCTTAAATCATTATGTTATGAGATCAATGCACATTTTCTCGCTATAATGTGAATCTCGTTGCTATGGATACGCAGCCTGCTTATCCTCTCTGCCCTCCCTCTTTATTATGAAAACTTATATCGTTCTATTAAAGTTACAATAAACAGGCTGTTATGAATGTTTGAAGCGTTTCCCTCGCTAACTTTCTCCCGCAATCTCACGCGAGAAGATTAACAAATAAGCGGTGTCACTTCTATTTATTGTTTATGTGCGATATTTCTCGTAATTATGTTAAATCTGAGGACTTATGCAAACTGCCAGACATTTTGTCCATTTCGACTCGGTCGCTTCTAATGCAATCTTAAGGACGTGATGTCGCTGGACATGTATTTTTCGCTTTCCCCTCCATACCTGTCCTCGACATCTGAGGCGCGCATTTAAGCCCCTTTTATCATCCCGCGGGATATCTCTCTCCTCCCCCTTCGCCCTTCTCTTTATTTTTCTATCTCCCTTTGGAACCATTATCCCGAGTATCATTCTACATACCAGACACAAGTGCCGCTCTGCTACCTTTCCTATTTCTTTATCACTCAGTCTTTCTCGCTCCGCATTTTTTCTCGAAAGTAAAAACGGCTTATTTTTCACGATGTCTGTCTTTCTACTAGAGTTCATTCACCTGCATAGTTAGATTTTTCAATAATTTTTCTTGCGTTGGATGCATCATGAATAAAAAACTAGTTTATCCAGATAATTATACTTAAATTACATATTTTTTTATTCAAACTGGCGTTAAAATATGGAAATTTGAAGTTATGATTCGACAACTGTTCATTTAACCTTTTAATGCATGTTATGATTTATAATTCTCATTGTTGAAGTTATTGTTAGGATTTTCTACATTATATACGAATTACATTTTCAAGATATATTTAGTACCGTATGACATTATATCGTTAAAATTTTTTATCATAATATATCTACATAAGCGTCATTTTAAGCATAAAGATGTAAAAATAGAAGAAATAATGCTAAAAAAATTACGTTGTAGAAATATTTAAACTTTTACAAGCAAATCGCCATGCGTGTTTAACACAGCGGAAGCGACGCACATAGCTTTGCGTCTGTTTTACTCCTCAAGAACAGTAATTAAAAGGTTGATAACAACTTGTTCGATTAGTCAGGCAATAAAGATAGGATAGATTAGAGAACAATGTACATGAAGCATTCTTTACAAATTGACAGCATTTTAAAAATATTTGGCGCACTCCGTTCGCCAGCGTGCCCACTTAGGGTTAAAAGAGTTTTGAGACGCTATACTGGCTGAAGCTTCACAAAAGAAGGGAGAGAGTATTTGACCTTTGGCAGTATGGTTGATGATGGGGCGATAGTGGGGATAGTTAGCGCAATCTTAGTGCAGGGGTGTGCGACCTTCTACCGATGGTGGGCGGCATTGGTATTTCCGAGAAACTCGGCGGGCCGCATTTGAAGTCACGGTTGTTCCGATGGGCCACGTCGAACTTGAACTTGGTCGCGCGGTATTTTGTGATCTAACGAGCCGCGCGCAGTCATTTTGACCGCGTCGGAAAACAGTTCGCGAGAAGTTTGGGAAATTAATTGTTTAATGCAAATAATTTCACACGTACTTCGCATTTCAAACGACTTGACCGAGATTCGCGAGTCAAAATCAAGGTGCGTAGCGCGGAGAGTGGTTTGACTTCAGAAAGAAGTGGCCAAGAGATAATAGTGAAAAACATGTCTTTAATTGAAGATAACGGTTATTTCACGCAAGTAAAGCATTCAAGTGATAGGTACATACATGCTACATAAAATTAAACATTTAAAATTCAAATGCGAATATTGAGAAGGAGAAAAATTCTGAACTTAACCGGGACTCGAACCCGGGTCTCTCCTTCTTAATCTTCTCATTTGTGATTAGTATTATGCACTCACGCATACAATTCCATCATTTCACTCTTGTTATTTAAAATTCATATCAAATCTCAAGCTAAGTTGTAATAACGATTATCATTAAAGCAGTCAAACATGCCATATCGCTTTAAAGCAGAAAACATTTAAATGCTTGATGTAAATATTTTTTTTTGAATTGCAGCCTACATTTTAGAAAGTTACTAGATTAAAAACTCTTACACCTCGCAAAGTAAGGCACGGGGTCGAGCTCGATGGGCGGAGACCATATTATTCCTTAAATTTATACTGATATCCGGTAGTTAGGTGTAATGGAATATTGATTTGATTTTCAGGTCATCTTAAAAAATGCGTTAAATTTTCTTTTTTAAAAATTTCCAAAAAATATTAACTTAATATTGTATAATATATAACTCGTCCTGGCATATTTATCTAGATTCGTATTCAAATTTTTTTGCATTCGTATTTTTCGTTGCTTATCTCTCACTCGGTTCGGTATCATCTTCTGTTATGTTTTTGCTGATGCGATTATGACTGTGCACCCTTCCTTGTCTCAGCACTACACTCACAAAGGCGTAGAAAAAGTGGCTGATTTTAATAGTAAATACTTCGTCATTTCGTTTTAGAATTTTATGGTATATTTATTATAAAAATTCACGGTGCTTTAACTAAATTAATACAATGACTAGATATCTTTTGCTGTGTTGATAGTAGTAGAAAAAAATTTATGAGAACATTGTTTATATTCAAGCTCTAAAATATGTTTTCAGTTCATTTAATTTGTAACAAATCGTCGTATCAAAGGGATTGATTGTGAATTTCGCGCAAATATATGCCGATACATATTTCTGTGTTAACATTTCATAAAACCTTTATATTACTAAAACTTTCCTTAACAGTGCATGTGCAAAGAACCATTGAACAGCTTTATTTAAAAAATATAATGGCTGGTTTTTACCAGAAGAACTGGGTTTTGGACTCGTTTCTTTAAAATACGACGGTTCCATTCACTTGAATTTTTAATTTTTTTTTATACCTACGGCCTTCCAGTACAGCGTCGGTCGTCGGATGGATGTGGACGTCCATACACACGTCCACACGCCCGCGCCAACAAACTCGCTCGGGAACACACTCTCATGACTGAAAGGGAAGAAGAAAACTCGGCGCGGTCTATAACAAAATGCGCCGAGGAGGCCTCAAAATACGCCACGGGAGGGCGGGCGAAATGCGGCGCTCACGATGAGTGGGAGGATTACTCATGTAGGTTTTTTAATGTCCGTCCTTGGCAGGATTCGAAGCCAGAGTCAGCTGCGCCTTAATGGCTAATGCCTCGTGGCTCAGTCCATCCAACCTGCAGCCATTATTTATTAAAATGGCTATTTAAGAAGCGTTAGTTAATTTTGTGGATCGACTAGCTTTTATGCCACAAAAATAAATCAGCAAAACGACATATTTTTCGATATATAAAAATGTACGGTCTAAAATCGAGTACAATCTTTATACTCTTTTCATGCTTATTTAAATTTTGCTCATTCATGGTTTCTAAAACCGAATTCTAATAGTACGATTTAATTAGTATGAATACAAAAACTTAACTGCATATTTTCTTAGTTTTCCTAAATTTGTATTTCAAAATCAACAAGAGCAAATATATTATAATTATTAAATATCAGTGATGAAATTTTTATGAAAACGACAATCTAAATCCACTGCGCTCATCTGATTGTGAGTGATGGGAATCCTCTTTGACTACAGGCTCGCCGACCGTTACAGTAAGTCTATAAAGAAATGGAATTGAGGGGCAGAGACCATTATTTCAAAGAAAATAATCAGCCAAAGATAAACTAAAAAAAATAAGTACCCACGCGAGCCTAGACAAAATAAAGTTCATCGCTTATACGAAGAAGTTATTATTTTTCAAAGTGGATATGGAAAAAAGAAAGGGAAAAGGATTTTGAGATATGGACTGGAAGGAGAAAGAGGAGAAAAGTTAGAGAGAGGAGAAGAGAAAGCTGATTTGAGGAGGATGGGCGCGGATAGAGAGCCTTAAACGGCAATCGCGTCTCTTAAGAAGTGAAGCCATCATCAATAACCTCCACATATTATCTTACGTTCGACTGTGAAAACACGGCAATACGTAATACTAGATCGCGAAAATCCCGAGGCAAAAAAGGAAAGGAAGGTAGAAATCCTTTCCATTTGTCTATAACCCTTTAGTTCACCCTTTCTCCTGCGCGCTCTCTCTCTCTCCCGCTTTCTCTACTCTATTCCGTCTGACAGCTTCTTTCTCCGCACAGAGACTCCAGCGCCGTCTGGCTCGCTCTAGCGACCTTCTTTTATTTCTACGTCTCTCGAAAATTCTCCCTCTTTGCCAAAAAAAAAAAGGAGCGAGATGAGATGGCGTGAGGAGGAAGAGGAGTGAGAGGGAGGGAGTGACTTAGGCAGAGGGAGGAGAGAGAAGGAGAGAGAGAGAGAGATAGGAATAGAATGAAAAAAAAAGAGAGAGAAAGAGAGAGAGAGAGAAGCGCCCTTTAAATCTTCCACTTGAAGTGCCTTTTGCATTTCCATTCCTATCCCTTCACATCCCCCTTCTCACTCCCTTTTCTCCCTCTTCCTCTCACTCTTTCTCTCATTATATCTCAATCCCTCTTATTTCTGTGCGAGAGCATGCCAACCTTCTTCCTTAGCATTTAATCCACGTCTTATCCCGTTTTTCCCCGCATAATCTTAACTCCCTCCATTCCTTCTCTCTTTCTCTCTCCTCTCTGATCTTCTCCGAATTTTTTGGCCGTTCTTTAACACGTTTATTTCGCAGCCGCCTAATTCTCCATTCTTTTGAATTTGTGTTAGTTTTTTGCCTTTTCAGTGCGGGTTTGTCTTTATCTTAGTTTTTTTAATAAATATTTTTTGGCTGTTGGTTGCTATATGGCCTTAAGCTTTTAATCGTATTTGTACTCCTGTCTGTTTGTTTTAGACATTCGCGCTCGTTTTTGCGGATATTTGGGATAGCGACGACCGTACTACGTTTTCCGGTTTTTGTAGACCAATACTTGGTTACCGTTGAACAAGTTTTTTGTTTAAAGAGGAATTTTTATTTATCCATTTAATCTCTCCGGTATTTTAAGAAGCTATATTTTTTAAACCAATACAGATATAATAGAAAATGAAAAACAATAAAAATGTAGAACTAAAAAAGTTTAAAACCTGAGGATAATGAACTTCTATGTCTGCTCCTTTTGTCGCATGGCAGATTTCTAGTCGATAATCAGTTTCTGCCAGGCTGCTATGTTGGCAAGAACTACCCGTTTCTTTAAACTTTTGATACCATTGCCTGATCGTTTTAACCGTGGGAGGATCTCTGTTGTACGTCTATCTGAATACTCTTTGCACACGTATCACTGATTTAAATTCAGCAAAACACAGAACGCACTGTGCTTTCACATGTGGAGTCACCATTGCACTCAGGCGCAATGACGCGTAGGTCAGACAGTGGTGTGCTGCACAGACAACGATGCGCACAACCATGTTGCCAACTCCCTACCTAAAACTGTTTGAGATAGGCTTCAATTCGCAATTTGACTTTTTTTTTATATTTCTAACTGTCAAAAATATATAACTTCTTAAAATACCGGAGAGATTAAGTGGAGATCCTGTATTTTAGCATATCAGACAGGTATTTACTTGGAAAGAAAGATTTTATATAAATAAAAAATAATCGCTTTTCAGTTCGATTACTAAAGTTATTGAATTGTGAAAAGTTTCATACCGCTATTGATTTTTAGCGATTTTTTACAAATCGCTTATGTATTCACTTTGTCTGTCTGTCTGCCCGTCCGTCTGACTTTGCAGACGATATCTCTGAAACGGTTCAACCTAGAAATACCAAATTTTCAGAGTAAGTTACTACATATGAGAGATACATGTGGTAAGGATTTGGTGGTCCGGAATTAGTTGCTGGGGGCTAATTTTGCCCCATTATTGCCCCATAAGAAAAGCACTTAAATCGGTGATGAGGTTTATATATTTGCTTTTTTAAATTATTTTCCTTCAAAATTCGAACTCAGGACTTGAACTGTCTGAAAGTTTAGAAATTGTAGTTTCTTATTTTTGGAGACGGAATTCAAAATTTCAAATCCGTGTAGATTTAGCGTACATTTTAAATTTTTATCGGAAAAAAGTGGGAGTTCTTCTGGGTCTCAACAATCGACTACCATGGCAACCAGCTCAGTGCTTTTATATGGGCAAGCTTTTAATGGGAATCAGAGGGATATATTATAATATCATTTATATTAAACAGCGAACAATGGAGGAAATTCATTTTTTGTAAAAAAAAAAAGCGCCTTATAATATCTGCTTTCGCCGTACTTTCCTACCTTGTTATATTTCTTCATCCCCTATTAGGCGCGTTATACTTTTATACTTATACTTTTATCTCTACAGTTTCTTTGAAATGCTTTCAAACCTTTTTTATGCTGTATTTTCGCATTCTTGCGACATTTTCGTAATCTTTTCTTCCCGTCTCCGTTCCAATCCTCCGTGTTTGCATAATCTTCCCTTCCCTTTATTACGCTTCCCTGCCGTTTCTTTTTCTTCTCTCTTCCTTTCATCTCCTCGTTCTGTCTTCTCGTCTCCATCGCCCCGCCCACATTTCTCATCTTCTCCGGCAAAAGAATTTCCCATGGCTGGTAGGGGGTTCTGTTCTTCCGGAAATGAATCCTGCTTATACCGAGGAAAATTTGTGTAAATATTTGATGCGGGGATTTTTAATCTTATTACACAATTAATATTGTAGTATTTAATGTTCGAGAATGTTGTTAAATTATTCGCTGCAAGTTTATAGTATGGTAAAGCTAATTTTCGAAACTGGTGGATGAAAGCATTAGCAAAGTAAAAAAAATAAAGTTCCTTAAATGGAAGGTCTTCAAAAATGAACGCGTGAGCTGGAATATACAATTCCTTAAACTACAGAACTCGGGTATCAAAGTTTCTATTGTCGACTTTAATATATGGTAATAATCATATTCCAACGCCTGAAGACTTTACTCAATAGTATAACCCTTTCATATATTGTATACTATTATGAAAATAATGGTTTTTAAAGTGTAGCCCGATTTCTTCTGTAATATTTGAAATGAAAGCATTCCATTGTGTGTCATTGTAGAACTCAGTATTTCTCGAAATATAAAATGTATTCGAGAGCATCTCCTTCAGTTTCAAACTGAATTTATTTTTATTGCTTTCGTAACGTCATTTATTTAAATTTTAGCAGGGTAATCATCGAAATAATGGAATATGGAAAGGTATATGAGTGATATTTTTCAAAATGAGCTCTTGATCTCTTGATCTCTTGGCCGGGTTTCGCCTCCATGACAACTCCTCAGTGCCTGCTCACGTTCGAAAGGACAAATACTGTTTCCCAGTGCGATGGATCACACAACCGATGAGACTTAGCAGCGCTGTACTTCCCTGCTATATATCCACGCATAGCACCTGATACGGCGGAAGCCGTACGGACGATTCGGTCCTCTCTTCCTTTTATTTGCCTTGTTCACTGGAGCGTATCCTAGGAGATAATTCCGGCTTACTACATTTTCACATTCATTTCATTGGTTTCGTTTATATTTTTCACACATTTTCTTCTTCCTTATATTTTTTCTCCTGCGATTCCGTGTCTTTTATTCCTCTCATGGAGCTTTCCTCTCCGCTGTTAGCTCTCCGAAGTGCATTACCTCTATAATTTTATTCTCTGAATTTTCTCACTCGATAAGTCGTAACGGTGCGTTTTATGCAAATTTTTGCTTCGGGTCGTTTTATTTGGACGCGTGAACAAGCTTGTCATCAAACGTTCATGTGTGTGAGGTCAAAATTCAGCTATATGGCTAATTTTTCGCGACGTCTGTGATTTACAGGAGTTTTTTTTTATACTTCCGAGTTTACGAGGTGATTTTTAGCATGGCGACATATACATATTCCCATTCCAAAATTCCAAAGCTCGAGCTTTTATCGATATGAGCGTGTATGAAAACAATGAAAGGTGCTTAGTTTTGGTAAGCGCGGCTTTGTTTACGTTTCTAAGGTAAAAATCATATGTTGTTTATTAATATGCTCCTGCTTTAACGGAATACATTTGACAGAGTACCTCCTGTTGCCATGCATCAGGAGAGTAACTGATTCTAATCTATACTGAGGACGGCTACTTTTTAGTTGAATATTGCATACAATTTACTAGACCAGAGAATGCCAAACAGTGGCTCCTGAGTTGCATATGACTAATGGTTAATGTTTTCATAAAATTAACACATTCATGTATCGGTTTTTTTAGTTTATTCGATTAAAATGAAGTAATTACATATTTATTTGTTAACTATCTGATTTTCAGCATATAACGGCCTTTATAGATTTAGCGATAAAACATTATATAAGTGAACACGAATGTAAATAAAATACATGGACCTCAGGAATAATTGGTGTTTTATAAATAAATTTTAAAATTTTATATCATGTAATATAAGGAAATATGGGTGACAATTAGTGTCAAAATGATGGGTTTGGATGAAATATTAGCTATCAAATTAACACATATCGCCGTTACAATGAATATGGTGCTTGAAATATGAAGATCTCAATTTTCTCTATGGCAACCTTGTAATTAAGGCGTTTGAGAGGTTTAATGACATAATTGCAATTGAAATTTCATTGTTTCCTCAACAGATCTAGATGCAGCCATAATTCTGCGGTTCGTGAAAAAATAATGTTCTAGTCCCATCCTCTTACCTGAATTACACTTTTTAATCATAAAAAAAAAATGTTTTCATAAATGATCACTGAGAAAAGGTGTTCATTATCGTGCAACAAATCCTCCAGTGTCTAGGGAATTAACGGTACAAATGGAAACCAAGCATTTCCACTCGATTTCGAGGAGTAACTCGGATCAAAATGCCTCGTTCATTCGACTATGAAGGAGCTAAGAGTAGTAGCAAAGTTGCCCTCTTCGAGTTCAGCTTCTTTTTGAGGAACCCTTCCGAAGTTGTGAAGCATCCCTGAGATGCTTCTTGCTTCATGTTGTCGTTATATGATCCGAAAAAAAAACATTTTGACATGAATGGCAGGGATATTCCGATTGTGATGATATAAATGGATGGAGAATTATTCTGTATAAAATCCAGTTCACAATGGCCATTCCCCGTTTTATAATGGTATAACCTTTTTGATAGAATGCATAGAAGTTTTTCTATAGCCGTTATTGTTTGTCAAGGATGTTAACTTGTTTTCTTGGAAGCTTGATTATTTAAAATTCGGCTTTTTCATGTTTGCGATAGCATACCAAATTATAACGTTAGCGTTTTGAAGTTTTTCTCACGGCTGCATATTTGATCTTTGGAAAATTGACAATTGACAAAATGTACATTAGCTTATTTTTCAAACTTCTTATTTTACTACTCTATGAATTTACATATGTATCGCTAGTGATTTACAATTCTCTGTAAATCAAGTATTGAATCTGTTCTGTATTTTCTGTGACATTTAATTTAACTTACTAGTAATCTCAAAATTTTAGAGGTTTGATTAAATATTTTTTCCGCAGAAACAAACAGAAGATTTAATGCTAAAGTTAGTGTTGCTAAATGAGCAAATTTTAGCCATAGGGCGAAGTTCTTATTCTCTGTTTATGAGCCAATGACAATGAAATAGATAACTGGAATTTAAAGAACGCTTCGTATGATTTAGGAGATTTCTAAGTTCATTAAAATTCATATAGTATAAGTAAGCGCATATATTTCAAATAACCTCCTATTAACACGATTGCATTTTAAAATTCAATTAAAAAGTAAAGATGTACGAAATTTTAGAGTATAATTGGGGAAAAATGACTTCCGAATTCGCCGATTTTAATATCTTTTCCATACCATTTATGTTAGTGCTCTCTCAATTTCCCTACCTTCTCATTTTATCTCTCTCCTCCTTTTCCCCCTGTCTCCCCCTTCTCCTATTTCTCTTCCCCTTCTCCTCTCTCTCCCCCCCTTCCTCTCTCCCCATCTCTTCCTCTCACCTTAATAATTTACCATTTCCAAAACCCATTCTCTCTCTCTCTCTCTCTCTCATTCCTTCTAATGATTCTCTACTCACTTTAATTTTCTACGCACCGTTGCTGATGAACAAGTCCACCAGACCGTCGTTAATTGAATTCTGCCACGCTACTTTTATTCTCTCTCTTCCCCATTAAAAAAATTATTTTCTTCCGCTTTTTTTTTACCGTTTCCCTCTTCTTAGAAAATAATAACTAAAAAAATGCTGCTGTGACGGATTTTTTATTGTCGCTGTTGGTTTCGGGCAAATCCTCGGAAAACGTCGCGTTTTTTATTTGCAAATTCTTTCCGGATTTGTCTTTTGCGGAAACCGCCACCGGAAGCGCTTATAATTTTAACTCTGTAATACTCAGTTCTATAAAGGACGAGGGTTTTTTTTTCTCGGCCGGTTACCATATTTTCCAGGTTGATTAACTTTATCTTCCGCGTGATAAAAAAATATTCGAGCATCACGCATTTTTTTCTCGGATCGTTTTCACTTTTTTCTGAAAATTCATATCCGGACGTGTTGGATACGCGCTCCGCGTGAAATTTCGGCTCCTTCCCCCCCCCCCGCCCCCCCACCCGACGGTTTAATTCGCACTTCTTCGGAGATAATTAAAACTATTCGCTTGTTACTTAATTTGATTTGTATTCAATTACGCGCTAAGTCAAATTTGGCCGTAATTCCATCGGAGTGATTCGTTGAAATATAAACCTTTATCATCAGCGAGGAATATTACCTTTTTAACGTGCGAGGGACGAAAACGTTTTAAAAAAATAATTCGGTTTAATCCGGGGAAATCCCATTCCCTCGTCGTTACGTTTGTATCTCGTTTATAGGATTTTTTAAAAAAGGATTTGACCCATGGAATGGTTCGTTTATTTCGTTTACGCCGTAATGAATATTTACCCTTTTCGCGAGAAAAATTGTTTTATATTTCCTGCATGGTGGGCGTCGAAATATTTCTTTGTTACTTTCTCTTAAGCGGAGTATCTAGGGCAAACATTGTTATTATGAAAAATCAACTCAGATATTATGATGAATATGCATGTTTTGGTACCCCTGTCTCCAAATAATGATTATTCTCTTTTTTGTTGTCTTCGAATAGGTCTAGGAATATAACATTTTTCTCAAGGTGGAGAACTATACAGATGGATTTACGCGGAGAAGAAACTTTATTGAGAAGAATAATTTCCAGCAATAATGTACGTTACTTTATTCTTGACGAATTTAACATTTCGAAGTTTTCGAAGATAGATTTTTTAGATTTTGGGTTCCTCCTTCTTATTCCATGCCAGTTCTTTTTATTTATTTGGGATTAACAATGTTTTTCACGTACAAACGAGCATCTAAAAATGAATGACTTGATAAATGCGCCCCCTTTTGCGATTTATATTCTTCGAGAAATTTCTCCTTCGTCAACTTAACGGTAAAAGAAAACGAGCTGTAATCATATACCGACTTTTCTTATAATTCTTATGATTTGAATGTTAAAAATGGGAGATGCTCATTTAATGAGAATGTTAATGAGTCCTTAATTACCACTTATGAGATGCATGCGTTTCACTAAGGATGTGAAATTTAATTAATTCATTCTCTACTAATGGGGTATACGAATCCTACAAGACGTTTAAAGATTCAAATGAGACAAATATAACGAAATATAACGAGCGTTTTATGCGGCCCGCGAAGATATGATTAAAATGAGATTTACCAAAAATTCATATCTCACATACATTCAATTTATCATAATAAAACACATGATATTGAAATGTTAACACTAAAAACATAATTTAGGATTGATTTTCACTGATGTGATACCTCGGAATTTCTAGTTAGCGTCCGATATAAAGTCTAATCTGGCCCGCAGAAGTATTGACAGCTTGCAGTGCGGCTCGCCGAAGAATTCACAGCCATCAATGCGGCCCGCCAGGTAGAAAAGGTTGCCCACCACTGATTTAACGTGTTTAATGAGTAGCACTCCGGTTTGGATTGACATAATTTTATAATTTTAGACGATTTAACTGCTAAGTGCATTTTATTGTGAGAAAAGAGGTGTGTTTGGAAGGAGATCAAATTAACGAATAATATATAATTTTAGTGAAAGGGTTAACATACCTAGTTATTTGAAGGAGGTTTTTTAATTGTTCGATATGGACAAAAATGGATTTTTACTGGCAAGCTTCAATGTAAATCTCCCGTACAAAATCTATTATTAATGAGATAAAAGAACCGGGTTGACAGACAAGACTGTATTATTCGTTCGCTTCATGCGTTGCTTAAAAAAAAGTCATAAAAATAAAATTGCCATTTAAAATAGTAACATAATTGGTAAACGTCATCATCAATGAATTGTTTTACTTTCGAATTAAAATTCTAACCGCGAATGGTATAAAAAAGATTATCACTCCTATTGTCCTTTAGAGAACACCATACTCTAGCAAAACTTTTTGTTTTGAGCTTTTTTGTTCTTAAATTGCCTAAAAATATTGCCGAGTTCGGTCTTTCTTGGTTTCGTTGAATTCTTCATCAATATTTAACTATTTACGATGCTTGAAAGTGTTTGCTTTTCGTTCAAATTTTTACTTATACGGGCGGGCATCGATGGTCTCATGCGATCAACATGTCCTAAACACACACACACACACAAATAGTTATTCTATCCTCGATCCACAGTCAACTACGTTTACGTACAATTAATTCCGCCTCACAGCCATTTCTCTTTGCTCGCCTTTATAAAATGTTCCCTTAAATATTCCAGCTCACTCTCCCTCTTAAACTTTTTATCTCCCTTCTCCATTCTTTGTTCTTCATTCTGATTTATCTCCGAAATATTTAGCGCCTAATATTGGAAATCTTTCTATTTGCACCCATTTCTTCTCGTCTTTCGTGTCTCTTTTCTTCACGCTTTTATTTTTCTTATCACTTTCTTCGTACACACCGCTCCATGTCCCATTAACCATTTCTCTTCAACCATTTCTCTCTCTCTCTTATCTCTTATAATTTGAGATTTACCACCCCTGAAAATCTCACATTGTCCGAATTTGATGAATGTAATCTTCTTTCTGATTAGTATTTTCCATATTCGGTGCTCTTTCCTCTGCCCTGGCCCCATTTTTTTTTCTTTCAGTATGTTAATTTCACTTTTCTCATATCGTGATATCTTTATTATTCCACTCCCCTGTACTGCCCTTCATTTTTCTCGTTTCCACTTATATTTTATCCTATTTTTATTTTGTTTTTGACTGTCCTATTTTCTGCTTTGGCATTACCATACGTTATTTAAGTGGGATAGCTAACATAGGATTTTAGGCTTCGAATGTCCAGTCACTTTTCAAGTTGTTGATTTCGATCGCCCTTCAATTTTTCCGTTCAATCCTTCTTGGTGTTTATTTATTCTCTCTTTGAATATATTTTCTTTAGAGGTAGTTCATATGATTTTCTAGATAAACTCTATAAAAACCGATTTCATTTTCGAGTTTTATGTGATAAAATTGAAAAATAGTAAGCTTTGAACATTCATGAACCTGATGCCAGTGACTCTTAATTAATACATTTGCGTCTTCATTCATGGTTACCCATTTTGCGACTAATTTTTCAGTAGCCATTAATTTCGCTTATTTACAGTTAATATTGATCAAAGTCGACTTCTTGAGTGCATTACTACCACATTTTAATTTATATAATTTTTATGTTATTATATAGTTGCTCCTTAACCTATAATTATAAATTTAAGAGCAATCTTATACCTTGCTAACATTCACCGTAGTTTCTAGCATTATTTATTATAATTTCTGTTATTTATAATTTTATCTGTTACTGAACGTATGACGTTCTGTGTGATAGCTACTACTTGCAATGTAGAGGGCTTCTTTATTATATATTAGGGGGACCAAATTAAAGATAAACGGAGAAAAAAGTTCACTCAAGTGATTACCATACGCAAATCATGAGAATTTTGAAAATATCACCCGCATTTTATAATTTGATACATTTATGACCTATTGCGAGCATAAATTGCCCTATAAATTTGGCATCAAAGATTTATATCATAGTACAAGTCGATGAATGACATATTCGAGTCATACCAGCCGCTACACTTGGGAAATCAAATTAAAATTCCCGGATATTTCAGAGATGAACGCGCATAATCTTTTCTGCGCTCATTGAGTACGTTACTACCACATATTTATTTCTATAATTTTTGTCATGCGCGATATAATCGCTGTAAATGCATATTCGCACCCTCATTATATGCCATATATATATATATATATAGAAAATATTAAAGTCCAGAAAATACTCCCTCAATCTTATAATCGACTCCTTCCTTTGCTTAGCATTTTCTTCGAATTTATAGTCGCTATCGCTGACGACGCCTCTTCATCATCTCGTCGCTAATTGAGTTCCACGTTCTTATCAAGCCCCGCGATTGAGTGTACGGTGGTCTCCTAAAGGCGAAGGCATAATTGTAAGGTGAGGGGGGAGAGTGGATTTGGAGGGAGGGAGGGGGGGGGGTGAAGTGGTGGAGGCGAAACGAAGCAACCGATGAGGGAAGGGAATGAGGCGGTCAGCAATTGGCTCCGGCAATGCGGCAGTTTTCTTCGCAAGGGAAGTAAAAGGGAGGTTCCGCAACCTTTCTCAGACTCTCATTTAATTTCCTTCTCTCCCCTCCTCCCTATAGCTCACGCCGGACTCTCAGGATTCTCCGCAGCAAACTGTTTGCTGAGTGTTGACTTTGCTTTCCCCTAAAGATTCGCCTCAACTTCTCTCGCGGAGCGCCTTCCTCAAAATCTCTCTCCCTCTCTCTTCCGCTTTGGTTTTTCTTTTAAAAAATATAATAAAAAAAGCTTCGCTCTGCGATGGGTTTTTGCTTATCCTGCAGCATCTCGTGGATGATGGATTCTTTATCAGACTCTCTCTCTCGTTCGAAGAAGAAGATTTCTCGCGAATACCTTTTTATCCGGCGTGGGTGAGGGAGAGATTTGGAGAGAGAGAGAGATAAGTTTTCTTCCACTCCTTATTAAGGAGGATGTCGCGGTCAATGGCGAAGTTGGCGTTGGTGGTTGCTAGGGTATGAACGTATTCACCGTTGCGAAGTGGTCAGAACTCGAGCGTGGAAAACTAATTGGGAAATTTCATCTTCTCCTTTTATTTTTGCGTATTGCATGCGTTTTCTTACATGGCTGAGAGGTTTTCTCTTGTTTTTTTTTATTTCTACTCGAGCTAATTTGGCGTCTTGAGGAGGTTAGTTCATCTGAGGAGGGATGTTTATTTTTTTTTATGGGTTCTCATTTTGTGTATTTATGATATTTACGAAAACTTAGTGGGGGTTTCTTAATTACCGGTCGTAATGAATCTTGGACCCATGTTTTAGTTTGATTTTATTGCGCTGAAGATTGTGGGACTCCATTCAAAAAATTTTGGTCCTCTCAAAATGAGGAATCAGAAATGAAAGCTTGACAGATATAGTCCATTTTTGGGCAAATGTGCGGGTGGAGCATTGTGTAAGGACTTCATTTTTCAGATATATGAATTATGCCTTAAACCTAAGGAAAGGTAGGATTACAATGTATGCATACGAATAACGTGCAATTTAATTAAGTTGTCTGAAATTTTAGGTTCATTTTTTATTACTAACATAGACAAACATGTTTGGAAAAATAAAATCAACAGATATGAATTTCAGTGAAAATTATGACGTATTTTTTACGATACATCAAGATATCTAAAAATTTTCTGCATGGATCTTTGTTCACTTTTATTCATATTGCAGACATTTTTGTCTATGATTCATTCATGAGAAAAAGAGAATTAAGCCAAAACCTGTTTATGTATTCGTTTAATCTCATTTTAAATAACTAGTCAACTTTTTAGTGAGAACGATTCTTGTCCGCGTGTTTATTATTATTATTTCTTTTCATTTTTGTATGTATGTAATTTGAAGCCCGCTGAATTCGACCGCAGCGTCCCTTGCGGTTGAAGTGATAAACTACACACACAACAGGCGAGTCAGAAAACGGACAAAGAAGGTTACCTAGGAAACTTGGAGAATAGTCGGCGTTTGAATAGTGATAGGGTGTGGAAGCAAAAGTTTAACGTTCGAAAGGAATGAAGAAAGAATGAAAAAGAGAGACGAAAGGGATTATGTAATATTTGTGCTCGCGAATAACAGACCCATTTCTTCACTGAAAAATCTGGACGTATAAACCCTTAAAGATCTTCCAGTCACTTAAAGTGGTCCCAAAATTTCATTGCATTCTTAGGAGATGGAGGGTCTATCGAGCAAGCCATTTCCTTACTCAGTCAGTCATATAATCTTGTACAATTAAGATTTCTAATTAAATCCGAAAGCTCATAAACAAGTTTCTACTTTCTAAACTTCTATTAGACTTCATCCTTAGTCTTTTGACTTAGGGCATTGACTCTCAAACTATGATACTCTGCCATAGGTCTATACTGGTATTTCCTAAAACATTCTGTGAGAAATTGAGGTTATCGAAGTTTCTCTTAGTGGTGCGAGTCAAGAGTAGAAAGCAATTTGAATGAAGTTATAAGTGAAATTTTAGAATTATACCGAAGGCAGTAATTAAAATTCAAAGAAATAAGAAACGAGTATGGGTAGGTTCTGAAATGAAGTGGAAGAAAGGGTTAAAACAATTAGATTGGTAAAATATTCTATTCGACGCATGGTTTTTCTCTAGGATATAATATTTTTCATCTTCTCCTTCTATCATCGCATTGCTTTATTGTCATATTTTTAGTCTAGATACTGAAGTCGGCTAAACAAATTCTAGAATGAAATTATTATCACCTCAGGTAATTTTATTATTTAAAACTGATAAAATTGGTTTAAAACTTGAATAAAATTATATAATACCACAAATTCTATGAGATAGAAGGAAAGATAATTTCAGAAAATTATTAATAAAAAGATTTAACGAGAAATTCACGCGTTTATTTCATTCGTTTATAGATATAATTTTTCGACGGCGGCGGCGGCCGCGAATCCAACGAAAAAATTAGTAAGCGGTCTTTGAACCTTTAAATGTCGCTTTAAACGCGGAAAATGAAGAGGTGATTTTTTTTAAAACGTCGCAATTAAAAATATATTTAAAAAATCCTCGATCGACAGTCAGAACCTGAAAGATAAGGAGGCGGGGAGGCGTGGTAGAGTGAAGAGAGGTCGCTAGGCGACGAGGGAGAGGATTTCCTAAAAAGTTTCCCCTCCCCTCCCTCTCTCCCTCTCCACCTCCCTGGCAAGACGTGGGCAGCGGTGCATTCCGGACGATGCCATGGCGTCTGCTGACACACGGCTCAGTTGATCAACGGACGAGATAGACGCGCGGAGGCAGGAAGCAACTGAATTTGAATGCTTATGGTCCAGAGATTCCTTTCGGCAGCCATTTGCTTTAGTGCTTAGAAGGCGTGAGTAATCCGCGAAAACTTGGCGGAGAAAAACTTTTCGGAGATTTTTCCCTTTTCCTCCCTCTCTTTCTCACGGCTCGAAGCTCTTTTTCGTGAGCCTCCCGAACATTTTTGCTTCTCTCTCACTTTTTGGCAGCGCAGCGAAGAGAAAACGGAAAATAAAACTTCCGCGGACTGTGGGTTAAAAGATGGAGTTAGGGCGTGGTGAAAGGATGTTGATGAAGACTATGATTTCTTTTGGGAGCGGCTTTTGTGGTCTTAGGTTTTGGTAAATTTATGAAGAGTTGCAATAAAATTTGTTTATGTTACTACCAGTAGGTTATCAAATAAGTCAGCAGAGGAAAACCGTAAGAAAACATGTTAAATACCGTATTTACGCGCGTAATCGTCTCAAGTTTTGTTCTTAAAATTGGGCTACGAATAATATGCGGTAAAAGTTTTATTCGGATTGAGTTAGCGGTATTTTTTTATTTATTCCCCTAATTTTTATCGTTTCCAATAGATGCCATATTATTAACATAAATGTACGATTTTAAAGTTGGACCGTCATCTAATACGAGCAAAAAATGAAAAAATTCAAACATAAAACTATAATGTGGCCATTATGCGAGGGCGATGTTTACACGCGTAAATACGGAATTCTTGTCTGCATTATAGCTTAAATTTATATATGTGGGAATGTTAAGTTGAAAATTTTTGTGAATCGTCGTAGGAATGCATTTGAAATATGTTTGAATATATCAGTGAGTGGACTTGTGTGTGTGTGTGGACAAGCTATTAGCAAGCATAAAATTTGGAAAAGGGGAAAACTCGTATTTCCCGAATTTATTTTTCTAAGTCTAATTTTGGCGATGGGCATTCATATCAAGAAATAGTTTCTAAAAAATTAACTCGTGGAATATAAACTTTTCAACCATAGCTTCCAAAATTTCTTTTTTGGGCAAAATCGCCCCCATCTGCGAATTCAGAAATTACGCCGTGTAAACGCCCCGAAGAGTTTTCTAATTAACTCCCCAGATTCGACGACACCTTAATTAGATCCAGCGCTAAACCAACTCTTGTAGAAACGAGATGCAGTCCCAGTTTTTTTTAAACGTCTCTCGCGATGTAGTGCGCAAGAAACAGAAATCGGCGAACTTAAATGTCGCGATTTCAACGGTTGACTCCGTCAAATAATTGCAGTTTTACCTCTCCACGTTTCTCCGCCGTTTTACGTGCTGGTTAAATTACTCCGCAAAATCTACCTCTCTCTCTCTCACACACACACTCTTGGCGTGTCCGTACTCTTGTGGAGACCTCACGGGAGATTTTGTCGCCGAGTTACCTCTAGAATGTCACGTCTGCTTGCATTGTTCTCGAGTCTTGTACATTGGAGGGTTAAGTGACCGGTCGTGTATGAGCTGGAGCACGACGAGGACTCGTGTCTCGAGTAATCACGGACGTGCAGTGTTCTTGCGCGAAGTGGTGTATGTTAGAGAGGGAGAGAGAGAGAGAGAGAGAGAGAGAGAGAGAGAGAGAGAGAGAGAGGGCGGGAGAGATGTACGAATTGCTCTATGTGCATCGGTGCGTCAGAGCGTGGTGGGCGTAATTTTGTTTTCACTGCAAGGTAACATTCATACAATTATTCTAGGAAGTGATGAGGAACCGAGATATCTTTTTCATTTTTATTGTGTTTACGTTGGGCAAAAAAAACTATAGTAAAAGCTTTTTCTGAAATGTGAAGCTGTATCCTCAATCTTATGCTACCCGCACATCAAGGGTAAGCCAACAAATATGTACTACGTGTATGTATTCCAAACGTAATTTAAGCAGCTCTAAAGTGTTAAACAAGTTGGAGAAAACTGGTTGTACATTTTTTACTATAAAGTAGACTTCATCAGAGGTTAATGAGTGATTTTAAGTCTATATAATTCAATAAAAGATCACAATAAAACATGTTATGGCTAGGTTGTTTTTCCATAAATTTTAGCTCGTACGCAATGTTTTCGGAAGATTCCTTTTTTGAACTTTTATGTTAATAATTTTTTACATTGATATTTTGTTCATTTTTCCAATTACACATACGTTTCAAATACATAACCACATATTTTCATGATATTCAGTTGGAGGAACTATTAATCGTAACAATAAATGACGTTTAGCATCAAAACTCGTCATCAGGGGTTGTAACTCTAGAAAATATATCTCAGATGTAATTCGTATGCCTACTGTCCACATAATTTGATTTTAAATCATGAACTTAAAATCAATAATGCAGATGGAGTTAAATTGCGAATATGAGCCTATACCCATAAAAAAGCGAACAGTCCTAATTTAAATTGCCAGTTAGAATAATATTGTGTATTTATGCGTCTTTTTTCGTTTTTTACGTTCAAATGTATTTTCATCGAGATAGATTTATGACCTTACGCCTATTAAATTTTTTATCATATGCTAATGTGATACATAGAGTAAATGAATATTTTATTTACCACTCGACGTAAAATATCATTCATATTTCAATATTATTATATATATTATTGCATATTATATTTGTCATTTAGGGTCTCTAGCAAAAACGTTTTCAAAATTGGCGGTATGTGTATAAATAACTGTTGTCATAGATATACTAGCTATTAATGAGTTATTTTTTAAATTTCACATGGCCCTCATTACATTAATCGGCAGTCTCTCAAGCCGGAGGAAACACTAAAATTGGGTTAGGGCAAACACATAAATGACACTTGCACATTACCCGCAGCTCTCGTACAATCCTCTACGAAACGTTGAATTATGCGTTGGGAGAAGTGATTGCAAATAAATTACAGTGAATATAAGGAAACTAGTCAACGGTTAGTGATGGACTAAAAGATTTCTTAAACTTAATTTTAACCTACTCTTAACGGTCTTTGATTGCGAGCACACTAACGATGGCAGAAACTAATGCATACAACCATACCCTTCGTAGGATTCTAAACCACAAAGCCAGACATCGTAGCTATCCTACTAACAAGATATTAGCAGCGTTTGTTGAATTCAGGCAATTCGTGTAGCTATACATTTGTCGTTATCCGTGAATATTCTTTTAAACACAAACTTCGAACCCTCATCCATTTTAATTTTCCGAGATTACTATATATTTATGACTAATGTACTTTTTCAACTCATATTTTACTTTTCCACAAAATAATAACTTCAAGAGCACACAATTTTATTTTAATTAGACGTTTGTCCTATCTTTAATTTGATTACAAGTTTTCTATTAATAGATATTTGCATCTTTCATACATTTGTTCGACTGTTAAAAAATAATTAAATATACGTTAAAACCAGGTCAAATTAGAAAGTAATGCATTAGAAAAAATTCTTCCATACATACCGAGCAATTTTATAATCACTCGTGTCGAGTCTTAAGATTTTTGAAACCATTTTGCACGGAATCATTACGTATTCTGCTTTTTTTCTCCTCAGAAATACGTTACTTTTATCGCCAGATTCCTCTTACCTTTCTGTCTTCCCCTCTCCGCGAACTTAATGCTCTTACCGTGTTTCCCCTCAGGGTTCTGGCACGCTTTCTGTTTAAAAACTCTTTTCCATCTTACCCTCGAGGAAGAGTGAGGCATATTTTCCAAAAAAAAAGATATCCCTTATTCCTTATACGTACGATAGGCCCACCTACTGACTTAAAGTAAGGAGATTACCCTTCCTCACGCCTCCTCGATCCATCTCTTTGCTCTTTCACCCCCTTCTTCTTCGAGGCTAATTCCCTTCTCATCCTATACACCTCTTCCTTCGCGTTATGCTATCCTCCCTCCACCCCCATCTTCCTTATCTTACTTGAGTATCGCGTGCTATTGTTGGGCAGCCATAACGCGGCAACGGCCCTCACGTGTGGCGCCCGGAAAGGCAAATTTTCAACGGCGCGGGAAATGTTCGCATTTCCATACGCCCAGAGGGCGATAATCGGGACTTATGGGTTTCGGGAGTGCCTGGCTCGCTCTTGGCCGTATAGTATAGCGGCGGTTTGGGTTGGAATATCCCACGTGTCATTACACGGGCTTCCCCTATCTCCTCCTTCCACTCTCTCTTTCCCCTTCCCCCTCTCACTCTTTAGAGTAGTCGGAGATTTTGGGTTGCGTAATGCACGCCGCCGCAGAAATTTATTTAATGATATTCAATTTTGCCGCCGTAAAAATTTTCGCGGGAAATTAAGGGATACTGCTGAAAATATCCCCGCGAAGAAATATGGTTTCTAACCGGCATCTCTTTATTTCTCCACTGTTAAAGCATATGGGGCTCGTTGGATCCTGTAAAAAATTCATGATCGTTTTTTTTAGATCCATTCTTTTTCATGTGGGACACTCGAGGTTTATTTCGTGTTTTGTCATCTCGAGTCCGTTTACGCAGGGATGCCATGAGTGAGAGTTTCGGTAATCGTTTAAAAATTTTATACTCACTGCGAAGAAGGTAGAACATCGCATAATAAAGTATTTGGGGAATTAATATTGGTAAAATATATGGAGTCTAGTTTTTGTGCTGTAACTTGCATTGGAATCAAACGTGTAAAAAATTTCTGGAGGTTTTTGTTCTAAATAGTACGCGTCCAATTTAGTGAAAGTTCGCCAAGTTGCGTCTTGGTCACATTAAAAGCTTTATCGTCTAATATTTAGTATATTTCTCTATTGTTCTTACACTTTATATACTTATTTTTCAGTTTCTCTTAGCTTATGAAAGGCTATCATCTATCTCCTCAATCGCTTCTAAATAGTTTTTCTATCTCTGCTTTTCCAATCTCTCTGTCATGTCCCCACTGCACCATATTCAGTCAGCTGGCCTTTACAACTGTAATTTAGTTGTTTTTCATAGATGAGTACGTCAATACAGTTCGTCGACATGGCAGCGGAAGATGAGACTTCCTAATCCCAATGTCACTGTAATAAACAATGCTATATCTCTTTATCAATATCATATTCCCGATTCACTCCTTCTTCATCCCACCCAACTTACTTATTCACTCTCTCTTCTTCCTCACTCCATTCCGCTCACCTCCCATCCTTTTCCTCTCTCTCACCTTACTCCAACCTCTTTATCTCTCTCTTACTTCCCCAAAACCAACCCTTACACCCCTCGACTCCTAACATCTCCCATCAATCCCCCTACCATTCGCCTTCGCTTTCTCGGACGTCTGTCACTCGCCTGCTCCTAGCCTAGAGATACTCGGGGCTGTCACCCCTGTAAGGCCGTAATCTTGACAGCAACAACCCTCCCTTGCTTCGCCACTCCCTCCTCGTACCCGCCACGCCCCTCCTTCTGGCCTCCCCGTCGCGTAACCCATTCATCTCCAATCACATCTCCTCATGTACGTCTGCCATATCCGCCGAGCACTTTGAGCGGGAAGTTGGGGCAGGGAGGTTGAGGATTGCCCCCCCACCGGAGCGACGTGGAACAACAATTCGGGGGAAGCTCCGCGGTGGAAACGTCTCGACTCCTTGCGTGAGAGTAGGGTGTTAATATTTCATCGTGTTTAAGGGGTTCGAAAACAGAAAGGAGGAGGAAACTTAAAGGTTCCATTACTTACTTAAGTCAGCGAGGCTAAATCGAGGAGCGTTTCGATCCCGCTGTCACTTTGGCCTTGATTTGATTCCTATCCGTAGGAGGGGTCTCCTCTGAATTTGGTGAGCTATTTAGCGGCAACTCTGTTACGAGGCTTAATCCAATTACATTTTGTATGCACAATTCTCTATCTGAAGGTATAAATAATAGCTACATAGGAAATTTGAAAATGAAAATATCTAATGTGGATCCATGTGAACATGGATGAAAGCAATTTTTTGGTCTAATTAAAGTGTAAATATTAATGGCAAACTGAAAATAGATATATTTGGCCTAATTCAACAATACATGTTGACGCAAAAGTTTGTAATCATAAGAATGTTACTGGCAATCATCTGCTTATTTTAAGGAGGTAGTTATTATAAAAGAGTACTGTGATGATTTTTAACTTTATCGCTTGGATTCTCATTAATATTTTTATATGTTTGGAAGTTGATGAAAATTTTCTCTTTTTCTTTTTTATCTTAAAAATTGGCATAAAGAGATTATTGGAAGCGGATCTCTTTCAACACGCTAAGTATGATCGATGCGTTTAGGAAACTCAATTTAATAATGACAAATTCTTCATGCATAAGGAATGTGTGTGAGAGAGAGAGAGAGAGAACTAATTCACTTCCTATGTAAAATTCTCCTCAGTTATTCCGAAATCTAAAAGTTGTTGTTTATAATATTCATAATCTTCGAGAAAGTTTACCCTCGTAACTTCTCCGCAAACTTATGATAACCAAATGCTCCATTTTCCCATTTCGCTCACTCCACTTTTCGCTGGGTTTCAATTCGTAGCGCAAACGAGATGAATCAGACGAAAGTGCGTATATTCCGTAAGTAGTTGCACAACGTTTCGACAGTTGGATTCTTGGGAAACAAATTTTCCAGCTCTCAGGTACACATACTTTAAACGCGCCTTCGACGCATGCATGACCGAGAAGCTTCCGAACGACGCCGTCGACGATATTCTCACGAAAACGGAACCTATCTCTATTACTCTCCATCGACGTACTCTGCGCGTGTTGAAAAAAAAAAAGAAACATCCGCCGATAAGAGTACCCTTTGCGATCGACTCTACCAACTCATTAATGGCGACATCCCAGTTTTGTAACCGAGAGAACCGTGACGCGAAAAGGGCTCCAATTCCTTAACAAGATGAAGATGAATATATGCTCGCACGTCGAAAGGTCAGCGAACTGGATAATGCGATCGGGAGCTCACTCACTCTCTCAATGCTCACCGGGAACGGCGGTGGGGAAGACTTCGACTAAGCAAACTGGAGACGACAGCGCATGCACGGAGATAGAAATTTCTCAAAAGCGGGTTTGTGTTGGGAGTTTGGAAGGGGAAGGATTCGAGAGGAATCGTAGGAGTTTAGGGGGAGCGAATGGAGGAAAACATTGGAATAGGTGAGTTTTTTCGGTGCGAAATTGGGTTAAGAAGTTTCCGAGGAAAATAACAGATGGCGCGGTAAGGAGAGGGATGCAAGACTCAGGAGGTGGTTGGGAAAAAAGTTCGCGAACGGAGATCTTTTATCGTTGCCGGCAAGGGGAACGTCCGACTGAAACAGATCGAGCCTAAAAACAAGTTGTGACGAGAATTTCGTTTTTGGAAAGTGATATGGATGTATGCATCGAATGCCGTGAAAATAAGTACGACCCTGCGACTAAAATATTTTAAATTATAAACATTGAGGTGGTAAAAGTTGTTACTTTTAAATTGTTAAACAGGTTCTTCATTTAAAGGTTGAGTTGGTTTCTATGGTTTGGGTTTCCCTTTGATTTCTCTGTTTTGTAGTTCTTATTTTTTTCCTTATTACCGATTGCTTAAGTTGCGCAAAGATATTTCGAAGTAAAAAGCGCCTACCCGGATCGATTTCCGGTCAAGTTCAGAATTTTTCTCATTCACAAAATCCATATTTGTGTTTAATCTAACGCACTCACGCATGTAAACTATATTACCCAGAAATCCATGTCCATATTTCGATGAGCTAATCGTAGTCCGCATTGAAATCAATCAGGAAAATATGAACACCTCTATGTAATTCTTTGTTTGAGACGAATTAAACTTTCTTGAATGCTTACGACTCATAGAGATGTTTTCTGAATTTTCCCTAACACTGTTCTTTAGATAATCATTAAAAATTTGAATTGAAATATTGGCATATATATATATAAATTAATGTGTTTTGCTCATTTATTCGGAACATTATCTTTACCTGATCAAAAGAAAGAATCATCGTTTCTTTTAAATCCCAGACATATAATAATCTACCACGCGTTTTAACATCTTCCGTTTTAATAATCCATAACTCATGACCACATTAGATGAATTCGGGCCATGTGCGTCTCGCGGTAAAAAATAATTTTCAAAAGTGAAATAGAATTTATATACATTGGCCAAAATTACACGGAAATCGGCAATATCTTTGTTAGTCTATTCGAACGAGGGGCAACGGAAGCTCGGAGCGCGAGTTTAAGAGCCTCGGGTTCGATATCCGATCACAGCGAGGATATAACTCATGATTACGGGGGCGGGCCCTTCCCTCCTTCTCTTTCTCCCCCCCCCCCCCCCCCCCCCCCCTCCTTTAAGCCAACGCAAACTTAATGGGCATCGGGGCAAGCGGAGTGGAAGTGAAATACGGTCAGACAACGGGGCTGACCTCAGCATCCTCTTACGGTAGGATTTGGCCTAGGATGAGAAAAGCCCTATCTGGGAGATGGAGAGATGAGTGGGGGTGTTAGGAAGGGGAGGGCGAGGGGGTGTTAGGGAGGGGAGGGCGAGGTGATATGCACATAAACTAGTCTCTATGCCGACCCCTATCATATGCGGATGTCGCGTTTAAAGGGGATGGAGATAAGAGGGACGCCCTTTGAGCTCATTAGCGCCAAAAGAAACCTGGAGGCCATCAGGCAAATTACGCGTTTTTATTTTCGAAAATTTAATCCGCGCATTGTTAAGAGCGGCAAGACGGCTTTTGACGTTAATAGGAAGCGTTTTTATTTTTTTAGCAGAAAATGCCCCGTGTTCAATTTAAAAAATATGTCTTAGCAAAAGAGAACTTTGTAAAGAAGTTATAATATATTTTACGTAGAAAGAGAAAATAAATGGATAAAACGAAGCGTTTATGCTGTTTTCTAATGTTGTAAGTGTCCTATAGTAGCGTTCTGTGTCGAGTTGTTTCATCATGAATTCTTTCTCTACTCTTCACAAATGATGACTATCTTTCTAAACAAAGGACATAAATGAGAAATCCTAAATAGCTAAAACACTGGTTTTCTATGGTCAGGTTATTGTTTATTTATGTTTAATCCTGTAATCTTCACTGTCATTGATCAGCTTCTAAGTTTTCCTGGAAAATTAGCCAAGTTATTATTTTTTAAAAATAAATAATTTACTTGAAAAATAACCCAGTCTGTCCGTCTGTATCAATATGCGGGCTGTCACAGACGCTCATCAACATAAAAGAAATTTTTAGGAAATGATCATCTACCTACGGTTCAGACGTGGTAACATTTTTGCAATTTTTCTTCGGACTGCGTGCCTGTCCTGGCCATTTCGTTTGAAATATAGAATTAAGTGTTTACTACGCTATGCTTATTTGGTATAATAAGGTGAGATGTAAAATCTGAAAGTATAAGTTGCGTTGATTTAAAAAAAATACGAAGGCTGCCCAAAAATTCCAAATAAACGCCTTTCTATGCCAATCTTTCCTCATTTGTTCGTTTCATCCTCTGTCATGCTTTTAATATCAAGCACTTCCTAGAAACTTACAACAATCTGCAAATTTTCCATCACGAAAAGAATTTTATGGAAATGTTTAAAAACGAAAATATTGGTCTCTCGTATTTATTTTCAGGATTGGCGCTAATCGTTCATTCATATTGACTTCAGTAATTTTTATTTCAGAATCTCTTAATTATAAAAAAATTCCTGTGGCATTCTTTTTAAAAATACCAAAAATTAAAAAAACAGGACTGCCGTGGAACTTCCTTTTCCTGGGGTTAATAATTATCGATGACCTTTCCACTGCAAAAAGTTTTATTTCGTCAAATTAATGTTAAGAGAGTCGAACGAACACGTACGGGAAAACAAGACAGCCAGACAAATCGGTAACGCGAGCATCTTTCGTTTTTTTATTCACGAGAAAGCTCGCGAAAAAGAGGAACATGCTTAACTTCATCGCCTTTTTCTTCTTCTAAAGAATTACTTCTTTCGAACATCGTCCGACAGAGGGGTTGGTGAAAACAATGGATTCCCGAAGCACACAGGTTTTAGAGGGGATTATTTCCCCCCGGATAACAACTTACGAATAGCTGGACCGCTGGACGAGACAAATCTGGGTCAGCCCGCTTCCGCGGTGACAAGGCCCATGGTCACTCCTTGCGGTAAACTATACCCGAACTGCCGCCGCGGCGCGCCGGTGGGGGGGCGGAGGAGGGTGAGGCGGGGGAGGGTGAGGCGGTGATAGCAGAGAGGAACGCGCTCCTCTCTGCGGTGTGATGCGTGCGGATGAGGAATGAATGAAATGAAAGATATGAGTATGGTGCCAAAGGAAGACGGAAGGGAAAGAAGACAAGATGAAGCGTTTCGAAGAGTTGGAAGTGGTTTCTCTCATTGTGAGTTACCGTATTTATCGGTGCGAAGATCGATATTTGAAGTTCGCCGTTAAATTTTCACCTCGTCTACTTTGACCTGCCGTTAATCTTGTTTGTAATGATCTCGAAGACTTTATCGATTTTGATAAGTCCATCGGTTTTTGTTTTGTTTTCCTGTCTGATCCTCTTTCGATCGATAACGGAAATCGAATTGTGATAATTTGGATGAAATTACACTCGGTGAGCTTTTATCTGGGCAGAAAATTTGTTTTTATATTTCAATGAATTCAAAAATTAGTACCTCTTATCAATTTTTTCTAGCTATTAAATTTTCTTACGTAAGCCATAAAGACTTTTTCGATTGTAAATGACATCTTCATTTGTAAACGTTAGCGAAACGAGAGTAAACAGAACGTAATATTTGTCTTTCTTGATGGGCATGTTCTACTAATGCACACTTGTGACTTAATGTTGGCATCATAAAGACTAAAAAATAACATTGGCTAAAAGAATTTCGCTATAGACCAGGAATCGGCAACATATCCTTGAGTACTGAATTGAATGTTATGGTCGCATGGAAGTTCTGAATGCTCCAACATAATGCATAAGAGCTTATATAGACATATCTTGAGATTCTGTAGCGTCGTATGAGCTCAAATCAAGCATTAACATTTTTTAGCGTTGAAATGTCTATATTGAATGTATTTTGTCATAATCATAGTTTAAAAATATTCAGCTCGCTGTGTTAAATTTTACGGATCTGTTTTTCATCATAACTTCAAGGGCCGTATAAAATATGCGTAGAAGTTTAACGACATCTACTCTAGAAAATAGAGGACGCCTTTTCCAAGGTGTCTTCCACCAGTTTATTTTCCAAGTCTATTATTTGGAGTGATTTCACGTAATGTAGTAAGAGATGCCATAAATGATCCTAACATCAGTTAAAGAAAGCGTTATTTTTAAACTGTTGTAATATTAAAAATCGTAAGTATTAGGAAAGATGTGTCGTAAAATTTGCTTGTAAAAAATATAAATCGTAAAATTTTGATTTGACATAACATATCAAAATCTTTGCTTATGAATTCTTAACTAATAAGATAGAGCAAAATCTCAATTAAGCTTTCTTCAATTATTTGTGAAAAAAAGTTACATAATTAAGTTTATATTATTTCATATTTTGCGATTTATTAATTATTTTTATTACAGCCACTATTGACGTTCTTCAGGAGTATCTTAAAAAATTAACCACATAAAAATTTAAAAAACGATTCTTAACATTTTCCCAACAAAAAATGAATTTACGGAGATAGTCGGAATACCTTAGCAGTAATATCAATTAGTTTCCCTTCGTATAGACAGTATTACACTTAAATAAACAATTGGAAAAGTACGACGTACTGCCACTTCGTCAGAGGCAGAAGAGAATCAAAGGACGACGTCGATTTCGAGAAAAGTTTCCTAAAAAATGAAGGCACTAGGGGGGTAGGGGTGGGAGGGAGGGTCGTTGGAAGAATAGCGGTCCATCACAGGGTGACACGTCCATGCTGTTGATATGGAGTGGGGTGGTGGAAGGGAGGGAGAGACGTGTATAACAGCGGCGATGGAACTGGAGGCTACGTGGAAGGGTATCACGGGGAGGGAATGGCTGTGATGGGTCTTTAGGGGGGAGGGGAGAAGGGGGCGTAGCGGAGGGGGACGTTAAGAGATGCGTAACCACGGGCACAACACATCAGCATCCACGGTGACCACTGCCGCCAGTCCCCGCAGGGCTCTCGCTCACTCTCGGGGCCGCAGGGGGGGCGGGAGTACATTAAACTGGGCCTCGGCGGGGGGTGGGAGAGGGTGTTGTCGAGGGAGGGGGAGAAGTAGGAAGATGGGGAGCGAGCCTAGAGAGAGAGAGGGTGGATCGGACAGGGCTATTGTGACTCCCGCAGGCATGGAGAGGGAAAAAAGCAGGATGGAGGAGAATAGAGGATATATATATAGAGAGAGGGAGAGGTAAGGAATGGATGAATGGAAAATAGGGAAGCAATAGAGGCGAGGAAAAAAAGAAGTCGAAGATGGAAGCATGAAGTGGTGCGCCTTTCACCTCGTTCGCTTTCGCAATAGACCTGCATTCTGATCTTGGGACTGGTTGGGTTGGTATGATAGAGAAAATTCTTTTCCTCTGGAATCGGGAAATGGACGTTACAGGGAACGAAGGAGCGCTTCCTTTCGATCCGTTCGGTACTGTGTTGCTGCCGAGCTTGTGGAAAAATCGAGTTAAAGTAGTCATGAGAACGCAGGTGTATAAAATGTAACAATTTTAGCAGACTTTGACCGAAAAAGTTAATCGAGTTGTGATAAAACCCAAGTGTGGGATATAACAGTCGAACTTCTATAACTCGAATTTTCCATAACTCGAAGTGAATTCATTTTAGAAGACAAAATCTTTTTCATGTTATGTCAAATATTTTTTTTCCTCCTTTGAGGTTCGACTTATAGAAGTTCAACTGTATGTGCATTTTGTGATCACAACGTAGACTGTTCAAATGTAGAATCAGAGAGATCTTCTTATGGATAATTGACGCAGTAGTTATCTTGAGTAGTCATTGGTGATTCACCTCTGATAAAGGCTGATTTGAAGCAGGAATGCGCATCCGGTTGTTATAAACTTTATACGGCTACTGGAGTTATCAATTGTGTCCATTGCGACGAAACAAACAAAATATTGTTGTAGTTTTCCAACTAAGCATTATACTAAACTTGGACGCGTGGAAATGCGACATTGGAAAATATTAAGTTAAATACATCGAGTAAATAACAGAATGTCCGAATTGAAGCCGTTACTTAACGAAACGAAATAACAAAGATTCGTAATAGATTCATAAGAATATAACGCATAATTACCCGGCGAATCAAGAGCATTCGCATGAGGAAGAACGCGGAAAAAATTGCGGGTGGCACCCATCATTGGTATCCGTGGAAACAACTCGTACGAAACGAATCCAGGAGAACGGAAGAGGAATCGGAGCACGGTTATAAAAAAAATAAACAACAGACGATCGGGAAAAAAACAACAGAGAAGGACATCAAAAGGAAATCCCTATAAAAATATCGCTATATGAAAAACGTCGGAAAAATAAAATCGAGGAGGTAACGGCGTAAGAAAATGGCGGAACGAAAATATCGGGAGTTTAAAAGCGGTAAAACAGAAATGAATCGGAAATGGCTACGGAGGTGGAAGGGGAGAGAGATTGAA
Source organism: Uropetala carovei (assembly GCA_036926305.1). NCBI lineage: Eukaryota > Metazoa > Arthropoda > Insecta > Odonata > Petaluridae > Uropetala > Uropetala carovei. The sequence goes on from JAXCHB010000004.1 coordinate 10,627,398, forward strand.
GGGAGAAGCGATAAAGAGGAGGTGAAGGAGGGAGAGAGAGAGAGATGGAGAAAGGGACAGGAGGCGGATAAAGAAGCGGTGGACCGCTCACTGTCTGTCACTGACAGTTCCATTACCTCCTCTCCCTCCCTACTCTCCCCCTCCTCCCTCCCCCCTCCCCCCTCATCCCCCCCCTCCGACGGCGTGACGATGTTCTCCAATATCGCAGCAGAAGAGGAGAGACGTGATGGTGGGAGGAAGAAGGGGTGAATGCGAGGGGTTGAAAGTCTCCAGCGGGATTTTGCTTCGTCTCCTTCTCTTCACCCTCTTCCTCCCTCTCTCATTTCTTCCCTCCCATATTTTCTCGCTCTCTCTCTCTCTTCGCAGCTTTCCCTATCTCCCGCCTTCATTTCTATATTTGTGTACTCAAACCTATCTCCTTCTCTCTCCATCAACATCATTCGTTCTTTGAATCTCTCTTTTCGCTTCCGTTATCCCTGTCTCTTTTCCTCTCTCGACTACATATTAACCTTAGTACACTTGATCTTTAAATTATCTCTCATTCCTTTTACTCTACTCCATTTATTTTAATGCCTTTTTTCCTCCAGTCTAGCGTTTTGAATACTTGCTCTAGATATGCTGTGATTAATTTAGGAGGCAATGTATCTCCATGTCTCACTCTCTTTCCGGTCTTAAAGGCACCCGTTAGTACTTCATGCAGCTCGGCAGATGATGTCGCATTTTCGTAGATATTTTTGATTAAGGTTATGTACGTTTCTTCAACTCCTTGTTTCTTCAGTGCTCGTAGCATCGGCGAAGTTTGGATAGAGTCGAATGCTTTCTCGTGGTCGATGAAGCACATACATAGAGGTAATTCGTACTCGTTAGTCCCACTGATTACATCTCTCACGACTTGGATGTGGTCCATCGTATTATACCCACCGCGAAATCCAGCTTGTTCTCTGGGTTGGGTGGAATCAAGATGGTTTTGAAGGCGCATGGTAAGTATTTTGGTGAATATTTTGTAGACTGTTGGGAGTCTGTCGTTCAAGTCTTCTTTGGAACCTTTCGTGTGCAAAATGATATGCTTGCGTGGTTCCACGTTTCTGTCATCTTTTTCTTCCTCAGACACGATGTGAAAATGTTAGCGAGTATCTTTTCCTCATAATTACCTGTTGCCTTGAATAATTCCGGTGTGATACCATCCAATCCAGATGCTTTTGTATTTTCTTACTTCTGATAGCGTGTTTCACCTGGGACCTCTTCGGTGGGCATGTTTCCATCATCATTTACTTCACCATTTGCTAGAGGATCCTCACACAACTTGAAGTAAAATTCTTGTACCCGTTTTAGGATTAATTTCCTACTATGGGTTAGCTAGCCGTCTTCTAGCACCAAGGCCACCAGCTGTCTCTTACCAATCGTATGATTTTGCATCATTTTATTGTAGCTTCTATTGCTTTCTACCTTTTACTCGAAGAGCTCATAATTATATTTCCTCACGTATTCTTTGATGGACTTCCTAATAATTTTGTTTATTTCGGCGGTGGATCATTTCCTCAGGGTCATTAGTAACTTTCATTTTCCTTCTTTTTTCCATCAGCAGCCTTATTTTTTCACTTAACGTTTTCTCTGGCTTTGTTTTAACTGTTCCGCCTATTCCTTGAGCGGTTTCCTTGAGTATCTTTATTAAATGTGATTCAACTTATAAGTAACAACTTCACCGGCACTGAAATTGCCGTTGTGTGCGTCTCTTATTATTTAATATAATAATAGCCATCGTCTGTTGGTTGGTTGATTGGTTGGTCACGCTATGCAAACGCTAATAATTCAAGAAATAATAATGATAGAAGCTCGAAATTTGGTAGGGATGCTTGATTAACACTTATTCAGAGAATGACAATTTTAAATCGCAAAAAAATTCCTTGGTTCCTCTCCAAGAGAAGCATTTCCGTTTCCCATTACTTAACATGTAAAACGCGATTTTTCTACGTGCAGGCTTTTATTCATTTGAAAATTAAAATTAGAAGAAATTAACAAACGACCTTCGGATTTGAACCATTTTGAAGAAAAAGTTATAAAGTTTCTTATTCCGTTCGTCTTTTTTCGCCCACAGTTCGAAATATTCCATGTTAAATGTTTAATTTGCATATTTTGTGGAAATCTCGCCATTTTAACGTGATGTTGCTATGTAGACCATTATCATTGTTATTGTATACATCCTTCTGGGAATAAGCGTGCCTTGAATGCTTCAATACGAGAGAGAGAGAGAGGAAGGAAGGAAGGGGAGAGATTGGCGTGTTTTGTGGAAAATAAGTATATTAACGGAAATATGAAACATTTTAAGTATCAACAGTGTCATTTTATAAAAATTGGAAATAAAAAGCATTCTTAAATTAAATTCTTTGTAAACCATACGTGCTTACGAATTTATATTGTTATTCCTCGAATTAATTTCGTAACAATGGCCGAAGTTTGGAGACGAATATAAATTAAAATTCAATTAAAATTAAAAGGACATTTAAAACTGTTAACAGGCAATTTTCGAAGAAACAACAGTGGATCTTTTAATGAATTGATTTGTTTTTATAAAAGGAATTTTGATGCTTATTTACATTTTATTCCAAAACCTATGTAAAGTATTATCAGAGGCAATTGAAGATTGAACAAATTTTTTTGTTACCGGAATTCTGCTTATTTCACGAAATTGAAATGCTAATGCATTATTCCATTAAAATCTGCTAAGAGTGGCTATTTTAGTTGAAAGAAATATATGTACATGGTACTTTTATTCACTTTTCAGAATGAATGAATTCTAGGTTAACATTGCATATTATAAAAGGATTTTCTTTGGAATAAGAAGTTTGTTATGTGGTTATTTTAACTGAATTGAATCAAGTTCTCTTCTAAGTTTGAAATCCATATAAAACTGGTGAAAGTGGTTGTTTCGGAAAATGAGAAGGCAAGAGTGCTGAGCAGATGATAAACGATATTGAGGTACATTATATTCCAAAATCTTTTTAAAGTATTATCAGAGGCAATTGAAGATTGAACCAATTTTGTGGAACCGGAATTCTGCTTATTTAATAAAATTGAAATCCTAATGCTATAATCAATTTAAAACTAATAACAATGGCTATTTTAGTAGAAAGAAAGGCACTATTTTATTCACAAGGAATTTCTGTAAGATTTTAGTTAATTAATTAAAACAGACTTATAATATGGAAATATTCGATGGTTAAAGCAATGCACAATTTTATTCTTGCGATTTTTACATGTTGCATTGACGAAAATTTAGATTCATTAAACCCGTTGAAATTCAACGGGCACCTATGCTAGTTTAAAGTAAACATCGCCCAAATATTCTGGATGTCACATTCCCTTATTTCTCTCCCGAAAAATAAAGCCACTTTCCTCTTTTATAACAACTATCGATCGTGTCGATATCCGTGAATGGCGTTTCATACTCTGTCTCATTCTCTCACCGTCAATAATGCAAGTAGCTCAAGTCTTTCTCCGGAATTTCCCGCCATTCCTTTCGCTTTTCCTATCACTTATTCAGGCCTCGGTGCTATTTTCTTCATCCATTATTCCTGATACGGGTCCTCTATCCCTTTTGCCAGGGACGTGGTCTTTGTAACACGGACGCCTACGCTTTTGCTATCTGAGATAATCCTCTTTATAAATAAAGAAGTATTTCTGCAATCAAACAAATAAGTAAATCAGCAAATTAACATACATGAATACAGATTCAACGATATTATAACTAATGAGGTTAGCCATAAAATCTATTGCATTTTCTGAATCACAACATTTAATTTACTAATCAATTTGTTTTGAAAACTGTTGTTTCCGAAGTCTTCCCGCCCAATCCATTTCTAGAGTTTCTTTATCTCCTATAGTTACCTACTTGAGAATCTACAGAAATTGCTAAGATAAAAATTTTGATAATTGAAATGTATACATATGTAGTTTGATGGAACAATTTTTCATTACAAAGTTCAGCATGATTAAGTAGGCATATTAAATTAATATAATATGGTCGGAAATAATTACATGTAACTAATTTTAATTTAACATAATTATATAAATTACATTAAAATAAAATAATCATTTATTGGTTAATTCGGCATAATTAAATAACTATATTAAAATCAAATAAAACGGGTCAATAATAATAAAATTATATTAAATAAATTTAATCGCTTACTAGTTGCACCTTTTCGTTCAGCATTGGCTCTTAAATCGATATTATTTGCATAATTTTCTTCCCCAGTATGTAAAATATTGTACTCTTTTTCCATGCATAAAATTGCACCTAAGGTTTATATTAAATTCTATTTTTTTGCTTAAAACTCTGCTTCTGATACTCGGCCCATGTTTCTTCATTCTTCCGCTGCTACATTTTGATTAAAAATTATACTATTGGTTTTTATGAATGAATATTTTTCGATAATGGCAAAGGTTAACCGTAGTAACTTTCATTATTATAAACCATCGGTGCAGTAAAGCGAATATTTTAAATTTGTTTCTAAATGTGTATTTTTATAAATGGAAATTGTTTTCAAATATTATTTTCGACATTTAAAATCATACCTTTCGGATAGTTGACAATTTTCAAAATAAATGACGTGTTAACGATATCCCTTATAAATCTGACGGCTTCTATCTTTCCCTTTCATCGCTTCTCCTCTTAACCTCCTGTCCATCCCTCCTCCCTTCTCCTCCTCATTCTCCAACCCCCCCCCCCAACCGCTCTTTCCTCCCCGCCCTTCCTGTACCTCCTTCCCTCTCCAGTCTCAAGCCTTTATCTTCCCAGAGCACGCTCTTTTCCCTTGCTGACGCATTTGACGTGTCGCTCCAGTCTTTTGACGTGGGGTCAGCGGTCTATTAAAATGAATGTTTCCACGAAAACGCAAGGTCTGCTCCACTTCCTCCTAAATGCCTCGTTACGTTTTGTTTAACGGTGGAAGAATTTTGTTAAAGCGACCGACCGCATATTTTAGAAAATCATTCACGTCACTCCGAGAACTTGTCTAAATATAAAAAGAAAAAATGTTAAGATTTTTTGGCTAAATTAAAAAAAAATGCCGGTGGGAAATTTTATCCAAATCTTTGATCAAATCCTGATAATAAATGAACGAAAAATTAACAACTGGTGTGAATTATATCCTACTTATTCGTTGTCTTAGTGATTGTTTCAATTATTTATAAAAACTAAATGTATTTAGCAAGTGATCAATAATAAGGCAATAATTGAAATTCGACAGGTTCACTTACCAATGTAATTACCGATTATGATTGGGTGACTATTTTTCATACTCTTGCGACATTTGCGACAACCTTAAAGCAGCATAGGTTATGTTGTTCCTAATCGGTTAGCATCATAAATTTGATTTTTCGAATTTTCTTCTTTTATTATATGAGAAGGAAAATGCAAAGCAAAGATAATTGAAGGCTTCTTTTCGCGTAATACTGGTTTGAGTAAGAATGAATCTATTCGCGATTATTTAATATATCATATAAAATGTGTTTCTTTCGTGTATCGTTCTGATCTCTTCATTAACGTTGTAGATATTATTATAGAATTGAACCTAAACTTGAAAATTCGAGAAAGCGTACAAAAAACTACGATAATAGGGAGAAGTTATTCCAACTGTTCTAGATTAACCTATGCATCGATTAACTGGAATAATTTTACTATTAGTTCCTCAAGAGCTCATTGTTTTACGGAATTATATGTTCAACGTTGCGGTTTTATCTCATTTGACATGCATTTAAACTGTCCATGGGGATTTTGAAAATGAGTTAATTTGTCGATATCAACGATTTGATTATTTTCATCGATATTTTTCTTAATCGAATCATCTTTCTACGAATCGCCTTGCAGCTGTAGTTGAAACATCCTCATTAAGAACTCAATGTGAAGAGTACGCAAAGGGCATTCTTCATTCCGTGCGCAGAGAAGGTGCCGAGAACGGAGCGAGACGGTTGCACTCTACCTCCCATAATTCCAAAGCACACAGAGACAAACCTCTCTTCCTTCCCGCGAATGAAACCATTCATAACCTCGGGTAATTGTCTTCCCCCTTCTAACCCTTCACGTACGCAACCCTAAACCATTTCCCATCGCTTGCTTTGAAGTCAAATTTCGGAGGTATGTGCGCGTGAAATTTTATTCGCCAAATAATTCATGTCGCTCCATTCGACGTGTGACAGACCGAACGCTGGACGATTTCTCTCTCTCTCTCTCTCTCTCTCCGTGCCCGCTTTTGATGGCCCTGATTGGTCGCGGAGGGCCGTGGGCGTCGTTTGACACGCGAATTGAATTTTGATGCGCAGCTGTTGAGCCCGCTCGTTCTCCGCCTGCCCGCCGGAGGGAGCCCGGGTAGGCATGTAGGTGGCGCGCGCGAGGGACGCGGGAGAATGTCAGTCATAGGAGGCTTTTGTGATCGACGGAGTGCAGCGAATGCAATTAAAGCCTTGCTGGCCGAAAAGCCCGTGTGCCCGTTGGCCGTGTCGCCGTGCTGCGGGCCCATCCGCGTGGCAGCTTTTTCGAAATGAATTGTTATCGATTCGTCGACGGTGTATATTTTGGCTTGAAATTTTCTATTCTGCAGCGACACCATTTTTTAGACTGGATGTTTTTTTTAAATAAATATTTTTTTGTGCTCCGAAGTCAATTCGTCACTGTCATGGGGATTATAAATATGCATTTATGGAAAGGCGCGTTCTGAAATTAGTCCTCGGGGTTCAGTCTCATGGAAATGATTTTTTTCTGTTAATTTTGATGCATGTGGTCTCTTTGCTGGTTATTTATTGGAAGAATATATATTGAGGTTGCCAGAAAGTTATTTTTCACAGCTACAAACTTAGGATCTCCGATTTAGATTAATCGCTTACATTAATTACAAAAATCCCTGTCGTCCTGAAGAGAAACATCGATGCCTCGCGATTTAGTTTAGTTAAAATTTGAATCGTTCCGTAAACTTAAAAAAAAGAAATATTGCAGAATTATTTTCTTGTTTTGTCTTATACTTTTTTAACTGGTGTACGGCTAATCACGATATGGATTTTATGAAACAGATATTTACATATACTTGTGTAGAATTTATATTCGTTTTGTAACATAGAGAATTTTCTTAAAGTGACATATGATTTGGTTATTGCTATTTATTATTATTTATGGTAAATTTTCCTGCTAGATAATTATGGATCTACTTATACATGCTTGCTTGTTTACTCATGTTTGTGATCGATTAATTATTTAAAATTTCTTCGGGTAAAGAATTCGAAAAGTAAAATGCTTTTCCTATAGATTAATATCGCATATCACCCTAATTATAGATATATTAACTTTTCATCTAATATGCTGATCGCTATATAAATATAGACGATATAATAATAGAATAATTCATTATCGAACTCAATGACTGAAAACAAGTTAAAAAAGGATTTACTCGTACTTTCCAATAGCCATAATTCACTACCTTTTCACATGTCTAACGGAGAAACACAGTTTTTCAATGTAATAATTGTTTCATCATATACTCAACACATTTTTAATTATTTACACTAAAAATATTCATATATGCGACTATGGTACATTGCGAATAGTGTCTGATTGAGGCTAAATAAAAAAATACAAGATTGCCATTTTTAAAATTCCATTGCTTTACAGAAATTGAGCTTCAATGTAAATAAAATTTCGATGACAGGTCTTTTACTTCAGGTCGAATTTAACGTTCACTTGTCTATTTCGAATCGTAGGCAACAATGGACATGACAGTACTCTTCATCGCTTGCCTTCGCTTATTCATCGACGATTTATGAGGATTGTAATGTTAAAAAATATAATAAACAATAATAGCACTCAATTTCTCTCGTGAATGTTGTTTTTCGCGACCCTTCCTGCGTCACAGACTCTCTTTCTCTCTCTGTATTCTGAGCGTAACGCGAAACGGATTGGCATTATAGAGAGAGAGAGAGAGTATATGTGTGTGTAACCCTCTAAGTGCGCTTACATCAACGCTCACAGGACCGCTAAGTGACCCGCGGTGGGGCTGCGTGCGCGCGACGGAAGCGTGACAGAAATACAAACGGACATCTCGGCGGCTTCACAAAAAAAGACCTTCTATATACGTATGTGTACACCATGGATACGCGAGTTTTTTGATTGTCGAAAATTTAATGTTTTTTTTCCCTATCGAGTTGTCGTGATGGGCGACGCTGTGTTTCATTTTGCATAGAGCAGCAATTCCTGAGCTTTGATTTTCAAAGCTCTCGATTCCGATTCCGATTCGTATTTTTATCTGTGTTTCGTGAATTGATGGCAGATTGGAAACGTTCGATTCTTTGTGCAATTCTTTTAGAGTTATTTTTTAATAAGTCGATGCATGAAGCAGAACTGTAAATTGACTTTATACAATTGATTTTATTGGCTTGTGTCTACTAACTGGGACCACATTTAAAACTGACCGCGACGCTGACCCCTCGACCGCCATTAACTCGGGTTAGAGGCCCTTACCTCGAAGCCAATCCTGAAATCCGAGCTAAGGTGTCTTTACCCTCTCAGAAGGGGGGCAATAGCCGACCACGTCTTTTGCAATAAAATTTAAACTATTTTATGTTGTTAACTTAGTGCGATTGTGACTCAAGCAAAATATTCGGGTGAATGCGCTGATCAAGAGCGTCTTTTTAACGGAATTCTACGATAAATAATAACATATTTACGCCTTTTAAGAGTTTTCGGACGGGTTTGTAATGAAAGCAGACATTCGCGAGACGGATGTAACGCTTGGTTGCTATATGGTGTTAGATGGGAGAAAAGGAAAACCACTCATAACTAAAAAGCTTTATAACCTTTTTCGATCAAACTTTCAGGAATCGCTTTACTATTCAACTTTTCAATTTGCAATTGCTCGCCCTGTACATAGTAGTCCTGGGTTTGACTTCAGGAGCATATCTTTTCTCCATTTGAATAATATGGGCAAAGCTGAAACGAAGCGGGGCCTTTTTCTTTAGCATTTTCAAATATCTTAAAAATGAGCTATCGACGCGGTATTTTCACAGTTATGCCGAAAAAAGTATGGAAATGAATTTCCATATCGTAGAAATTCAAATCTCATTCGAAAAAAGCCAAAAATTAGGTTTAAAAATATAGAAACTCTAAATGTGGTAGGTATGCTGGATATACATATTTAAGGTGATGGCAAAAAATATCGCGAAAGAAGTCTTGGGTTCGACTCCAAGGAAGGCATTTTCATTTTCCATAAGGTAACACGTAAAACTCGGATTTACGACGTGCAGACTTTCATCCTTTTTGGAATTATATTTAGAAAGAATTGGTATGCAATCTTTAGATATAAACCATATAGTAACCAGCAGTTACACCCTCCGCACTGTCTCGCGAATGTCTGCTTTCATTACAGTCCCGTCCGGAAACTCTTAAGAGGTTGGTATTCCTTGGCGTCAAGATTAGATATGAGCGTAAATATGTTATTATTTATCGTAGAATTCCGTTAAAAAGACGCTCTTGATCAGCGCATTCACCCGAATATTTTGCTTGAGTCACAATCGCACTAAGTTAACAACATAAAATAGTTTAAATTTTATTGCAAAAGACGTGGTCGGTTATTGCCCCCTTGCTGAGAGGGTAAAGGCACCCGAGCTCGGATTTGAGGATGGGCCTCGAGGTAAGGACCTCTAACCCGAGTTAATGGCGGTCGAGAGGTCAGCGTCGCGGTCAGTTTTAAATGTGGTCCCAGTTAGTCAACACAAAATTAAATTGATCGTGTTGCTCTCACAGCACTCTTTTTTGCTGTGATCCACTTTAGTTTATTTCTGCAGTCGCACTAAAACTCCTTATAATGCAGAGATGCACGATTATTAAATGTGACTGCTTTTTAATCTTACACTCTTTCCAAAATTCACGAAAATAATTTTTTTATTTATTCTTCAAAGCACACAATAAATGTTAAAAAAGTGATTATATTAACTACTTTATTGCACAACATATTTTCACATAGTCTTACAAAATATGCAATGAATGATATTGACATGGCGACAAAAATACGATAAATGCTGAATTTTGGCCCTACGATAACGCTGCAGAAGATTTCAGTTGTGGTAGATATGCAGTCTTGCGTAGTTATGGAAATTAACAGTCATCCTTGTTCGATCATTGCCATAATAGTCGAATACCTAAAGGATTTCCTCTCAGAGGTGGATTCGTCCGGACACACTTTAGAAACACCTTAGAACAATGAAGATGCCAGATAAACTGCAAGGGTACGTCCTCATTGTAGACTCTCTGACGGTATGTGTGATTTTATAAACGTTCTGCGGCATAAGGCCCCGAAACCATCAAAGACGTTCTCTTCCCTTGCAGGTTCCCCTTTCCTCCCCCATCTACGCTACCCCTCCACTTAAATCCCTTTAAAACCTTCATGTCCTCTCTCAACCCTTTATTCCTTCACTTCCAATGCCCAATTTCGACCCCCACTCTCCTATCAACATATCCCCTCCTCCATCTTTCTTTATTCCTACATATCCTCCTCCTAACCCTTCAAAACTTTTATCCCCTTTCCAACCATCTACTCAAACCATAAGGAAAACATCGTTTTCATCGCTTTCCACACCCTTCCATTGTGTCCCGAGCGCGCCATAGACCCGCCCTTCGGAATTCCTTCGTTCTTTTTTTCACCCCTATCTCCCCCTTAGACCAAATCCTATCCGGAGAGATCTTGGCCGCCGAAGGGAAGAAGAGAGGAACCGTTGCCTCCCATTCGCCCCTCAGGAATGCGTCCTGTTGATATCCAAAGGAGAGAAATTTCGGTGACACGTGATAGAGAGAGAGGATGAGTATGCAGGTTCTTATCTTTTTTTCGTGTTGAGAATATCGAACTTAACTTTTCACTACTCTCGAATTATATCATTGGTATTTTTTCTGAGAGTAAATGATATGAGGATTCTAATAAGCCCCTTATAAATTGTATTCGACATAAAATTAAGGAGGAAGAAGCACTTCATGAAATTTTCAAAAGTCGGATTATCGCACGCATATGTTAAAGTTAATAATGAAAGGCTAGGACAGGTGAATCGTTTTTTATCAGAATTACAAAAGTGAGCAGGATGGGAAAAGAGAGAGAGAGTAGATGAAAAAAGAATGGATGCCAGCGAGTTTGTATTATGAAACAAAATGGACATAATAAGAAACATTTCATATCGAGTCCTGTGTTATTTCGGTCTGAACTCCGATAAAGAATTAAAGAAATATTTAGAGATTTTTTTATGAGAGTTCGTCGCGAACAGCAGAAAGTCAGTTCGGGTGAAAGCAAATACAGAAAATAGAGAATCTCAACTAAACTAATTTGGAAGCGACAGAAGAAATGTGTGGGTCAAATTTTGAGTGGCAACGAACTAATGTTAGTAGCCATTGAATGGTGCGTGTTGGGAAAAACGCAAAGAGGCGATTAGAGAAAAGGAATATATTAGATTTCTCATTAGAAGTGCATAAAAATATGAATACAATGGGCTACGGCATAAAAAATTCTAAGATTGTGAAAAATATTCAATAAATAAAAAATATGATTTCCGCGCTCACGATAGCGATCAATAATTTATTCTTTGCTTGTCAAGCATCAAGAGAGAAAGAAGAAATTTCATTTAGAACGGGATGCTCCAGCGATTTTTTTTATTAATGAGACTTTGTAAGCTGTCGGCAATATTTAGATATGTAGTACCACGCCCAGTTAACTTCGGAGCTCGTTGGCGGTTTTTATTCGACTAATCTCCATAAATTCGAATCTTTTTTATTTTCGTAGAGATCGTAACGTGATAATTTTACTACTTTAATCGTAAAATTCTTTCTTCAGTCTCCTTAACCTCGCATCTTTCACCTCCGACTCATCTTTACGAATGAATGAAAAAAAAATACATCCCGGCACGGAAACACGCAGCAATTTGGAACTCTTTCGAAACGACGCGAGGAGGAAATTATGATCGCCTGGTCGTGAAAATAAAAAGGAAAAATTTTCCTCTCGTCTTGCTTAAGCACGAAAGCGTTTTCGCATTCTGGATCCTTCGCTTTCGTTAAAAAGGAGCTCACAACTTTTATTTCCCCCCCCCACCCCCCTTACCACCCTTCCTCTCCCCCTATTCTCTCGACTCAGACGTGTTTTAAGAACTCTCATTCTTCTCTGCAGGCTCACACAAGGAGAAGAGGAGCAAAAAAAAAACAACACTTCCCTCCCCCCTCTCACCCCCCCCAACCCCCTCTCACTCTCTCCACTTTCCCATCTCGCTTTTTCGCTTCTCGCGAGCATTTCCCCGGCCTCGGATCCAACCGAGGGAAAAAAACACACCCTTCCTTCCTTCCTCTCGCTTTTTAATCTCGGCACCGAAAATTTCGCATCTCAGGAAATGAAAATAAAAATAAGGAAACGAAACACTGGCGCGGCGTCCGCCTCGTTTAACTAAAAGACGCCGTTTTCAATGAGTCCGCCGCAAATTTCCGCGTATTTTTTCCCTCGCGTACCCTCGCTCTTCGGTTATTTTCCCCTCAATTCCCCGACGGAAGACGCGTTCAAAATTAACGAGTCCCCGAGAAAGAGTTTCGGTGTATTTTTTCGCGTTCTCTTGTTATTTATTTATTTTTGTTCGGTTCTCACCTTGTGAATTCTGACGCATTTTTTGTGCATCCGTGCGGGTGTTTCCAGGCAACGAGACGATTAACAGTTTTTTGGGTGGATTCTCGCGCGCCGTTAAAAAAGTCAGACGATTAAGGAGCTCGGAGGAGTTCTATAGTTTCGGTTAGATTTAGTAAGGGTTTTGAAATAAGTGAGTTCCTTCGGATGTTACGAGAAGTGGCGGGGTTTTTTTTAACGCTTAATATCGATGCGCGGTGGAATGGCTTCGTTGTTTTGATAGGGTGTTTGTAGCAATTGAATCCGCTTTCACCTGGCCAATCTGATCACAGGGCAGATATATCCTACAACATCCAATTTTGATACTCATAAGGCTGTTTCGATCATCGTAAAAAAAATCGTTTGCTGGTAAATGAACTAATGGCGTTTTAATTCTTATACTAAAATTTCGTTGTCAGCTAGTATAAGATCACTTAAACCAAGGGTTATTTGAAATATAATTTCCCTTTAGATTGGATAGAACGAAAATAAGGCGGATGAGTGCCGCATATGTGTATACAGAAGTCATAATTCCACAAAAAAAATTTTCCGATTACCTCATATATCAGGCATGCCAAACTGTCTTACTGTGGCCCGAAGGATAATTTTTGTCTAAACTCAATAGTTCCAGACCAAAATATAAAATTTATTTTTGTGAAAGAAGAAGAGATTTTTCACATGCTCTATATGCAGTACTTTGTATCAATCGGATAATTTGTAGACGCGATAGTTTGTGTGTTCCAAGTTCGTTCTCGATCTGCATATGCCACAAAGCACAGCAATAAATGAAATTGAAACAGTAACCTTTCTCTATTTTTTCTAAATCCGGACGGAATAAAAATAAACTTAAGAGGAACTGGTCTCGAGTCAGAAGACGTCAGATGTTTTTTAACAAAGGATCCTGTCTAAGACCAGCGAAACGCCCTCTCTCGCCCTTTTCCGCAATCAGTTAATTCGTCGAATCGTTTCGTTGAAATTGGCCCCCAAAGGATAAGAATGCACTCCAGCTCAGTCCCAGGAAATGAACCTTCCTCGGACGCATTGCGGTCAGAGGAAATCCTATTTTTCCCTGCTGATGAAGAGTGTTGTGACTGAGAGAGGGCGGAGGAGGAGAGGGGGCTGAAAGACGAGGGGAATTATGGGAAGTGAGCCATTTTCAATGCCCTTACGTCCATTGAGTTGAAAGGTTTTTAGGAGAGGAGAGTTTTAAGGAGGGATGCGTGAGATTTCCTATTCTGAGTCCCCCCTCTCCTGAAAGAAAGCAACCGGTACCTTTTATTAAAGATTCGATACGGCGCGCCGTGCAATCTGCAATAGAACCAATTATAAGATTGGTATAAATGTTGGCCATGTTTTTAAAAAAAAGTACGCGTGCGGCGTGTTACTGTGATTGGAAGCGCCTCCCTCGGTCGTTTGCTGTACTATAATTTCTCCGCTGGCCACGCCGATATCCGCAGTCTACCGTCTCTTAGCATCCGGATTACGCCGGAGTCCAGTTAGGGGCGTAATAAGAGGGTTATACTGCGTTTCCAGATATCGTACGGGTGAGGCGTGTCTACGGTTAGACTTGTAGGCTGAGGGGGAGAAAGTGTCAGCCAATAAGAGGTCTTAAATTTCCCACGCCTTTCAAAAATTCTTGACGAGCGCTGTTGACACGATTGCTGTCAGAACTTCACTCGTCCACAGCTGCTGTTGAAATGAGCGAAATTCGAAATGTGGCAACATTGGGTCGTAGCCTAAGCGAAATAACCCGAATGCGGACGGAATACTGCGAATCTGACCCGTACGACTTCGGGAAACGCACTATAGACTGAAAGTGTGAATTTTGAACGAATGTGGTTCATTCTGTATGTAACAGTCATATTTTTCAACCGCGATCCATATTGAATGGTCGGGTTGAAATTTTTTCACGGATTTTCATGGATTTTCTTGACCCTTTCGGTTCATTTCCTCTTCTTATTTTAAAGATTGTTTGTGTATTTATCAGTCAAAAGATCACGTATTTGTTTGTCACATTGAATTGTGTCAATTTGTGACGTTCTATATCACAGCCGCGACCGGCAGGTTCTAGGCAGTTATCAGCTGATCCGAAGCCGATGATCCCAATCGTCCCAAAGCTCCAACATCTCTCAAAGAAATCCTCTCCACTGCCCAGCTCGCAATATCGATGTGTGAAAGTAACCCTTTAATGTTATTATCTTGTTCTAATGGCAGGCTAATCACACCTGTTTTTGTCTCTTGGGTGGTGGGGTGAATTCCTGACCTATCGATGCCACTGGGCGCTTGTCAGAGATGGCTGGTGGATCAGGGGATGTTGAATTGGGACCCTGTGACTAGTAGCGCTAGTAGGCTTCTCAGTCTGAATCACAAAGCAATTGAGGAGGGAAGCCCACTGCCGGCATTGGTCTACTCTTAACGAGAGACACTAAGGGGACCAAAGGTTTTGCGTCCCTTCCGAAGGACGGAGCGCTGATTCGCGTGCTCTCCTGTAAACACGCAAATAGGGGGTCGCAGGATCTCTTGAAAAAAATCCTATCTTCGCAGGATTCGTATCAGGTTCGAACCGGGTATGCTCAGCGTAGCAGGCCAGCGCCCTCGCCACTACGGCACGTCACCCCCGGATCAGGTGATATTGAGACGTGCCGCTCTTTTTAGATAAGGCCTTGGCGCGATTTTACAGAACCGAGTGCATCGACTCCACCCCCGTGTAAGAAATATTGACGTTTATAAGAAAAACCTTCCAGCAATTTACTCAAGAAATTTTTGAGACACTTTAATCCCACGTTCATTACAGTATATCCTGCTAATACATTTTATTTCTCAGCGTATGCGTTGTATCCTCGGATAATTTCGCTCTGACGATTCCTGAAGGTAGTTGAAATTATTGTTTAAATTAAAGATCGGAGAATTGTTAAAACCTATAGAGGCGTATATGGGCTATAATGGAACGTGGATAAACTTCAAATTTATGTGATGAATTCCTCGTGGCGGTAAAATAAATTAATAAATAATATAAAATTTATTTAGACTCTGAATACAATGTAATTTTGGACGAAAGAGTTAATTTCACATTTATTTATGCAGAGAAAAGCAAAAATATATTAATAAGCCGTTTTTTGTGTATTAGAGCATAATTTCACACTTGTACATAGCATAACGAGGTAAATAATTCGCATGATCTCGAATCAACATTTCGGGCGACTTGTTTTTGACAAGTTTATCGTGTAATTTCCGTTTTCTCGCATTTGAAAATATATTATGTTTCGTCAGAATTAAAACTTTAAACATAAATGGTACCCTAGATAAGATTTTCCGAACGAAAATTCCCTTCTAATTAATCAAGAACAAAATTTTCGAAAAACAAAATCTAAACCTTTCCGCACGAGCTTAACATCAAAGCGGCTAGTTTAAAATGGATATACAATCCATCAAGTGGAAATTCGTACTAGAGAAGAAATTACTAAACAGCGCAGTCCCTGCTCTTAACTGCGTAGGAAATGTAACAATGCCATAATTGCTCTGTTCTCCGTAATTTTTTCTTTATCTTTTTGGCCGCCCCAGTCATTAGTGCGGAGGTGGATGCCAGTAAAGGTAAACAGCACGCCCAATTACGCCTCAACGTCTGATTAAACCTTTGAGAGACGCGGACTCGAAGTAATTTGTGGAGAGCAATTAAAAATGAATTTCCCATTTTTTCCCTCAGCATGGAGATGTATCTCCCTATTATCTCCTCCCTTCTCCCCCCTTACCAAACCTATCCCTCGTAATTAGGCTAATGCGTCCAGAGGAGAGATGGGCGTGAAACGGAGATGTTGCTCAAGGAATCGCGACGTCCGGACGTTTCTTCCACTCCTCCCTCTCCTTCCTTCTATATACGTATCGTATATATATATATATATATATATATATATATATATATATATATATATATATATATATGTATATATATATATAGGTACATATATCCTATCGCTTCCATTCTTTCCTTCCGATCCGTCTCGGAGAGAATGAGTCGTAATGGAGAAAGACGTCCGTTTGTTTCTTTATTACAACCTCTTTCTGTTCCTATCGCGTGACTTATTTTTGTTTGTTCTCTGTCTCTCTCCTTCCGGGACCCTTCCCCCCCCCCCAGACGCCCCTTGCGCATCCTTTTCTCCCCCTCCCTTTTCCAGTTTCCAACCCCTTGACGCCTTCTTCCTGTTTCACTGTTTCCTAAGCAACAATTGATGGAGTTTAACCTCTCCCTACAGCCACGCCCCCTTTCTCACTCTCTTTCTCTCCTTCCATATTTTTCTCCCTTCCCCTTTTTCTCCACCCTTTGCTTCCATGGATCCGAATTCCTAATCCTGTCTCACATTGCGTTGTGCTCTTAGTTATAAAAGAATGATTTTTCCTCCTCAGTCGTAATTATCGATTTAAAATGTGAAATCCTTCCGATTTTGTACAGTTTTGTTGGTTAGTTGTCATGCGTTAATTATAGGGCAATTCAATCCTAATCTATGTGTTGTGTGACTCCTTTTACTGCCACTTTTTTTTATGTAACTTAGATTCGATCCATTCCTCATCACCGAGACATGCATTCAAATATTCAAACGGAACAAATATAACCAAATGAACGTTTGCACGCATTCTGCATGTATTGCAATATTTACATTTACTTTAGGGTTTATTGAATATTATAATTTTAGGCAGATAACTTCTGTGCTTTTTAAAGAAAGAAAAAGATGTATATTTGAATGAATCGAATAAAAAAAATCAAATTGGACGTTAAGGGGTTACGGTTACCTTTTATCAGAGGAAGCAATTTATTGATTTATTTATAAACAATCTTCCTAATTACTGTTGCCTCTTAACTCTAGGAATACCGAGTTATTTTCAGTCTCTTGCACGTAAGTCAAGGCCATGTTTTTTAAAAGTATCGTATTATATTTTACGATATCATAGAAATGTAAATATAAAATTTTCGTAATTCATCTGATAATAAATTTTCTCTACACAGTATAAATGTATTATAGAACTATTCACGAAATATTTTCTTTCAAATTTATACTAGCTGTGTTAGCGTGCTCAAATTCATATTACAGTAAGAGTGCAAACTACTCCAAATTTACAGAAATAATACCAAGTTAACAACAAGAACGTTTTACTCCGAGTTGTCTGACTCATTACGCTTGATATATGCAATTTAATTTGCCCACTCATTTGCTGTAGCACGCGGCCAATGCCGAAAATAATTGTACAAACTAGGATTATATGTGTCAAATCCATTAAAAACTATGCCTGTACCAATTTTTTTCAAAAATTTAAGCGAATTTCAACAAAGTGAAATAGATGATAGAAGTTGTGGGCCTCAGATATCCCCTCTTTCGTATTCCTAGGATTAAACTTTTACTGGTTTAATATTAAAAATTAAATTCAAAATAAAATTGACCACAGGCCAGGAAACAAATTACTCGTGCAGTCAATCCAAATCCGGCGGACTTCGGAACTGGCACATGCAGGACCTTGGATTTTGCCGGACATTTTT
The DNA here is from genome assembly GCA_036926305.1 of Uropetala carovei. NCBI lineage: Eukaryota > Metazoa > Arthropoda > Insecta > Odonata > Petaluridae > Uropetala > Uropetala carovei. The sequence continues at coordinate 10,645,590 of JAXCHB010000004.1, forward strand.
TGGATGCTACTGGACTGTTAAGGTTCATCGGTAAGCAATTTTAATTTTTCTGACTTATTTTCTTGAATACGTCTGGTGAACTAGATTTTTTTCATTTGATTAGGTTTTTCCCAACTCGTATTGCATTTACATATACATTATTACCCTGAAAGCCGTCAGTACCGTTTTGCATGTGGCTGTAGACGCTCATTATATCCTACTCAGTCAAGAAGTTCCGTTGCTATAGCCCTGGTATTAATTCTGAGGTTAAATGGACACTTCTGTCGGCTGAAATTCTCTCTTCCACCATCTATTCCATCTTTTCCTTTTTAAACATGTGCTGGAAAACTGATTGTTGGATTCGGAAGTGTCAACTTTAATACCTTTTAGATGCGACAAAGCCTGACTGTTGTCGATACCACTGCGTGAAAATGAGGCCGCGGACATCTATTCCTTTCGTAATTATGGTCGCTTTTTCACGCATTGCGTATGGCAATGCGTTTACCACAAACGTACACAAAGAGGAGTTGTAAAATTAATACGTTAGGATTTATTATTCAATAGGTATGTCGTGGATTAGAGAAAACCAGTTTGGCGGAGAGGAAAACGAATGAGGAAGTTTTGACTATAGTATAGGAAGAGAGGAAATTGATTAGAGTAATAAGGGATAGACAGAAGAAATGGGTGGGTCAGAATTTGAAAGAGAACGGTTTACTGAAATACGTCATAGAAGGAAGAATGTTAGGTATGAGGCAAAGAGGAAGAGGATGTGCATATTAGATTCGTTAAAAGAAGGAATGGGATATGAGAAAGGCTTAGGATAAACAGGATTTGGTGATGTGTGCCTAAAACCTACCGGAAGGTAGAATTACTTTGTATTGTATTGTTTTTTTTTCAACAGAACCAATACATGTCCTTAACCCTCCAGTGCACGCACTGGGTCTGTGGGACCAAGCCCGCATTAGATCCTACCACAAACTTTTAATTTTGGCAACACTGCTTTGTGTAACTTAGTACCTTTCTCTAATCCCTTGTTCGTTGTGAAGCATCAAGGGCAGTCTTATTCGAACTCTCCTTCGGTGTGTATTTACGCCTAAAACTGCTTGGAGGTCTCGCAGACCCCCTGCGTGCACTAGCGTCCATAATCCTCGATCCGATTATTTTCGTTAAAATATATTATTTTTATTGTGTTATGCAAAATTAACTGCTGATATTGTCAGAGGAATATTTATTATTGTTCTCGGACATAACAAAGGTAAAAGAAATTTTATCTTTTTTAATATTAATTTTATAAATTGAATGGAGAACATTTTGGTTTTCGCATAAGAAAAATGTATTTTTTATCAGGTAAACAGTTGTAAAGCCAATTATTTTGTTCAACATATTGCTACTCGTATAAAACTTAATGAATCCATAAAGATTCTCTTATTTTTTCTGATTATCTATGAATTTCACTTAAAAATAATGAGGGGTCTGTCAGACCCGATGCGTGCACCGGGGCCAGAAAAACAGGCGCGTGTACTGAAGGGTTAAAATATGTGACTCCTGAACCTTCAAACATCTTTAATATTTAAAGAGTTTTTCCTCGTCCACTACCGGCTGTGTTATATCGCCTTCGTAACAAGAAGAAGGGTTAATGCGTCCTCCTTTTGCTCTTATAACTTCTGTGTTTCCTTTCGCGAGTCTCTCTTATGCTCACGAGATGTAATGTTCCGGCTTCCACGCCGCGAGAAAAGAGATAAGCGCTTTTTTATGCCGTCACTTCTCATCTCTCTCTCTCTCTCTTTCCTTAACTTCTTCGCACCCTTTTTACAAACGACGCCCACTTCCTCGCCATAAAACCCCTTTCAAGCACCCTCATACTGCTCGCATCCTTCCTCTCCGTTCTTCCTCCCGTCATTATATTCGCTCCTTCACACTATCCTGCTCGAAGAAGAAAAATGTTTTTGTTCTATTTTCGGTTTCTCCTTCTCTTCCACCTCCGAAATCCATCCGCCCTTCCGACTAGTTTAGTTTCCATCTCCTTCCCTCTCCCCCCTCCCCCTCCCGCAGCGTAGATCAAACACACGGCCCTCTATTGCTCCGCCCATTTTAATTCTTCTCTTCCTCTTCCCCTAACATTTCTGCCCCTTCTCAAACTATCTTTTTTACGCCTTTTAAATTGACTTCCCCCCTCCTCTCTTTCCTCCTTTTCCCGCTTGCCTCTTCCCTCCATTTTACCCCTTGTTTCCCCCCCCCAACTTTCTTCATCTCTTTCCTTCTCTCTCACTCTGTACTTCCCCCCCCTCTCTCTGTATACCTCCTCCATACCTCTCTCTCACCCCACTCTCCCCCACCCTGTCCCTCACTCCCTCCTTATGCCTCCCCCTTCCTTCTTCCCTCTCTGCCTCATCTGCCTTCCTTCATTTGTCTCTCCCTTCCTCTGTCCCTCTCTCCATCCCTCGGCCTCTCTTTCCTTCCATCACTTCCTCACTATCTTCCTCTCTTCTGCTCTCCTTAATTCACCTCTTCCTCCCTTTCTCTGCCACTCTCCTCTCCTTGGCGCCATCTACTTCTCCTTCACATTTCCTACTCCCTCCTAACTCTCCTTTCCTTTTTCTCCTCCTTTCTTCTCCCCTCTCATTTCCTCCTATCTCTTTCCCCCACTCCCACTCCACTCCAAACAAGGCGAAGCGTTCTCGCTTCTCGCATCTGCCCTCCTCTGACTTCTCTCCCACGCAGTCTTATAGGACTCCACCTTATCCAACCCTCTCCTCTCCCCTTCTTTGCACCTGACCCACACTTATACCTCTCTCTCTCTCTCTCTCTCCTCTCCTCTCCCACCAACTTTTTTTTCCTGCTCCACCCACCCGTCCTAGACACCCTTGTAACTCTTTTGTCCTAACGAGTTGATGACTTATAACCCGCGCCTCTGTTGGGGTTGGGTTTTGTGTGGGTGGTTTTAGGCATCCTCTTTTGTTGAGGGGGCGGGCATCAGGGGAGGGTTGGGAGGAGGGGGGGAAGGCGGTAGAAGGGGCAGATTAGAAGTATGAGGGATGGTTTCCAAGGTGGCGGTGGAGGGGGTGAAAAAGGAAAGAGGGAGGGAGGGAGAAGTGTGGGAACTATGGAGAGGGAGTCGAGTCGGCCAACGGAAAAGGGTTTTTCGGTGGAGTTTATAAGGGTGATGTCTGGCGTGTGTTTCGGAGATGCCGGAGTTGTTTTGGTGTTGGGTTGTTAAGAGAGGCTGCGGGGGGATGTTAGTCTGCTGAGGAGAATGGAAAGATACGAAGAGGTGGGAAGAGAGAGAGATAGAGAGAGAGAGAGTTTTTGAAGGTGCCTCAGACGTGTCGAGATTGTCTAAAGAACTTTAAGGAACCTTGTCGAAAAAATCGATTAGCATAAGTGGTTATGTCGCTTGGGTGGGAAAAAATGTTTTCATAGGGCGTTGTTTTGTCCCTTAACGGCGCTTTTGTGTCTCTGAATAAACTGATGTAAATGCTGTGTTTAATCTTTTTGTTTGCTGTGTTTCTTAATTCGATCGATGAAAATTTAAAACACAAATGTAATATCGCCTGAGTTTTTCCCGTTGTAACCTTTTGAGCTAATTGAGACGATTTTTGAACGCCTTCGGCACGCTATCTCTAGAACATATTATATATATGCTTAAAAAGATAATTTACTTCAAAATCTCATAAAAATATCAGTTGTTTAATATCCAAACGATAAAAATGGCACATCTAACATCAGTTTATGAAACATGGTGAGGAGGTTATCGTCTGTTCATAATAGTATCGCTAATAGCTTATTTTTCTACCAGAAATTATTCTTATTTAATTAAATCTCTAAGGGTCGCTTTCTTCAAAAGGCGAATTAGCTATGATTTGGATATTTAAATTGAATATTATCTAACATTAAAATTATTACCGAAAAAAGTACTGCGTGAATCATAGAATTGTCAGTAGAGTAGTGTTTCTCTTATAGTATTTAGCCAGCAGAAGCCGAAAGAAAGAAATGCAATTTAATTAATTAATTACTTGTTTATTAAAATATAATGATCCTCTTAATTGTGAATTATTTCCTTTTTACTTTAACTAAATTTATTTGCTTATAAATATAGCAGTAGTTCTATATTATGTATACCACAAATAATACTTAATTTGTTATTTCATTATTTTAGACTGCAAAGAAATGAGCATAACCGGCTATGCCACTTTTGCAGATGTAGGTTATGTTATTATTATTACCACCAACAATGCCCATATTTTACATTTACGATATTTTTACCGTATTTTAAGGGTATTCATGGATTTATTTCGTTAAAAAAATAGTAATCTTGTTCGTGAATTTAATCTATATACAGCAAACCCTCTTCCAACGAGTGTTCTTCCAGCGCGGATTCGCTTATGCGCTCAGAAATAAGTGCGATCAATTATCTGCCAAAAGATAAAATTCGAATAGGCGAGGCTCGCATAACATGCAACAGTTTGCGCGCTCTAGAACTTTATAAACAATTTCCAGCGCTTATCTTCCTCTCCCTCAGTCTCGTGTAAGCAGTGACCGCGCTAAGTTCAGCGCCATACAGTAAATTTATTTTTGCCATTTTTTGCAGTTTCTTTGGTAATAACCCTTAAGAGAGCAGTATGGAATCGAAATTTAAAGCATCTCCAAGTGGTAGTGAGGCAAAGAAAAGCCGTAAAGTAAAGGCGTTAGTTGAGAAAATTAAGATCCTTTATAAGTTACGAAGCGACATGAGCGTGGCATCGTTAGGTCGGGAATATGGTCATTGTGTATATGATTTTATATTTTTAGCTCATATCAAATATAGGTTGGAATTTCCGTTTGTGTGTATAAAAAATCTACGCATCTAGGTATTTATCGGAGACTTCACGCTGCCGCATTCACATATCCCAATTAAACCTATTGCTCCACGACACACCTTCATGCATGCTTAAAAAAATCGCGGCACACCAAACCACCCCTAATTAATTTCACTGCGTAAATACACATTTCAAAAGAAAAGACTAGCATGAAACAAGTAAAAGTCGCAATTACATTTGTTATGCTTGACATTGCTCGAAATGAGCCGGAACGCCGCTCCAGCTCGTCCTACGCGCCGATGATACCGTTCCGTTTCATCAGACCAGAAATACCGTCCCTTATAACAAGCGTTCCGTTTCGTAACAATTTCCGTTCCACTACCAATACAAGCGTTCCGTTTCGTAACATTTTCCATTTCGAGCACTGATGATTGCTAAAGTAATATTCAAATAGATGTATAATTTTGTCGTAAATTAATTTCATACAACGTGTGAAAATGTTATGCTCCTCGATGGAAAATTTAGACTTTTCTTTTTGGTTCAAAGACGCTTTATGTTTGGCTCAATAATAGAAAGAACTACAAGAACTTATTCCGCTAGGTTCTTCTGATATTTTTAATATGGGCAGTTGACGAACAACAAATTTTGCCCAAATACTTTGTTGAATTTGGAACGTCATATCGATGACATATTCAGATATCGAAGTATATTCACCTTTATAGCTTTTAGTCAAAATTTATCTAAAGATAGAATACTAATTTTAAGCCGTATGATCGTTGCTGAGGTTTATGAATTCCTTTCGTAGTTGCAGGATAAATTCTTTGCATGATAACATTTATGCGAATTTGTTTGTTCCAAACGCTTTTGTGAAAATTAAATATCCTCAGATTGTGCGGAACACTAGTGCCTTCCTCGCGGCACACTAATGTGCCGCGGCACACCGGTTGGAGAGCACTGCATTAAGGAATTAAGTTCCTCCAACGCGGATTCGCCTAACACGGCGTTCTCGAGGAACGTAACCCCCGCCTTGGAGAAGGGCTCACCTTATATGTTTCAAGAGAAGTAGTTAGAGATATTTTAAAAGTCTGCGTATTCCTAAAAAAAGGTTCATTATGAAACCTTTCCATCAGTAAAGCAAGACCTTAATGAAACTTTTTGCGTCCTACTTCTTACGGTACGCGAATCCATTTATCACTTTTTAAAATCGCAGTATCATCGTTGCGTTCATCAGTCACAAGTGCCATTGCCGACTTCAATCTCCGGGAGGAAGTTAAGTGCTTTTTTTAAATGGACATTTACGGTCATTTCTGGTTTCATGGTGATCGTTAAGAAATAAATACACATTCTTCGGGAATCATTCTTCAAAATTGGCGTTTTTTCCATATGTACGTCATGCAATCTGAATATTTGTTAAATGAAAATAACTTTTACAGGTAATTACCTACACTGTAATGTGCTAGACGTTCATGGTATATTTTTGCATGGAAAATTGCTTGTAAGTACGTTTATGAGACCTTTAGAATTTGCGTTTTATTTCATCGTCGCCGTAGTGCATGCAAAACTTAGGGAATAATAACGTCGGCCTAAATTGGCAAAATAGAATGATGGCTTGTTATTTCAAAGCCATTATCAAGTGAAGTCATACGTATACGCATTCTTAAACCCATAAAAGATTAACTTAGTTATGACAAAACATCGTATTGACGAAATATTTATAGCACTGTCTACAGTTCCCAGCAAAAACACACTTCACCATATTGGTAAGAGGAAAAGTTTTGCTTCCTTTAATTTGTTATAAAATTTTAAACGCAATCGAAATTTCGAACTTTGTAGAAATTGGTATAATTGGTATATCTATCTTACTGTGTTTACGCATTTGGCGCAACGTGTAACTTAGTCTCTTAGTACTTGCTTACTTTGTAGTGCGCCTCCTTCGTATGGAGTCTTCGTTCAATGACATCGATAAAGTAATTTAAACAGTTTTAGGAAGAGCATACATTTTCAAAATTTCGTTAGGACGACTAATTTGCAAAGTTGAAGGGAAAAGTACCAACCCACTTTTTGCCGAGTCGCTTTTAACTCGACGATTGTCGAAATAACATCGTAGACCATGGCTAAAACTGTCATTTTTAATTGCGGGAAGTTGCATAATTCCTACAATAATGCATCTCTGTTTCCGTATTAACGAAAGCTGAATTGTTCCTGCCATTCGATGATATGAATAACAACGCGCCTAAACGTTTCTCAGTGTTCGTATTTCAAAGTCAAATGACGCGTATGATTCTTCTCCTTTGAAACCCCTCTATCTCATTTCACAGATCTTTAGATACATCGAGTTCCAATAACATTACCAAGCAAAAGCGTGCGCTTAAAGCGCGCGTCCGCGTGTCAATATTGAATTTAGACGCTCATTTGTTAAACCCCTTTAAACTCGATTGAATAATTGATGACTCCTGTTGGGCCATATATTTTTCGTGTTTAACGACGGTGCGTTTGTAACGTGTCGATATCGAATTTCGATGTCAATATGCTCGCTCGGAACGCCTTTTGAATTTATGACGGTTTGAAAAATCCACGATCGGACGCCGCGATGGGATATATTTCGGGAAAGGAAAAAAAGGGGCCCTAGACGGGTTTTTGGACGAGAGAGAGGGGAGGGGAGGAAAAGGGGAAAGGAGGCGTGGGAAGGGATTGAGGGAAAAAGGAAATATGAAAGGGAGAAGAAGGAGAAGGGAAATGGGAGAAGGGAGCGGCGGGAAAGGATTAGCGAGGAGGTAAGAAAGGGATCAAAAGAGAAATGATAAAAAGAGAGAAAGTTAGAAAAGAGAGGGAGAATGTAGAGGAGAGGGGTAAAATGGGTAAAAGGGGTAGGTCGGAGATGAGAAGATGGGAGAAAGAAAATGAGAATTGGTAGAGTGGGATAAGAGAGGGAGGAGATAGGAGATATGTATACTATAAAGGCATATATAACTTTCTGAGTTAATATTATAAGAGTATTAAATATAAGATAGAGCTGAAAGAGGAAAGGGAGAATGTAAGGAGAGGAGATGTCTGATATAGCAGAGAAGATTGATTGAGGATATAGAGATTTGGAAGATTGAGAGGAGTTATTGGGTAGAGAAGACATAGAATGGATAGTGAAGAGAGGGAAAGGAGAATGAGAAAGGAGAGGAAAGAAGGATGAGAGTAGAAGGTGAGGGCATAGAGGGAGAAGGAGAGGAATTGCAAGGGAGAGAGAAGAGATTGGGGTTGCTGTAGAGGGTGTGAGAGAAGAGGGAGAGACGGGGGAAGTATAATGTAGATAGGCGGGAAGGAACTGGTGTTGGTTGGGAAATGTGACTTATCTCATTAATCACTCTCGAGCGAGCAAGGAGTACAACACCAACAAACCCACCCACACACACACACCACCTTTAGCTTCTCCTTCCCCCTCTTTGCTCACTCTCTCTCTCTCTCAACCCCTTACGTTTTATACATACCCTTCCCACAACCCCTCGCGGCGTTTTCCAATCTTAAACAAGATTAAAAGTTCCACCCTTGGCGCCAATTTCTCTACGTGCCGCTGATTCGTGTGGCGATGAATCGGTCGAACGAACGAAGGGTTACGGAGACGGGGAGGACACGTGCTGTTGAAGGAGGCGTTCCTCCATTTGGACCCGCTCCATTGTTGATCCCCACGTGTACAGCACTAAAGAATTAGGAATTTTAATCTATTTTACTGAAAAATCGTGTTTATTCTTCTGATGAGCACTTAAGAAATCAGTCCCCTGATGCAGCCAAAAGATTGAATAATTCGTGAATGCGAAGTTCTCTAATGACCCAATTGATGATCGGGTGAGATAGTATTTCTGCTGCTTTATGAGGAGTTCCACCGATGGCTCTTGCTAAAAAGATAGCTACCGAATCATTTATGGAAGAAGGGAGTTACCTAGATCAGCCACCACAGCACTCTTAATAATCTCCAAATTTCTATCATACGAAACGATGAGAATAGTTTTGGAACGCGTGAATTATTAGATATCTTATAAAGATGCATTAAAGAAATATACAATAAGACAATTCGGTTTGATGGAAATAGTGAAGAAACGAGAAAATCTTGCTAGATTTGATCAGGGTGTTTAAGGGTTAAAGCTCTTTGCATTAGGTTGTAGATGTTCTGTCTAAAGCCGATGAAAATAAATCAATTCTGAAAGGTTGAAATAAATTATAATGCAGAAAATAAGTTGTTTAGTATGGATGTAATTGTAACGTACATACATATGTGTAAATGTGAATATTTACTAAATCAAGGTTGATATAACAAACATTTTGACTTCCAAAGGAAGTTTGGAAACTGCCTAATTCTCATGAAATGGTATTTCAAAGAAGATTTCCAAAAGTGCTTTCCTAAAATGCTTTTGTCGCGGAATATCTCATCGAAACCCAGTTTTTATCGGCATTCCATTCACGAAAAAAAAGTATTTTTTTGGTCCTCGTTTTACAAAATCACGAAAGGTTCCGGAGATACGAATTATCAATTTGACTTAAAAAAATGGAGGAATAATTCGGCAGCGAGCGAGAAATTGCACTTAGCTGAGGTGGATAACGAACTCGCACTGGTAACATAGGAAGAATAGCGAAGCAGGCATTTGGGAAAGAGGCGATGTGAAGAGGGAAGATGATGCTTCCGGGTAAAGGATAAAATATTAGAACATTCTGATCGTGGTTCCTACGAATGAAGCGCTTATTCGTAAACAGCTGACTGCGAGGAGTTTTGGAATAATGCATGAGAGAGGTGGAATAAGGATATCTTTTCTCTGCGGGCCTAACATTCAGAACTCTTTCTCTCTCTCTTTTACATCCTCTCTCCTCTTTCTTCCTTCCTCTCTCCCTCTCTTTCCCTACCTCTCTAAAACAAAAGCTCTCGAAAAACACCGAGAAGGCGATAAGAACGGAGCGACCAATGATCTCATCCCTGCGTCAAGACGCCGCGAAACGCTATTTTCTCACTTAATCTTTTTTCTTTTGTTTTCCGCGTTATTATTATTCCAAGACCCCTAGGATCGATACGTGCCGCCTTCTCCTCCTTTGGGCTAAAAAACAAAATTTTATCCTTTTTGTGTCGTTGCTTCATTTTTCCATTTTCTCTCGCCCTCGAGTTACCTCATCTTGGATTCAGGCTTTGCCCAAGTGGCCTCTTCACAATTTCCTCCTGAATTGTTGAATGTTAACAATCTCCCGCGTTATGGCGTGTCACGGTTTATTTCCCTCTCTCTCTCTCTCTCTCACACAAGTTCTAGCACTGGCATTACGGACGCGAGGGGCAATGGATGCACGCCACACGTTTCAGGGTTGTCACGATATGTTGAAATTCACGAGAAAATGAAGGCAATAAGGATTGGAAGAAATGCATTTTTTGATTGCAAAAATGAGAGATAGGGAAAAAACGAGCAGTTGACTTTGAATCTCGTTTGCATCGGAAAAATGAATTCATTTATTATTTATTTTTTTTGTCTTTTAATAATTTTAAAAATCTAAATGCGTATTGAAGTATATATGATTTAATCATTTAATCGATTTATAAATTTAGTTTGTTTTAAATATCCTGGAATTAATTTTGTATTACGTCTGCAATAAAATTTTTCAAACCTGTTTATTTTTTAGAATTATAAGGACACATTTTTACTAATTAAGACAGAATTGATAAATAATAAACTTGTTCACACGTTGTTTATATATATATATATAAATTAATTTAATTAAACAATTGTTGAATATTTTTTCGAGCAAATCGTCTCGTTTTTATTTTTTCTTATTATGTTTTAAGTATTTTCAACCGTGCGCTAGTGAAATTTTTTTAGGTGGCATCTAGTTAAGCTTGTCCGTATTAAGGAATATGAATATTTTCGAACATTGTGTTGTGAGAGTTCAGCAGCAGTTTTAAACTGTGAAACGTTATTTTTAGCTAATTATTATAGCGGATTTCTGCCACTGTGCTTTAGGTATTGCACAGTCAGATAGAATTACATCGACTTTAATCAACGCATGTTAATATAATTTTAAATTAGGGGTAATGAAAATTACGCTTGATTTTACGTATAGTGGTATATGAGATATAATTAACCCAGGGCACTATTCTGAAAGGACAGTTTCATTTATTTAAAGTATTTATTTTAAATCCCTCCCATATACGCGATTTAATTCGTTTTAGACTATGTTATCTGGAGATTATACTGTATGGAAACTTCAGTAATGGAATGCAATGTTTTCAACACAGAATAATTACTGAATTAAAAAATGTCTCTATTTCTATTTCTTTTCGAGATTTATATGACTGAAAGAACTTCGTAATGTCTAGCTAGTAATTATGTGACATAGCGATTACTCCTTATTCAAATTAATTTTAAAGCTAGGCCGAATAGCACCACTCATCATATGATACGAATAAGCAAAGTTTTTCTCATATAATAATGTGTAAGAGTTCTATCTCACGATGTATGTGGGAAAAAGATTAGATCTCGTCCACAATCCCTCCGGAGTGTGTAGCATCCGCTTCAGAGTGCCTCTCCTCTCACTCAGCCCACGCTCCAAAACTCAGTCCACTTTCGTCGCTCAAAATGAATATAAATCATCTTCACGTTCACCATCAAATAGAGCCGGAATTTCACTTCTTCTTACTTTCTCATCCTTCATTGGAGGTTTATTCAGGCGTTCCTCTCGCCTCGGGATACGAGAAAGGCGAAAGGCTCTCCGAAGGATTCTCAATAAAAAAAACCCTTTTCTTTTAAGGAACAAAACTCTTCTTTTGTTTTTTCTACAGGATATCTTTCTTCTAGGTTTTTCCCTTTCCTTTCCCCTTTCTATTCTGCTTTCTATTTTTTTCTCTTCCAATCCCAATTCCTCTTATTCTCTATCTCTCCAAGGTTTAAAGGACGATTTGTCAGGGAGAAAAAATGCGTCAACCGAATGGCTTGGGTGTATTTTACGGAAAAGAACGCGCGAAAATTGGGGGTCATTATTTCTTCCTCTCCTGTCTCTTCGATGACTGTTTTTCATCCGGGTTCCAAAAAAATATAAAAACCGACAAAAAATCCCTTCATTCCTCAAATGCGTGGAATTCTCGCTTTAAACGGTTTTGATTTGCACGAAACCGATAGATTTGGTTTTGTTTGTATCTTTTTTTAAGCATTTTTCGCGACGAATTCGGTCACGGTCTGATTTAAAGTAAATGAATGCGTATGCGAGGGCCTTGTCGTTACGCGGAGGAATTTGTTTCCCTCGAGCGCATAAACATTTGTCATTTTATCCGTCGGTGCAAATGTGTAATTTCGTCCGGAGAATCTAAACATAAAGTTAAACGATTTATACACGTTAATCGGTACTAGAAATGTTTAATTAAGAGGACGTCGTATGCATCCGGTAAAACTTTGACGCGACAACAATTGTTGGAAGCAAGAGTAATTTTCGTCCAATGAAAATGAGCATAGTTTCATCCTAAAATAATATAATAAACAGTTTCAGTAATGAAACTGTAAATGCGTATAATATGTACGCATTTCTCTATCTTTATCCATATATTTGCCATGAAAATCTATGCAAACTCATTTCGTTTTGCTATTTTTTCGTTGTTGTTTTAATCAGTTCAAGCGTTAGTCGTCAGATTTAATTTTTTTTGTATGAATTGAAAAAAATATCGTGTTACAAATTTATAAGCCGAATCAGATTTTTTTACAAGCCCCTTTATTAAAAATTTCTTTAAAAATGGTACGACTACTGAAAGCTTACAAAAAATAAGAACTACATCGATGATAAGTTTATAAAATGCATTGATACGTTAATGTTAGTCCTACTTTTTATGAAGAGAAAAAGCGCTATTCTCCATAACTTAAAGGACATTGACATTATATCGTCACAAGTGATTTTTCAATCATCCGTCCAATCTTTCCACCCGTTCGATTCCTCTTTTCCCAAAGCGATCCTTCGAATCCCAGCGCACGTCACCCTTCCTTTCCCTTCACTTTCGAAGCATTATTTAATTTAAGTTCCCAAATTAAATTTCTATCCTATGATCCAGTGACATTTTTTCCCGCCGCGATTCCTCATAACTCCACGAAATTTTCCTTTCTTTGCGACAGTCTTGAAATCCGTGATGGAACTGTTGTCGTGTGTGAAAAAGAAATCGCGAAAATGTGATTTTTTACTCTTTCCCATTTTTTTACATTCTAAGGATTTTTTTCTTGGCTCGCATGAAAAGAGAAGAGGGAATTTATCACTCTATAAAACGGTTTGGTATGGAAAATGTTTTATTTTTAGTAGTTGAAGGAAATAAAATTGGATGAAGGAGTTCGATTTTTGCACGTTATGAAATAGCTAATTTGATGAATATATTTTAACGTCGCATTGCGATATTTGTGGGAACATAAAAGTTGCAACTCAATACTTTTGGTTGTACTCGAGCAATAAGTCCAAGAAGTTTATAAGCACGTCCTACCAGACTTTTTGAAGAGAGACTTTTCCAACGTTGAGGAAAATGTAGTGAAAACGCAAATGAATATTTTGGAGATGTAATTTATGTCACATCAAACGCCATTAAGTAAAGCAACATATGCTAAAGCCATAGTACCGTATCGTTATCTTTTGATGGTTTTAAGCAAATAAACAATCGGAGCTTAATTAATTAGAGAATCTCCGAACTTGTCTTATGGCCGAAAAATGCCAAAAAATATCAAAAATAGAAATAAGAAGTGTTTAACTTAGGTATCTCCAGCAATCATAATAGAGCCATTAAACCAGATACACATTTCGATTGTCTTCAGTGGTGATTCACTGAAAGCATATTCTACGTAAAAAAAAGCACAATTTAATGTCGATGAATCACCGCTGAAGACGGAGTTGTAGACGAAGTGCGCATCTGGTTTTTCATGGCCTTCTTGTGGGCATTGGAGATAATTTTTTATACTTAGTGCTTATTCTTGAATAATAAATTATTAATCAAATAAGTTATTTTGGGAAGTCGACAAGAATTCATGTTCTCCCGTAGCAAAATGCATTTTATTGATCTCCTTTCGTTTCACCATTAACTTTCCCTACTCCTTCATGTGATCCTATTACTATATCGCTTTTATCGTTTCTTCTCGAATAAATTCTCCTATATATATGTGTGTGTGTATGCGAGAGACGTTCAAATTTGACCTGAATTTTATTTGTTTTTACATTGTATAAGTAACCCAGCGCAATAAGAATACAATCATTTTTTATGTATTCTCCCTCCTTTAAAATACACCTGTTCCAGCATTCTGCTTGTTTTTCTATTCCAGTTTCAAAGAAACCTTTCGGTTGATGTCGAAACCAGTTGAGGACTGCATTTATCACCTCGCCATTCAAACTGAATTTTTTGCCTATTAGTAACTGCTCTTTCAGTTGCGCAAACAGATGAAAGTCGCATGGTGACAAATCAGGATTATAAGAAGGTTGGAGAATACTGTTCCACCCCATTTCAGCCAGTATATTCACAACCAAGTTAGCCTTATGTGGTTGGGCGTTGTCGTGGAGAAACAAATTCCTTTGGACAGAAGACCTGGTCGTTTCTTCCTTAGAGCTGGTTTCAGACTGTTTTTTAGGAGCGCTGAGTAATAAGCAGCATTAATTGTACAGTATTGTTCCAGGAAATCCACATGAATAATGCCTTGAGCATCCCAAAACACAGTGGTAATCACCTTGTTTACTGATGCCATGGTTTTGAATTCTTTTGGCAGAGGAGAAATTGTCTCTCCACTTCATACTTGAAGGTTTGTTTTCTGGAGTAAAGCGATGGACCCGTATCTTATCTGTGGTTATAATACGATTTTAAAAATCAACCCCTTCTCCCTCAGAAATCGTTGATTCAGGACCCATGAAATTTGAACTCGCGACACCTTTGTTCCGGTGAAAACTGTTTGGGCCCCCGTCGAGCTCTTACTTTACTGTATCTAAACTTGTTGTAAAGTATGATCTCAACACTTTCAAAACTAATGTTAACTTGCAACGCTAATTCACGCACTGATATTCACTTGTCACTCTGTACGAGCTCATCAACACGCGTAATTGTCACATCATTGACTGCGGTCTTGTTTCGTGTTCTTCCTTCTCCATGCATTTATGACCCTCTTTTAATAATTTGGAGCAACCCAACACCGAAGACCGCGATAGGCAGGATTCACCATACTGTACTTTAAGTCTTCATTGAATTTCAGACCCTTTTACACCTTTCTTACATAGAAATTTAATAATAATTCGTTGTTTCACTGAAGTAGAAACACATTCAGATGCCACCTTTTTTAATTTTGACATGGTTTGCTTTGGCAACAAAACATTATATTTTTTGTATTACTATCATTATAATGATAATGTACACACCTCATCAACTCATTGTACTAAATATAAGATTTTTTAATCTTATATTTTTTTAAAGTCCAGGTCAAATTTGAACGTCCCTCGTGTGTGTGTGTGTGTATACTTGCGGAAGAGGAAAGGTAAATGAGGATATTTAGGGCAACTAGGTGTTGAAGGAAACCCAGTGAGCACTTACCGGAAGGAGAGCCGCTGGGGTGTAGGAGAGATACATTTTTAGACGTTGTTGGAGCTTTCGGGATGATCCCTTCGTTAGCACAATAGTGGCACAACTCTTATATATATATATATATATATATATATATATATATCGTATCCCAATGCCCCCTCTCATACGCTTCCTCTTTCTGCCTCGTTCGCTCCTCATGTCATCCCTCGGTCCCTTGCTTCTTTACCTTTGCAAGCACGGTTTGGGAATTCCCTTGCGATTCTCCATACTTTTCCTCTCCCAATCCTCACGCCTCGATAACCACTTCAACTACTATATCCTACCCTTTTCCTTCCTCTCCCTCCTCCCGCCACCTGTATCTCTCTCTCTCTTCCTCCCACTTAAGTCTCTCTCCCTCCTCCTATTTCTCTCCACCCACCTGCCCCTTTCCGTTTCTTCGGCACACCCTAGCATTCCGCCGTCCTTATACCTATCTCCAATACCCTCGTGCCTCATTCTGCTTCGTTTATTCCATTCGTCTCTTGGAGATAAAAAAGCCCAACGCCTATATGTGTTTTCTTTTTCCTCTCTCTCTCTCTCTCTCTCTCTCTCTCTCTCTCTCTATATATATATATATATATATATATCGATTCTTCATCTTCCTGTTCATCATTTACCGCCTGTTTACTCAAACGTTTCCTAGTCTCTTCGACGGAGGGCCTTTCTTTTATTTTTAAGTGGTCGATGGAGCAAGGAAGGGAAAAGGCTTGAATCTCTCGCTGCGTTGCGACGAGGCGAAGGTTTTTGATTCGGAATTCGAGAAGATTTTTATTTCATTCCGAGATTTTTTCGTCTTCTCACCGTCACGCGTAATCGCTTCTCGAATCAACGGAGGCAGGAATTTCGCGAGAGAAAGCAAAAAAATGGAGTTCTTTTTTAATATCTTCTTAGGGCGACGCGCGGCTCAAATCTGTGAGAGTACTTTGTGCGTTTCGGAAGGGATTTTCGCTATGATTGGATAGTTTTGTTTCTAATGCATTCGGTTTGTTGTGATATTATCGCTGAGCAAATCTATATTTAGTTAGCTATGGAAAATAAATACTGTATGTCTTATAATATATCATTAAGGAAAATGAACTTCAGATCAGTGGCGGGGGAGTCGAACTTGGCGCGTGCCAGGGGTCCCTTGAAGCAAGAGGCCATGAAAAAATGTTTTTATGCATAATCTCAGAAATATTAATTATCTCAATTTAAAAGCCAAGAAGGAAAATTTTTTTTTTTGCACTGCGACGGTTTACTTATTAAAAGTGGGTAATCGTTCGGTGAGGTTTCAGTATATATTTATTTAGTATATATATTTAGATTGCAGGGCCCCCAAATGCTTAGCGCCAGGGGCCCCAATAGTTTAGCGCCAAGGACCTCAGGATGTTTAAATTCGCCACTGCTTGAGAGACATAACCTAAAAATCTCACCTGATTCCAAAACGGTGAATCGCGAGGTGCATTACAGCACTTCGCATAGAAAATTAATTTATTATGGTCTAGTGTTTCTCGTTTTTGTTGCTCTCGTAATTAATTAGGAACAAGATGTAAGCAAATTTGACAAATTTAGATGTGGTGCACTAAAAAAAATGTGTGTGCCGAGCACGCGCGTTCTAAGTGAAACTTCTTTGCGTTTTCTCACTGAAAATGTATTTTAATTTTTATGATTTTGATTGAGTGAAAGACTTTTGAGAGTATAATTTTGTTTTATTTATTTTTAAGCACAAATTTCTATAGATTCAGTAGGAATACATGATACAATTGACTTATGATAATTAAAGTAAGATACATAGATTTGGGATTGTAAAGTATGTAAATGCCGTTGAAAGACTGCATCAATGGTCGAACGTGATCTTGTAGTTGGAATGGCTGGATTGGTGTTGAGATTTAATTGAATGTTTCTTGCATGAATGTAGTGAGCGGCAGTGCTTCTTCAGAGGCAAAGTTTATGTTAAAGTCCCCGCTTAAAATCATTGGGTATTTTACGATAATCTTTCTTCAATAAGGCTGCACCTTGAATAGAGTACGGTAGCAGAATGAAATTGATGAAGTCGATGGTATTCTCCACTGTTTGGTTTGGAGAAATGTATGTAACGGTGGTGAGGATAACTTGGCCGTTCGGTAACATGCACTCTGCCGCGCATATTTCTCCAACCGGTTTAACACAGACTGCTAATCCAGTAGTCTGACGGTAGATGATGTCTAAATGAGGCGTAATAACGTGTGCGCCGTTTTGCTTGTTATGGTAGACTGCGACTCCACAGGCTCTTAAGATTTTCAAACTCACTATGCGAATTCCGATGTAAATTGTATTCGGCGTAAGGCAATGCAGGTTGGGCTTCTGTTTCATCCATTACTGGTGGTACTGGTGGATGGAGCACTGATAGTTGAAGGCATAGGTAAATCTAACGTTTGATCTTGTTGCAATCGTACCTGTAGTTGCTTCTTTAGTTCTCTCCATTCTCTGTTACGCTCTAGTCGACTTTTAGGCGCCTTCTTGGGTTGTTTACTTGCTCGAATTCGAGCTCGATACTCTCGACCTCTCTCTGGGTTTGTCTAATTGGTCATTATTAACGATGAAAATTTTTTTCCTGGAATTTAATTTTTTTGCGTTATTCTTGTTCAGTTGGACGAAAGAAAAAGAACGGCCTTCGATTTTTCAAAATCGGTTCACTAGAACTCGAGATAGAGCGCTGGAGACGATAACGCGTCACGCGCTCCAGTCGCTGCCGCCCGGGACAAGCGCCTGGCACAGACTGGTACAAGGGTGGGAACAGAGCCAGCGGCGGTTGTGGATGACGTAATAACTTACGTGACGCATTTTCGTCTCCATGAACGAGTTTTAGCGCAGCCACCTAGAATACTACATACTCTAGGTGACTCTGGTTTTAGTCGTGTGAGAATTTTATGTAGGTGCCGGCAAAGAAGTTTCACTTCAAAAATCTATTTAAATAATGTTGTGTACTGTATTTCATTTACGATCTATTCATATCAGATCGTTTCACTAAAAACTAGCCTTTTTTTAAGCACAATATTCAACGTCAAATTAATATTAAAGACTTGTTTCCTTATGAAACTTCGTCAACAGAGTCAATAACGGGTTTTTTACGATTTTGAATATTGTCTTTCATAGCCGTATGGAAGAAGCAAATTTTAAGAAATAGTAGTATATTTATATTTGATAATTTAGGATGGATTTAAGATTTCAACGCAATGCTTTGTTTACGTGCATAGGCCTACATGTAACTTTTCGGTTTCAAAAATTCTTAATGCTGAATATGTATTATCAGTTAACCATAAAAATTGCAAAAATTTATTCAAGCAGCTAAACTATAAAAACAGGATTTCTGAAATTTGTAACATTTTAACAATTCAAATCTTTCCGTGGGAATTTTCTCATATATACTGATGAATGAACCCATGCATAAATCGATTCTATTTTTCAAACAACTGAATTCCACCGCGGCATTAAACATTCTGCCATTGCTAGTTTAGCACATTTTTTAGTTTTCGTTTTTAGTTATTATTCTTTTTCTCTCCAGAGACGTAATATCCGGATCTGACGCGCGGGCGTGCGTTCAACGTCTATGCCCACGGTTTGATTAGCCTTTAATGCATACGTATGGAAATGCGACAAAATTTTCTACTACTCCCTGAATCGGATTCGTAAAACCTGCGAATCGAAATTTACGAGAGATTTGACTGTCGCGAATCGCTATCTGGTTATTGTTATTCCATGAAAATGGTAATAGGCACCAGTTCAGTTTCGAGACAAATATTGCGATTAGAAAATGACACGGACGACTGACATTAATCAACGTGAAGGGGAAATAGAATGTTTTCTATTCGTTTGTTTTTATTTTCATTGATAGATTGAGGCGCCGAAGGGGCTAATGCACGAACGTCGTTTTTTGACGCCGTAATTAAAACGTTGGGTGCATCGAAAAATTACGACGAATGGGAATGTGTGTTTTAGAAATTTCAATGTGAAATTTAACTCTTTAGTAACTATATTTTCAATTTTTAATAACAAGAAAAGGGATCATCAAGTGCCAGTTTTAAAGCGGTGGTATGTTAAAGTTACTCTTTTCCGTTTTTACTTTCTCATATACGAAGTAGGTATATTGAGAAAGCATTGTAATCGCGAAAAAATTCGACTTCGAAATTTTGACAGAAATGTACGTTTTAGGTGTAGCTGAGTCTGAAAAAGTGGTTTTCGCAATGCCGTCTGTCTGTCAGGCTTGTCTTCCTCTCTGTTTGTCTGTCTGTAACTGGCTCTAGAGCCTAAACGGTATGGCAAAAATGAATGAAATGTCGTACTTAGGCATTTTATCATATAGAGCAGAAGGTGTGAAGAAATGGTTGGTATTGCTCAATAATTAAGGGAAGTTTATTCTAAGCATTTTTAACAACAATTTGATTTTCTCAAAAACGGCTCTAATGATTTTGATCAAATTTCATACAGTAACTTGAGTTTACGTCTTTAATAATATCAAATAGTTCATATTTCTCAAAAAATGAATATCAGGCTAGTTTATTCTAGGCAACTTGAACAATAATTTGATTTTCTCAAAAACGGCTGCAACGATATTCATAAAATTTCGCACCGTTGCTTGAGTATACGTCTGGAATAATGCTACATACATCATATTTCTCAAAAAATGAATATAAGGCTAGTTTATTCTTGGGAAACTTAAACAAAAATTGGATTTTCAAAAAACAGGCTGATATGATTATAATTTTCTAAAGATAACTAAACGACACATTAGTAGATGAGAAAGTTTGTACAGTGTATGTTGTATCGATTTTTAATATTATATTTTATATTTTAATGACTCGTGCGATTGTCAGAAATGACGGCAAGATTGGACGGTATCTTAGCTAGTAATTAAAATATTTTAATTACTCGTAATTGTGCGTGTTCCTGCCGATAGGTTAGGCCGTGAGACGACCACCTTTCATTCTCCTTTCTTCATATATATATATATATATATATATATATATATAATATTATATTACCCTGAAATCATCACTCCAGAAAGCTCCATCTTCTTTCCACCTAACTTCGCACAAACATAAGACATCTTAACTCTTTTCATTTCTAGCTATAAATTTCCTAACTATCCTAAGTATCGTCCTCTCTTTCAAATATCATATCCTCGTTTCCGAAGTTTTCTTTCTTTTGCCTACCGTAGACTCCTCCATTTTTTCCTGTCGATTGTGTCCCTCCCCCGAATTGGTCCTAAGAGCTTCAATACACACACGATAGGTGGGGAGGGGGAGTGTCGTAGTGGCGAAGGCGCTGGCCTGCTACGCTCAGCATACCAGGTGCGAACCGTGTACGAATCCCGCGGAAGTAGGATTTTTTCAAGAGATCTTGCGACCCCCTACTTGTGTGTTTAGAGGAGAGCACGCGAATCAGCGCTCCGTCCTTCGGAAGGGACGCTAAACCGTTGGTTCCCTAGTGCCGCTCGTTAAGAGTAGGCCAATGCCCCTTGCTTTGAGATTTAGACTGAGAAGCCTACTAGCGCTAGAGTCGTTTGAAGTCACAAGATCCCACAAATCACGAACTTTGACATCAGTCATTGTAAAAAAAAGCGGTTGAGGTAAGTTATTTACGTTCGTTATTTGTCAGGTGAATGTTACTCAGTAATTGGCGTTGCCCGGATAAATTCAGTATATTTTATGTATGACAAATAGCCCTTCAACCCTACCTTCACTCCGTCTCCCTTAATCTTTCACTACAGCTCTGCTTCTGAGCTCTTAGATTCGCGTTCGATTACTGAGTTTTCTCGTCTCCTCTCGCCTTTTTTCCACCCTATTGTGACTCCCATCCTATTTATTTTTGTCTACATAATCCCAAAATCTTTACTATTCCTTCATTTCTCAACTCTTGAATCAATTTTATTCTCTTTCTTTCTTTGATGATACGTTGTGAATAGTGAATTTTGGTATTTTCCATGCCTTTTCTTTTATAGTAATCTTAAAGGTAAAATAAGTCCCACTCCGATCGAATAGATTGGTATGTCTACTTTTTAATCCCTAAAGAGAGTATAACTTTGTTTGAATTTGTATGCGTGCGTATTTGCGTGTCAAAGGTAATGCGAGAGATGTCTTCCACACTAGCATTGTAAAGGTTCTTGTTGTTTTGGCATACAATTTGGTTTATAGATTCGTCAAATATGTTTCCTCTTACTACTAAACTAATGTTAATTTACCTTGCTTCTAAGATAAAAGTTAATTATTGTATTTCCTTTGTAGGGTAAGTTTTTTCACCCAGTTCTGACAAAAGTTGCTTGCCTGAATTAAAGACTTGAGTAAAAAATCTTTTAAAGGAAGTGTTTGTCCAATTACCAATTTTATCGCTTCTGGGACAAAAAAAAAGAATTTAAAAATCATTCCTGTCATTTTTAGGCGAGTTTCGCTTCCAGCGTGAGCGCCTATTAGCGTAGGTCTGTCTGTCTGTCCGTCCGTCCGCATGTTTGTTCTCGGCTTCTACCTAACGTATTTTCGTGAAATTTGATATTAAGGACTTACAAGCAAAGATAATAAGAAAATCGCAAAAATAAATCACGTAAGCCAATCAAGGGTGGCAAAAAATGTACTTTCTGTCACACCTCATAAAGTATTGGTCATATCGCTCATTTGCGAGAAGAGTGACACAAGTCAAAAATCGTCCTTTTGCAGGAGTAGAGTTTGAAAATTTCGCTATAGTGTAGGAGTAGGGAATGAGACGACGACACTTCTGCTCTCCTGCGTCTAATGGTAGAGTTACGCTTGTGTCACTCTTTCCGATAAAAATATACCCTTTTTCGAGCAAGTTTTTCCTGTAATCTCAAAAATGACGATTTTTGACTTGTGTCACTCTTCTCGCAAATGAGCGATATCAAAATATTTTTCAAATAAAACTTTTAGAACTAGTAAGGAAAAGTACTTCTTTTCCTTTAC
The DNA here is from genome assembly GCA_036926305.1 of Uropetala carovei. Taxonomy (NCBI): domain Eukaryota; kingdom Metazoa; phylum Arthropoda; class Insecta; order Odonata; family Petaluridae; genus Uropetala; species Uropetala carovei. The sequence continues at coordinate 10,667,870 of JAXCHB010000004.1, forward strand.
AGTTTTATCGTAGGAGTAGCCGTTATCAAGCAAATCAAACAAGAATGTCTTAATTGGAGTTGAACTTGGAACATTTCTTGCATGGTTAGTTCTTAATTGTTGCTAACATAAACAATATCACAAAAATAAGTTTCATTTCCCTACGTGTGCAAGAAACATTTTTAAATAGGAAGAAAATGGATTAATTATGGGGAAGAAAAGAACTTTAAAACGCTATTTCCCTTACGTACAGGCAGGGCCGCTCCAACAGAGGTGCGGGGCCCAGGGCAAATCGTCCTATGCGGGGCCCTGTTATCATTAATCGCCAAATTACATTTCGGCTTTCCTTGCGTTAATATAGAAGCGCGGGGCCTCTGAAATCGCCGGGCCCGGGGCGGTCGCCCGATTCGCCATGCCCTAGGGACGACCCTGCGTACAGGTATATCATTTATTTCAAATATTCCATTGTACGAAATCCGCCCGTTTGTGATACGCTGCACACTTTCCTAACTTGGTTTAAAATATCAGTTTGTGGACGATGTAAATACATCAAATAGGAAGATTATTATACTTTTCCCGAAGCTCTAGCTCCTGAAACTTCAAATTTTGTAAATATAGTATTCCTTGTCTGTTGCGGATGTTATGTTCACCCTTCCCACTCCTCCGCCCCCGCCTTAATCATATTCTCAACAGGTTCCATAGAACTCCTTCAAAATAAAAGCCATCCTCACTATTCGAATCCATTCTCCAGGCCATGCAAAGCCTCCTCTTTCCTCATCTAACTTTCCAAGTAATCTCTTTTTCCAATTTGTTCTCGTTTCCGCCTACCAGTCATTTCTACTCGCGAAGCCAAAAACTATCCCCATTTCAATTTACTCCCTCACCCATTTGCACCCTGGATCGACACGTACCAGAATAGTCCCTCGACAATAGCCTTGCTTTCCTGTCCACCTGGATGATATCTCGAGGGAGGGAAAAGGGATTTCTCCTTTCGAAAATTGCCCATTTATTCTATATGGGGACGATTCAAATCGGCTCTCGTTGTGCCCGTGTTTTTTTGCCCATAGTTTCTTCCAATGAAAATCTAGTGCAGTCTGCGTGATTCATCCTCAAATGAGCCCCGTGAAATGGTTACCGGAAGGAACAACTAAAATATGATAAACCCTTCTCGAATTTTGTGTTTCTAATTTACGAAGAGAGCTTTGAAACATCTCATAAATCCTTTAAATACATTCTTGAAACCCTAGCATGTGACCTAGTCACAATACAATTTCAGTGAGTATTTCATATTTTGTCATTTATATTCCTATTTTTTCTCTGCAAATGGGTAAAAATTCTGTTTCCCAATGTTATAGACTGGACATAAGAATATTAATGTTTTAAATAGTTAGCCTGTAACTAATCTCTGTCCCGATCCTTTAGATCCAACCACTATTTTCGGTGAAAACTTAAATAGTCTCCGCTTTCTGGGATTTCTGATCTACTACTGAATATGCCGTCTTTAATACGTTTGTCGAAATCTTATGTCTTCTCTATTAATAAAGTACTCTCGATTGAATTTTATAGAATGTATCTATATGGGTTCATTGACATAAATTAAAACAGACAATTATTTGCTATTGGTAGCCATCGGTGTATACAAAATCGTTGGAACCAAATCTCAAGAAACAATTCATATTCAAAAAGAGTTATTCGGTTAAAAACAATTGTTCTGAATACAATTTTCTTATGACTTTTACAAATCCAACACCTGAGCATGTTGAAGGTTGACTCCACAATAATAAATGTTTGCCAGTGACTAAAATTGCGGCAGTTGTAGATCTTTTTGTAATTTTTTAATTTACATATCCTTTCCACATCACATGTTGAAAATACAAAATATAATTCGTTTATCAAGTCCTCAGATACGAAACTTGGTGCATATCCAATCGCTCTAATAAACAGGAGAGAAATGGACACAGTGAAAAGTTGCAGTTTGTAAATTTTAAGATCCTCACAATTTCCCAAGAGCTAAACTTATGTCGGACAAAATAATGGACATCGATTATTTTATTATTTGAAACGCAACTAACTTTTTTATATGCCATGGAAACCTTCGTACCCTTAACAGTCTTTCTAGCAGTCTTTCCTCTCTCTCTTCTCCCATTCCTCATTTCTGTCTCTCCTCCTCTGCCTCTCATCTCCCGTTCTCCAACCGCCTATGACCCTCCTCTATTCCTCTCCGTCCCATTCTGCCCTCACCCTGAAGATATATATCTCTATATCATTCTCTATATCATATTTCGGGTCCTCCCACGCCTCCCTCCTCCACGAGCCCGCCCATTTTTACCCAACACCCCCTCCATGCCTCATTCAATTCAATCCCTTCCTCCCCTTTTTCCATCTAGTCCCTCCCTCGCTCTCCCTCCCTCATTCATATCCTCTTTTTACCTCAATCCCCTCCTTTTTCCAACTTCGTACCAGCTATGCGTACACTTTCCTCACCCCATACTTCTCCTCTCCCTATTTCCTCCTTTTTCACCAGCCCATTCTTTCTCTATAGTGGCTTTTTTATATTTATCCATCACCTCCTCCTCAATATCCATTTTTTCTCTCATTTTTCGTTCATAATGCCCCCCCCTCCCCTCCTGGGGTGTGTGAGAATGTGAGAGTGCGTGCGTGTGAGCAATTCCCCTCCCTCCTCTCTCTGTCACCAGACTATCCATCGACAGTGCAGCAAGCCCTCCTTATTCGCGGTTTCTGCTATTCGCGGGTACCAGTGTATCTAAAAATGCTTGCACTTTTACAGCAAACGATTCGCCGGTTGCGCGCGCAGATTCGTATTCTTTCTCTAGTTCGCGATGAAAGAGAATAAATTACAACGAATGATTTTCATTCTAATAAAACCGAGAGAATTAGCTTTCCATTTAATATAAACACAACTAAGAACGAGGTTACTGTTGATATTCTTGTGAATACTATACACCATGTTGAAGCGTTGAGTTTTTCAGCCGAAATATCGCCCATCGCCCGAGTTTTGTTTTTTTTTCTCACCTCTGACGAACGATGATAAAATTCACTGTATTTTTTTTAATTAGAAAAGCGAGAGAATATATATATGCGAGCACTTTATGATTCCTGGTGCAATCACCGACCAGAAGATGACTAAATAAGCTTTATCTCATGTTGGATACATGTTTCTGCGATTTAGTTTTAGAAGTTTTCGCGCATTTTTTACGTGAGTTATTCTTGTTTAAATGCGGTAAATTTGGTGTCTGGAAAGAATCCATCCTTTTCTCGCAAGCGCTCCATAGCAACATTCGCGACTTCGTCTTTCGCGGCTGTCACAGCAATTGCTAAGATTTGCTGTATCTCAACCCTCTTTTCTTCTCTATTCCCTTTCGCCTTTTTACTTTTATTCCTTCAGCAATTCTTCCATCTCTCCACCCCTCTCTTCAATATATCCCCGGCAGGATAACTTAGAGCTGTGCTATAGCACGGAAGGCGACGTTGCTAACTCATGCAAAAGAAGAATTCTAAGAGAAAAACAGACAGCGGGAATGTGCTTGATGTGTTATATGGAGACTTTTTTTTTTTAGAGTTCCACAGACTAATTTTTCTTCGCTTCCGGAACTCGAATTAGACTGCTTACCATAGAAATCTTTTCCTTCTCTCATCTCCTCCATTTTCTCTTATCTTTCATATCATTCTCTGTAATCAAATGCTTCTTATCTTCTATCACCTTCTCTCTTCCTAATTTCATTCCTACTCTAGCACTTCCTACCTCTTTTCTCTCTACTGGACTTTTCTCCCCTCAATTTCTACTGGTACTCATTCTTCTTTCTCCTTAAGTCTATTCTCCCTCCTTTTCCCCTCTCTTTGTCTTTCAATCTTTCTTCTTCTCCTTCCCTCCCGCCCTCTTGCAAGGAGGATGGTATGCTAGAAGAATAGGAGAGGTGGAGATGGAGTCAAGAGGTTGGAGGGGCGAGACCTTGCATAGCTCCCCTTCCTAAAGGGTCAGAGGGTTTGTAAAAAGGAAGCGAGAGTATGCAGCCGCAACCGAAGGGAGCAAGGAGGAAGTTTGTTGTCTGTTTTTCGGTGTTTTATTTTTTTTTGCTTCCTTTATCCATCGGGATGGATCGACGGATGGAGGGAGGGAGAGAGAGAGAGAGAAGGAAGAGTTTGGGGATGCGGAAAGGTTAAGAGGCGAGGGTAGTGTCGAGTTTTATATATATTTAAGGGGTGAAAACGCGTCGGGGAGTTTTGGGTAAATGGCAGCGCCCATCTTTTATCATTAGCGACGTCCATTTTACCCTCTCTACTCTTTACCGTGTGAGAGAGACGGCTGGAGCGATGAACGCGTAAAGATTCTGCAGAGTGCAAGTTCTTTTCCATCATCGTCAGGAGCCAGGCGCTAAAGAGCATGCGGGGTAAGGGAAAGGGGGGGAGGTGAAAGGGGGAAGGAGAGAGAGAGAGGGAGAGAGGAGGGGAGAAATGGGAGAGGGAATGGGTAGGAGGAGGAGGGATAAGTTGAAAGGGGGTGGGGAAATGGGGAGAATGAGATGACGAAAGTGAGCGCACGGAGGAGGGAGTTATGGGAGGAAGGTGTCTGGAAATGGAGGCGAAGAATGGAGATTACGGAAAAAAACGGTCGGAGGGGGTGAAAATTGAATGGAGTGTGAGAAGGAAATATTGAGGAGCGAAGGGGTGTGTGAGAAGGGGAACTGGGCGAGGTGGGGAAAATTCGGGCGGAGACGAAGTTGGAAATGGATGGAGGATTGAAATGAACGAGAGATGAAGAGAGGGGAGAGATGAAGGGAGGGGAGAGAGTGAGAAAGAAGGAGAGAGAGGTGGGGGGGAGGGATGGGGTAAAGGTGAAATAAAGGATGATCCTGGGAAGGATTTACGCGCAGAAGATCTCTTTAGAACGCGTTTTCACGTGAGATGCGTAGATTTAGTCATTTTAAATAAGAGAAATGAATGGTTTTACTCTACAAGAAAGATTGGTTCTTTTTAGAATCTGGTATCGTTGAATTACCACTTGCCTTATAGCCGAAATGCGCATTTCGTTTTCACAGCAATTTTTTTACTTTTGTAAAATTTCAATTTATTAGTTTGACCTTAGCCGTAATACGATCTTGGTGATTCTTTGAATTGATAATTTCTTGTTAAAATATCAACTGAAAAATATTTTACGAATATGAAGGCGAAGAAATCCCTTTAAATTATGGATTAATGAATTTGAAGATTGTCGAATCTTTAAGCTTCCCAGGGGATGTTTTGAAATGTGATTCGATCATAGAATCTATTAGTTTAATTAATATGTAAGTTTGTTCACTGGATACATTCCTCGTGATATTGAAGAAACAACGCATTCTATCATTCTTGGAACATGAAAAGTATGTGCATACTTACAAATCACTTTTTAATACAACTATAAACTATAGACAAATATTTCTACCATTTGCATATGCAGGAACCTTTGCTTGGTAACATACAGCGTTGATAACAAATCTCCTACCGGAATGTAATCTTATTTACGTAATGTGAAGCAATCGGATTGCATCGGACCAATTAAACCGTGTTTACTACCAAAATATTTAGATCGATTCGCTTTTTATGCATAACCACTATCGAATCCTTTATTTTAAATGTGTTGGTGATTTATTAGGTGATAAATCTGATTATGAAAATTTGCAGCTTTTCTCAGTTTTCATAAATTTGAACTGATGAAATGGCATTCTTCACAAAAATAACAACATATACATTTATTTAGAAAAAATCACACTCAAAATAATATGTGAACTCGATACAGAGGTTAAATTACTGTGATACCAATGGCGGTCGCCTTAATCGCCCAATCTCGTAGATGCCGTTTTATCTACCATATTTGAAAAACTAAGCGCACATAATCCAGCCGTGTAGATACGTCTCCGGAGTCCATGGGAGGGAAGGCTTCCAAAGCGCATAGTCTTATAAAACCGCGGTTTTGAAATCGGATACTCGCGAAATATAAAAAATACGCCCTCTGGAAAGGTATATAATCTGCGGATATAACCTTCTCTTCGACAAACAAAATTTTCCTGGCGCATGAGGAAAAAAAAAGAAGAGAAAGTTTGAATTGGAAATGGGGACCGTTGAGAGATAGGTATAGATAGAATGACTTTTGAGAAGGGGGATTCCGGGAAACTATCCAAAGAATAAATCGAATTCTCCCTCTATTTCCCCCTCACTCCCCCCTCCCACACCCATCCCTCCCATCACCATCTTCCTCCTCTCAGCGGGAAACAAAAATCTCCCGAGCTTCCTACCACCCCCTCACCTCTCTCCTTTCCAAAAAAAAAATATCGTTCGGCTTTTTTGGTAATAGAAAAACTCTTTAAGAACTTCAAATAAGATTTTTGCTAAAAGCTTTCGAAATCTAATCAGCTTCTTTGATAGCAAGTCAATTCAGTTAGAGTTTGCCGCTTTTTTTTCTCCTTCGAAGCTCGAGAGGATAATTTATCCTCCATCTACGGATGACATATTAGTAATATTTTTTCACTCGGAGTAATAATCTCTCGAAAAATTATTCCGCCATTCTTTTTTTGTTAATCAGGGACATTATAAGTTATCCCGTAAAAAAATTAATCGGATGATTTTTTAAATTCTGGTGCATTCAGTGAAAGATGCTTTTTGATGCGAGTTATTTTCACGTGATAAATTTATACGCGAGAATTCTGGAATATATGTCTTTGAATATTGCTTTAATTGTATGGTAATTTAGTTGCAATTTGTCTTACGAGGATTTTTCTTTATTTTAACTGGTATAATTTAGCACTTGGTCATCCGGAATTTGTCTGGCGCAAATAAAGTTTGAAATTGAAATATATATCAGTACTTTGATCCGAACATTGTTTAAATGGGATGAAATATATGCGTTCGACGAATGTGGATAAAACTACCAAGGTCAAGCAAAAAATAACTAAACCCATAAACGCTTCAAAGAACATCTGGCACACTATAAATACGGTAGATAAGACAAATCAAGTGTAGTCAAAACTAGTCATGGCACAAATCACTCAATCACATTATAAAACGTGCAATTGCTCAAACATTTACAAAACAAATTCTTTTCAGTTTTACCATATTAAACCCTATCGAAGTTAAGTGAGCTACATTTGAAATTGCATGTATCATTTTCCCAAGAAACGCAATTTTGTTGATTCTTAACTCTTGACTGTTAATTTTATACCTATTTGGCGTTTGCTGAAATAGCGACAAATTTTATCTTTATATTAATACATATATTTAATAATTTACATGGAAAAAATTCGGTATAACATATTTTAGGCTTTAATAATTATTTCGATTACTTAATATAAAGTTAATGACTTTTAAGTTAATTTATGATTATAGAATTAGGCGTTAAAATAGTAAAAAGTACATTGAAAAATCTGCCTTAAGTTTTCATTCGTTCATTATCGACTGAAACCCACCTTATCCAAAGATGATTCATGATTTGCGATTGGTGAATTCGTGTCCCACTTACTCAGGCACTTCAATGTGTGCTTTTTTCTGTACAGCTTTATGATTTCATTATGTATTTGTATAATATTGAGAATAATTTATTTAGACATAGGCACTCGAAAATAAAATATTTTAAAGAAATTTCATCTTTGGGTTTCCAATATGTTTAGAAAAATACTTCCATAAAAAGCGCATAAATTAAATATTCATATTCTCACGTCTAAAATTGGCCAATTTGGCCAAATGGTGAGTTATTTCAGAGTTAATTTTTAAAATATTCTAGTTATTGGATAAAATAAAATAAATAGAACACTTCAGACAAAAACTATCGGGCTTTTTAATAAGTGGGAATTTTTAGCTTCGTTTAAAAACAGAAATTTAAATTTATCTTAAATTGCTTTTGAATCAGAATTTACGCTTGAATTTAGCTTTTCTTATCATCAATTGTCCCACATTTTCAGCGGAAATGTTGGAATATCTTTTAATTTCGTTTAGCTTTGTTATATTTGGAAACTTTATAATCACATAAAAATTAGCTTTTCAACAATTCATTTTACATTTATGAACTCGAGTATATCAGGTGGTGCATATAATTTAGTTGAAGGCCTGCTTAAGTAAATCGTTAAGTTCCTTGAGAAATTTCGGCAATCCTATTGTTACATTAGCATTTAGCACTCCTGTTATAAAGTCCAATATGATCTTGTAGATAATAAACGTTAAGTTAAAAATATATTCATTTAAAATTGTTCACTTAATCGTAATGTTAACTTCATACATTTTGAAATAAAAAATTTCAGTAGGATTTTTCGCTGAATTTTAACCTCCAATAAGTTAAATTTTAGTGGAAGAGTATCCTCAAAAAATTTCTCATCTAATTTAAATTCCCCATAATGAAACACATTGATACTCCAGTGAAATTGAAGTTAAGTTGGTTTACTTGAGGTCCACATAGGTTAGTTTATATTGCGGTTGATATTGAAACATTCTCAATATATCTAATGCATTTTAGGCTTGTAACACTAGAAATTTATGAGCAAAAATTATATGACGCAACGTTAGAAAAATTCATTAAGAATATTTGGCAGACAGTTTATATACTGCGTGTCGTTCAGAATGAAGTATCATAGGAAGTAAAATGTTTTGAATTATTTTCCAAAGAAATATTAATGGTTGACTGGGGGAAATGGACCGTTGAAGACATTCGATCGAATAATGATATGCGAGAACTAAACTCACTCGTTCGAAATTCATTAGAATTATGGTTCACGTAAGTCGTACACAAATATATTGTCGCTATTTAATGATTTATTCAAATATTTAATTAAAGGTAAATTTGGCACAGAAAAGAAAATCGATCAACCAAAATGGTCCTCAAATGTCATCACAGTCGTTGATATTCAGGTTTTACACCTCCATTCACACTGTTCTGCATATTATTAATAAGGGTGCGAGTTTTTCGCCTAAAGAAAAAATAATATTTCCTGTCTACTGATGAAAATGTTTGCCGTGACCGCTAATATACAGGTGTGCGTGTATGTGTGCTTGTGCTCGCGAGTGTACTTGGTGTATGTATGGAGGTGACGTCCAGGGCAGGCTGTAACCTTAGGATAAAAAAAAGATCATTATACCTTCACCCGAACCGGCTCACGTAATAAAAGACCTTCAAGCGAATGAAAAATGGAGCTATCGAGAGGGTTTATGCCCTTCAACCCATCCCCCACCATCACTCCCTCTGCCTCTCTTTCTCTTACTCAAAAACAGGGTGTAAAAAAAGCCAACATCTGCTTCTCTGTCCCTCTCTTGCACGTAACATTTCATGTCTGTATTTCGGAATTTTTTCTCTCTTCTCGCGTTGCAAATGCATCTGTTTTTTCGTTTTATTTCTGTAATAAAATCCGGTCGTTTTGATAGCGAAACTGAAATATTGAATAAAATTACGAGGGGAATGCTTATGTATTGCAGCTGTTTATTTCTTTGCATAATGCGGAGAAAGAATATTTTGGGGGAAATTGTAATATTCCAAAGCTATATTTCAGTGTTAAAGAATATCAATTTCATTGACGATTTGAAAATTAAACGTTAAATTTGTTATTTATTGTAAATCAAAACATTGATGTAATGTGTTAGCGTTGAATTCAATAGATTTTTATGGTAATATTCACAAATGTTGGAGAAATTAACATATCATAAGATGGCGTAGGTGGAGAGATGGGTAGATGCTAAATAGCATTTAAACACATGGCGATAGGTAACCAGTGAAAGTTGATTTAAATTAAGTTTTTATGTAGTAAAATCAATATACAGTTCTCCTGCACAATTCAATCGTACATAGTGGGTAACTAACACACTAATTCTTTGAGATATTCCTTCCACACTGCCTCCATATCCTTTAGAATACTACACTATTCGTATATATGCATATATATATATATATATATATATATATATATATATGTATATATATATATTTGTGTTTGTATATATACACGCGTTTTGTGGAAACGCCCTCGGAGCGAAAAGAATTATCACCTTCAACGACAAAAGGGTTGACATTGACAAGAGACTGGTATCTTCGAAGTTCGGGTAAAATTGCTCCAAGCGTCTTTTCACCCATGAAAAAGAGGAATTTCCTTTAATCGTAAAAAAAAGAAAAGGTTCCGATTTTCTATACTAATGCCTGGGGTTTTCATGCCCGTTCACCTGCCCGGATACGTACGTAACCTAGCGCCTACCGACTTGAAGCGTTGTTTTTTGTTCATTCTCGCCCTCGGGTCCCACATATTGCACGTTATGAACAAATCGTTTGGCAGAAAATGGTCGTTTCCCGTAAAATGAAAGAGAGAGATCCTCGTGGTATATTTTTTGATTTTTTAAAAATCCAATGTCGAAAGCGGAGGTAACGACCGTTCGACCTATTTTTTTAATTTTAAATATAAACGTCAGCTTGGATTAAAACACGAAACGTTTCCATCCAAAAAACATATTTTTTTCGGAAAACAGCCAATCGATAGTTTGAATCGGACGAATGATTCATGCACTCTTTCACTGTTTTCCACTACGGATTTATATTAGTTCGCTTGGGTAAGGCTTGGCGGCAGATTGGACAGGTGCGCATTTGACCTGGACGATTAAAACGGGCGGGGGAGTAAGAGGGCAGGGGTCGATGCAGGAGAGGAGACATGAGACGGATGTAGAAGGAGTGTGATAGAGGAAAAGAGAGCGAGAGAGAGGGATAAATAAGAAGAAGAGAGGGAGGGAGGAGAGAGGAACAGATGAAGGGAATGAGGGGCAGAGAAATAGGATGGAAAAGGAGGGATGATGATGATGATGAGAAAGAGTGAGAGAGGGAAGGGAAGATGGGAAATAAGGACAGACAGAGGATAGTGGAGAGAAGAAGTAGATGATAGGGTAAAGGTTGTCGCGCAATGAGACGAAACGAAGTGCAACGAGGCGAACCGAATCGAAGAGAAAAACGCGAGTGTCCGCACGCATAGACGAGGCGAATCGAGCCTAAGGATTCGGTGTGCGACAAACACAGGAGCAGACTGCAGAGAATCTGTGTGAAGCCGCTACGAAAATGTTTTCTAGCTCGGAGGAAGAACTATTGCAGTTGCCTTGGCTGAGGGGAGAGGGGGAGGAGAAGAAGAAACGAACCATGTGGGTTCATCCTATAAATTCAAAGCGGGAAATGAGCTGTTCCTCGTTGACCGCCATCACTGCCCTCTATATACACGCGTAGCACGTGCAATTCGGCGAAGTGAAACCATCGTGGGCGAGAATGACCGAACGAGATCGAAATCACCCGACCGATTAAATTCGCTTGCGAAAACTCGTCCGGAATTCTACCCCGACGAATCTGGACGAGGTTGCGCCTGGTCGCGTGCGAAATATCGCCTGAGTGTGCGCACTCCTATCCAAAATGCATTGATTCATTCCCCGCCGAATTCTTCGTTTCGCTTAATTGCGCTTCGCTTCGTCTAAGTGTGCGACGACCTTTAGGCAGCGACCGGCGAACAAGGATCGAAGACGGAGTCCAGATCAGCAGATTGAAATGTTTTAGGGTATCCGCCCATTTTTTGGATCTCTCTGTCTCTCTCGAATAAGGATATTTCTTGCTATTATTGTGTTGTAATTATTAAGCAGCTTCAATAACGTGGTATATTGGTATATGTTATGCTCTGTACTTTATTTGGTTTGGTGCGCGTGACTAAATACCGTGTCAGTCTGTGTAACTGAACTTTGGTAAATTGGTAATATTGTGTAAATCTTTAAACACTGAAATTGGTGTATAGCCTTATTTTCGCCATTGCCTTAACAGAAGGGCATGCCGGAAAAGGAAGAGAGAGAGAGAGAGACAGACAGAGGTAAAAGGATAAGCAATGTATATGAGGATCTTAAGAAAGGAGAAGAGAAGAAGCAAAAAGAGGGCGTGAGAGGAAGGGGAGAGAGAGAGAGCGTGGTAGGTTTGGAGTAACAAATCCAAGCCTTCCCTCCGATACACGGCAACCACACAGTCCGCGCCGACAGTTACTCAATAGCCCTCTTGGCGTACGGAAGATACGCGAAGAGGGGTTGGGGGGCAGATGGGGGTGGAGAGAGAGGTGTGAGAGGGTTGGAAGGCCATCCTCCCAGACCGAGTATCCCTCCTGCCTCGCAGGTGATTCCATTTCCGATTCATCGAGATAGCTCAATCGAGGACTCTGACGGACACCTGACACCAAGCTTTTGAGCACACTGCGCCCATATATGTTTCGAAAAGGAACTGATTTGTGTATGCCTTTGTATATAGATATGTATGTGTGCGCGTGTGTTTTCACATACTTACACACAGGGCCGCCGAGAGCCAGAACGGTCCCAGGGGAAAACAACCTTCTGCCCCCCCCCCCCTCCCCCCTCCAAGAAATATTTTTGAAATTATAAAACAAAAGGAATTATGAATTCCTGCAACACCTATGAAACGTCAATATTCTTCAGCGAATTTTTAAAAAGTATAAATTTTGATTTTCTACTTCGATTTTTAACTAAATGAATATGTCCCATCTAAGCGATAATAAATTTACTTAATTACTGACCCATATATACTTAAATGTTGGTAATTGTTATTTAAATAAAACTATTGAAATCAAATACAGATTTTGAATTTCCGAAAATCTTTTGGGGGGAAAACCTCTAAGTACGTACAGTAACGGGCCCCAACTTACTGCTGCGAATAACTGATTTTATCATTGCGTTTTGCTTTCATGACTTGCACCTGTGTATTACAAAATATGTATTATGATAGGAAAATGTTGTGACCACTCCATGTCGGGCCCCCAGAGCCTCCGGGCCCCGGGGAGTTCTCCCCGGTCTCCCCGCCCTCTCGGTGGCCCTGTGTAAATATATATATATGTGTGTGTGTGTTGGTGTTTGTATGTATTTTTACCACCTTTAGCGATAAACCACCCTCGCCTCGAATGTCCAAGTCCGCTTGGGTTCTGGGGTTGATGATAAACGGTATTACGCTCGGGGATTCTGAATTGGTTGAGAATTCGGATTATTTTTTTGACGAGGCAATGTTTTGCATGGCGCGCCAATGAAAAATATTTCTTCGGGGCAATTCCGGTCGAAGTATGTACTTTTTTCGTTGTATATTTTCAACAGACGATTTTTTTCTGTTTTTTTGTTTCGAAATATTTAAATTCGTGGATTTCAAACCAGCCGAGTTCAAAATGCATTTGTGTTTTAGCCTTGAGAGTTTTTCCAGCGTCGAACAGACAAAAGCTTGTATTTTTAACGATCAAAATTTTTTCGGAGAATAAGCAAGCCTTATACCCTTTATTGCGCTGTAAATTGGTCCCTAAATGTGTGATTTCTGTACAAACTATAGCATTGTTCAGATGCCGATGATTTATTCAGAATGGTAGTCTTGCTTCAAGGATATTGGGAACAATATAGAATTTAGTTTGTTGATGATTATGCCTAAGTATGAAAAAGATGCATTGCTAATATTTCAACTGTTTTAACGGAATGAGGATATCTCTTTAAAAGTTTAAAAAATATCAAAATCGTTAAAGACAAGATGAACTCTGAGGCATTTTAAGGTTCTAATTTTTATCTTTATTCTTAAGCTATTCCTTAATTATCCAAACTGAGGTGTAAGAATTAAATTTTACCGGGATTTTCTAAAGGCAAAAATGATAAGAATTTTTTTCAAATTTGGATCATTATTCTATATATGCTTGTTAAGAATATAGCTTTATTTAGAACCTATGAAGCTGTAATTGGCAATATTTTTTGCTGTAATTCTCCCTTTATGTACCTATGAAATACTTTTAAATATAGTTTTACGACACAGGTTTCCGCAGAAGTTTACAACGCGATGCAATCAGAAAAAGAAATTTGAATAAGGAACAATGCCGAAATGTCGAGGATGGCAGTAACCTTTTCCGTATTACTTTTAATCTCAACATTTTACCAACGTCTATAAAATAATAACGATACCACTCGCGATTTACGGTCTCGTATAAAGACGCGAATAATATAAACGAGATCCGACGCAATGCCTCTGCAGTTAAACCTTCGCACCGGAACGCGTGCGTCATACGTGAGATTTCTCGGAGAAAAAAAACGAACTTTTTCTCGCGTGCAGCGTCGTCGTTCACACCCTCGAAAAAGAGAGGAAAATTTTGTGCCCTCCTCCTACACCCCTTAGGGTAGCGGCAGATCCATCACGCGGGCGAAAAAGGAATCGTTAGCAACTCGAATAAGACGGAGGAGTGGGATGGGAAGATACAATTAGAATGAATGAAGTAAAAGGATTGAGATTGAAGAATAGGGCTTTCTTCTTTTTTTTTATAATGTTTGGAAAGAGGAAAGGCGTTGGCAGGCGAAGATTGAGTGAGTGATAGAGGTAGAGAAAACAAGGGAAATTGGTTGGGGGAGGGAGAGAGAGAGATGGTGAGGGAGGGGAGAAGAGGAGAAAAAGAGATGTGAGGGGGGAAAGAGGAAGAATGGAGGAGGAGGAGGTTAGAGAGATGAAGGAGGGCGAATTGTTTTAAAAGAAACGATGAGAAGAATGCTCGGGAGTTAGCCAAAGGAGGGTTAAGATGGAAGAGCCATATATTAAGTGTAAAATTCAAAGAAAATTTCAGTCGGAGAGGGAAAATAAGGGGGAGGAGGATGAATAGGTAAGGAGAGATTAAAGAATTTTAATTACAGGGAAGGCAAAGAGAGAGATAGGAAGGCGGAGAGATGATGAGATCAAAAGAGTAAGAGATGATTCTACGAGAGTAAACAGAGGAGCATGTGTGATGAGAGAGCAAAGGGAGGCTAACAGGGAACGAGAAAATGAAGAAGAGGAAAAGGTTGAGCTCAGAAAGGAAAAAAAATAAAATAAAGGAGGAAGGAGGAGGATTAATAAGAGAGAGAGAGAGAGAGGAATTAAGAAATAAAATTATTTTAAAATTTGAGCAAAAGTTCGATGTAGAGAAAATAAATAATGGGATTAAATATTATTTTTTTGGGACTTAACTCTCTTTATTGCATTGCATAATTTCACATATGGTTACGGAAATAATAATACAAAATGAGTGAGAAATCCTCATAAAATGGTTGAGAAAAACGACGAAATTAGTTCAGTAAAAACTGGGAAGGGATAGGCGAAACGAGTTAATAAAGTAGTAAAGGTAGGGCATTAGATAAGAATTGGGGAAAATTAGACGTAAAAAGCTTAAAGTGTGAATAAAAGTGCTACTTTAAGACAATTAATAAAGGAAAATGAGATAAAAATTACGAAAGAATATAAGGAATAAATATCAAAATAGACAGAAAATTATCGAAAGCATTAAAAAAGGAATTAGGTAAATGAGAGATGAAACGACCTAAAAATGAGAAAAACAAGTAAGTGTAATTGTTTCCTTAAGATATCAACATGGTATACATAGAGGAAACAATTATTCCTATGAAGAATGACTATCGAGTATGAACAAAGAAAAAAAGGCTAGATGGAAAAAGAGATATGAAGAGATGACGACAGGAAGACGAAGAAAATGAATTAAGAGGGAAATGGAGAAAATCAAGCGCGTACTTAAAAAAAAAGACGAAGAGGAAGTTGTAGATTAAATGAAGGGTTTGGGAAAGGAGAAGATAGAAAGAGAGAGAGAGAGCGCGGCGAGACAAAACGATGTTCGGAGGGAGAAAAGGATGTTAGGAGGATGGAGTAAGGAGAAGGGGGAGTTGGAAGATGGAGGAGAAAGAAGAATTGCGAAGAGGAAAAGTGAAAAGTTTAAGCCACACAACTCTCTTTCTCACTCTGCACGCAGGCCTCACCTAGTCCCATGGGATCCCTCTCTTCCTCCTTTCCTCTCCCTATTTAATCTCTCCCGCCCACTCTACTCCCCCTCCCTCTATCCTCTACCCTGCCTCTTCCCCCCCCCCCCGCCCCCCTTCTACCTGTCGTGCCGCATTGTTGGTTAGTTACGTGCTGTGAAGAGTGATGGGAGTCAGGGGGTGTAAGGTTTTAGAGGAGGCGCGGAGGGAGGTTGTGGGGGGAAGAGGGAATAGCCTCGCTATAAGGAGGCTGTTCTTTTTTTTTAATTCTTGGTGGGCGGCGGGAGTAGGTGAGCGAGGCTGTTAAAGAGTACGGAAAGGCCGGCAGAGAAGGATGGAGAGAGAGAGAAAAAAGGGGGGATGAGGGAGGAGAGGTCAAGAGGCGGAGGGCAGGAGAGAAGAAAATGCCTTAATTTGGTGAAGCTCTTTTCGGCCGCAGAAAGACCGTGTGTTACCTGTCGTCTGATGAAGCGGGAAAAAATATATGAAATTTATGCGGGGAAAATATTTTCTACACGCACAACCTCGCGGGTATTTCCAAGAAAAAATGTTCTTACCCAAGGCTCTCTTTTTTGTAATTTTTACGTACTTTTTATCCATTTTTTTTTCATTTGGTTGGCCAGAGTCGGAGAAAAGTAATTGTTGCAAATTGCTTTTATCTGAAAAAAAAAGCCGGTCGTTTCTATGGATTGCGTTATGTATTTGTGGTGGAGTCATAAATTATGCGGTATGAATAACGCGATAACGTCCTCGGGAGATATTTTATCTCTCGGAGATGTATTCAAACATCTTAAAGTCGAAATGGTAAGGGTTTTTACGCGTCATATGGAGTACTAATGTCCAGGAGAGTTTGGAGGTCGATAAATTTGAACATTTATTCTCCAGTCGTCGTCGTATGATGTAACGCGCGTGTAATTAATGATTATAAAGTCGGAGATAAATAATATAACGTTTATATTCGAGAAATTATGTGCGGGAATAAATCACCCGGCCATTCGTTTAAAAGCTTTATTCTGATTAATCAATTACATTTTCATTCGATCAGATGTATTTTAGTGGAAACGATTATGCGACGAACAGTATAAATGCGGTCATCAAGAGTAAATAAAATTTTTGGAACATCATTGAGGTGGTGAAGTATGTCGGAAAAATGGGTTAAAATATTACAAAATGCTATTACATGTGTGGTTTCCATGCTCAATTATAAAAAAAGACTCAATCAAATAACATAGGACCAAAAATTAAATTTCATTATTTTTTCGATTTCAGATGTATATTAACTAAGATAATTTAAATAGAAATAAAGAATTTCCGCCCACCATTTTATTACTCGTTACATCCTTGAGGTGTTTCTCACTACGATATCCGAATCATCGGCGAAACTAAGGCAGCCTAAGTCTCAACGCGAGAATCAGTCATCATGAAAAACAAGTAAATAGTCAACGAAAAAACGAAATTTCGTTATCAAATGTCTGCAAGTAGTTACATCGGTTATCATTTTGATATCGTAAGATGCGGACGTCAAGGTATTTTTATCCATAAAAACAATCGGGAAAGAAAGACTGACGAATTTGTTTCCTCTAATTTTTATTTGCCAGAGGAGGGAAACAACCTTTTCCATTTTTTGCATAAATATATATTTTCTAGAATCCCGCAGAAAACGAGTCTCTTGGTGAAATAGATTCGGATAAAAACGGTCGGCGGAGAGAGAGGCATAAGGATGCGAGGATGCAGTAGATGTCTCGAGTGCAAGAACATGAACACCGAAAAGAGCGAAGGGCGAAGGTGGAAGAAAAAGCAGGAGAGATCTCAGAGAGAGAGAGAGAGAAAAAGAGAGGAAACCGGGTATTATTACACTTTTGCGGCGTGACAAGAGGTGTTCCGTAAGTCTTCGAGGTGTGGACAAGGGCTCTGAGAAGTTGGGAGATGAGGAGTTATATAGCATCACCTACGGAGCGTGAAGTCTTTTTTTTTATCATACGTTTACCGGACTGGGGACTTGAAAGAGGGGAATGGAGAAAAGAGGGTGAGAGAGAGAGAGAAGGGATGTCATGGTTAAGCGTTGAATGGAGGAGGAGTGGTGAAGGGAAAAGGAAAAACTGGAAACAGATGGTTAATGCGTGCGTATGAGTGTGTAGGTGCGTTTTTCGGTGAGAAGGTTTGGAATAATTGGCTCCGGCTGCTCTCTCTCTCTCTCTATCTTTGTCTCTCTCTCTCCCTTCGTGTTTGGTTTCCTGGGAATCGGTGGGTTTGTTGTTTCTAGATTAAAATTTGAGGAATCATCTCTTAATTTTGTTGGCTTTCTTTGGTATCCTGGAAATGGACTAAGTATTGTCCGGTCTATTTTACAAACAAATTATAGGAAGGAAAATGAGATAAGCGACTGATAATTGAACTGTTTAATGTTGGTCATTAATTTTTATCTCCGTAACTTATGCAACTTTATTCGACAAAGCTAAATAAAATATAATTACCGCTCACATATTCTAAAGCGAATAAAGGCCAGAAAGTACTGAGGAAATTTAAAAGAAGAAAGACTGCTTCCCTATTAGTTGCCGTCAATTATACTATGGAATTACCGCTTTCATTAAATAATCTCATGAGAAATCATGTTGTAAAATATGCACTATTTGGATATATTAATGTAATTCTTGATTGAAACAAACTATGGAGTCAAAAATCAAGAAAATATAGCCGTTCTTAAACGGTAGTTCAGTGGTAGAATATACACCAGGCAAGCGGAATACCCGGGTTCGATTCCCTGTGCCAGCGGATTTTTTTCACCTGTTTCCACATTTCCCGTCAAAAATCAAGTTAAATTCCTGAGTTTTAAGTGGATGTAACATTTTATCATAAATAGTTTCCAAATATTATTGAATACTTGTTATTTAAAGCTTTATATATCGAATGAAATATTATCGATTTAACGGAAGCGTGCTATTTAATTTGAAATTATTGGTCGTTGTGCTATAATTAATTAAGTTTCGAATGGGTCCAACGTTGATGTAAGAATTATACAGGCCGCCGCACTCCTGAAATCCAATTGATAAATTAGGTTGCTTCGATGACTATAAGAATGTTATGGTTTTATGGTTACTAGGGCTACCTAATTCATCAATTGTCTGTCAATAAAATTTTACCAAAAACGATAACTGATGCATATGTTAGTAATTTTCAGTTGATCGTTTTTTAATTATGATTACGATTGTTATACATATCTTGTGTGGAAAAATGTGTTCCATTATACATTTTTAAATTATTAACTTCCCCCCGTTTTACTGTCACATATTGAAATATTTTTCAAAAAGATTCTCAAGATAAAATCATAAAATAACGAATATTCCAGTAGTTCATAAAAAAACAAGTTTACTGATACTTTTTAAATGGCCTTTCATCTTTACGGCGTACCCATCCTGCAGATGTTTAAAGTTTTCGACGATCATTAGTATTGCATCAACATTGGGTATTGGTTCCTGATAGACCAAGCTTAAAATTGAATCATGGCTTCTGAATCGATTGAGATGTTTTTCGGAATCTCGCAGCAACACGTTATTATTGGCTCTCCCAAGTGCTTTTCGCGTCATTTCGTGCATCAATAATGCCTTTCAAATTTTCTCTCATTGAAACGATGCTTTATGAGCGCTCCCACACAAAATCTAAACCACGATGTAATGGTTACTGAAATGTATTGAAGAAGTAGTTTGCGTCTGATTTAGGCAGTATTATTCTTTACGTGATACTCACTGTATAATTTCAACCATTAACGTGTATACACGCATGTCATGATCGAATCGAACGCCATTTATCTGACAGCAGTTACCATTCCTTGATTTGAAGTACTGATTTTTGTTTTCAGATACTAAATAACTCAATTTATTTGAAAATGGTTTACATTTTATTAAAAAGAGCAAGCCTACCTTGATTTAATATATATGCACTATAATAGCATTCAAATCTGAGGGCTCGTAACGTGTATTCAAGATGGAGAAGAAAACGAGAGTATGTAGCGCCTTATGACTATTTTAATGGAATTTTTTGTGACAGCGTTGAAATTTTAATATTAGAAACGGGAACCGTCAACAATATTAGCATTTATTATATGTGAATTTTGGCTCATAATTCTAATCTTTAAACTTATATGTATTTATATTACATTTTTATGCATTAGTTACTGGAGAAGAAAAGTTTTTTCGTTGATAATATTAACATAATTAGTATCCATTAAATACGGTAGGTAAGGATGCATTATTTTCCGCTAGAGAATTTCACCAACAGCTTCAGATTACTCTTTTTTGTCTCCGCGTTACACATTGAGGTAATGAGAACGGCAAAAAGCGTAGCAAAACATTTTCATACGATGCCGGTACTCGCCACGACTTTTTTACTTCGTAAACGGATGCTCTTAATAAATCCCGCAATATTAGAACATTAACTTCCAATAAAGCAAGATTTATCGCAGCTTCTAAGTAGCGCCGCTGCTGCAGCGGCGGCGCTGGTTCGATGAGTTTCCGCACCAAAGAGGGGAAAACCCGTCTTTAGAATTGGGGCTGCACAAGCTTGAGAGGAATTAAAATTGTTTTTTTTTACTTTGAAAATGGCGCTATGAAGTGGCATACACGGGATATTTAGGCGTGTTAGCGAGCGACGGGCAAACCTATTTCCCCATCAAAACTATTTTTGCGGTCAACCACTTCCCATCTATAAAATGATTTTTAGCAACATTTGAAGACCAAAATTATCAGTTCATAAAATATTTCGTTGATGTTTGTTAAGATGGAGGACCCTAATAAATGCTTACGCTAAACAATTCATGCAAAATTAGTCACGGTTAGCTATAGTAAACATCTCTTTCATTGCTCTCTATAATGTTAAAGATCCTGTCATAAATTTAAATGGAAAATATCGTTAAATTAATATTTGCAATTTACAGTTATTATCCCGTAACGCATACCCATTTCAACCTCGTCATTCTTATATTTTTGTACAGCTTCCCTTATTATTTGAGGCAATACTTACCATGAGAAATACTCTTCGTAAACTTCTACTATAATATTATACTGGTGTCGGCTGAACTTGGGCATCACGTAATATATTAATAGAGCCCTAAATTTAATTTTTGACAAGGAAATACCTCTCTTTGAAACGGTGTAGCCGCTTGTAAGTTTCAATCAAACTTTTTGCTCGTTTCCTTAATATATTTTTGTAGTGAACTTAATGATATGTTTTCATATAGCTTAAAATGTCCATCTATAACAGTAACATTCAAATATCCTTAAACTTATAATTATTTAAGCAACACACTTGTAATTATCACTCATCGTAAAGAGCGAATTTTTTTATGTAATCACAAGATATTTATCGAATCCTGTTCGTCAGAGCGAGGGAAAGTAATGGAACGACTTTCGAACGATAAATTTTGACCATATAAAGGAAGGACTTGATTTATCGCTTCGGCCATTTTGGAAAAACTTTCATTTCGGAGACGTCACGAGCCGACTAATCCCAATAAAACATTAGCCATCAAATTAACCCTTTATTTATAAGCCGCTATGAATGGGACTAGAAAACTTTCCTATTACGAACGCACCGTTTTTCTTTAATTTTAATGCTTTCAAGAGAGGGGCCATGTAAATCAATTTTGAAGAGCTATTTTGGGAACAGGTAGAGAAATCGCGACCATTAAAAATATTTATGCTTTCACGTGGTAGGTCATCGCTACAGGTGGCGGCAAATTTCGTCGGGAACGAGTCGTCACGGAGATTAGAAGTTTTTGTTCCTACTTGTTTCCAAATGTCTGCGAAATTGGATGCAGTATGGAGTCGTTTATTTCTTTGGTAAACACACACACACACACACACACACACACATATATATATATATATATATATATATATATTTGACGTTAACGAGGGGAAATATCTCTTTTGAGAGATAACCGCAAATGTTTCAGCGAACAAGTTGCAGTAAGAATTTTCTTATGTTACCTAGGTTAGAGCGGGATAATCTTTGACACGCGTGATAGAAAAAATAACCCTTCTGTGGATGTACGGCATTCCTGGCGAAATTAAGCATTTTCATTGAGGCCACGTGCTAAACACTGCTTGGATACCCTCGAGGGCCTGTAAGAGTGTTTTTCTTTTCTTTTTTTACTGGTTCTCTAATCCATTTCCACTCCTCCCTTCCTGAAAGCCATAACACGAACATCGCTCCATCCTACTTCAGCTGCAGCGCGGTTGGAGTGAAGAAAAAAAACTTTAAATCTTCCAGCTATGTTCTCTCTACCACTCTCTCTCTCTCTCTTCCCCTACTTCTCCTGTACCCTTGCCTTGACCACGCTAGACACCCTCTTCCTTTTTGTTTTATTATCTCTCGACGGATTCTTCTCTAGTTTATTGCTCCTAAAAAGTCAATGACTTTCCATTTTTCCCAGTCTAAGTAGCACTCCTTTAGTTGCATCTTTTTCCGCTTGTCTTACTAATCATCACCGTATGTTTGACATCTTCGTACACTACTAGAGTAGGCACCTTTACATTTGCTCTAACCTGAAGGCTCTGATTCAAACCATGAGATGTAACAGCACTATTATATTGCGTGTGGAGAAAATAAAGGTTCTAAATGTCATTTATCTTGTACTCATCATGTTATAAAGTTTATAGTGTAATAAAAAATAATATTCTTCCAAGAATGCTGAAGAGAAAATGTACATAGATGATGAATAACGAGGAAGCACTAAGAAGAATAGGAGAGAAACGAATGATGATAATAATAATAATTCGACTTTATTTTCAAGGGCGATATTTAGACTATACATAGTCCACTCTTACATACAACCCATTAAGAAGAACACAAACATCCATGCCCTCGGCGGGATTCGAACCCGCGACCTTAGTATTCGGCGGCAGATACACTAAGGAAGGCGAACTGGATTTGGCATCACCTGAGGAGAGAAAGCATGATTAAAGAAGTGCTAGGAGGAAAACAGGATGGAAAAATGGAAAGAGGTAGGAAAAGGTTTCAGCTGGTAGACGACTTGAAAGGGAAAGAGAGCTATCAAGACATGAAGAAGACTGCGGAAAATAGGAGCATATGGAGAACCAAGTTTAACCATGAATAATCACGGACCTGTCTTCCAATACACTACTAATTTATAACTATTACTGACAGCTCAAATGCTGGTAATCCCGGATAGTCTAACAAAACACTCCGAGTTGCAGTTGCCGACTCTCAGTTGTGTCCAATTTGTTATTCATGCAATCATACTTAGCCAACTCGTCATGAGATGCCTCCGACATGGATTTTGAATGCGAAATTTTAAATACATTTTTATAATCTCACCGTCTAGGAGATATGGCTTAACACGTAGTCTGGAGATGACTTGGCTAAACTCGGTGAGGTGATAACTCTATACAATACGGAAGTACATATCTGCGTTAAAGGCCGTGTATATTCACTTCATATCTCCGCGAATTCTTTTTACAATTTTACTGCTTATAATAATTTGTATTTTTAATTTTTTAGGATTATTACATTTCAACAATATGGTCGCTGGTAAATAGACATCTATTTTATATGTACTGTGTTTATGAAAAAGCATCAATTTATTGAAATTGGTCTTATCGAAAGCTAATATATAATTTTTGCCGCGTTCTTCTGTAAGTAACCTATTATTTAAACTCACTATTGTTGTGAATTAGAGGATCTTATATGAATGTAGATATGAATATCACTAAAACGATTATAAATTCAAAATGAATGCATATCCTACCTGCAAAATCATTAGGAAACAAGTTTTAATATCTTTTATTGGAAATGTTTGCAATTTAACGAATATGCATTTTTACAGCAAAGGTCATGCTCATATGCTATATATTAACCCCGCACAATCTAAAACCTGAATTGTACGTATGGTATTAAACAAACTTAAAATATTTTTTATATTGTAGAAGTTGTAGTTTTACAATGGTTTTTACTATTTATCGAAAATGACAATAACTCTTTTAAAGCCAGTTGCAAACAAAAGTTCGATCTTACAGTAGTATCTCGTATTGGATTCGATGCGTAGGGAATGGGAGAAAACGGACTGTAGCCTTTTGCGTCGTTTATTAATATCGGATAGTATACGGTGCGTGATATTTTTATCTCACCCAATTAAGTTTTTACATCCGGCGCTAAAGCTCCGCGCGTTATTCCGGCAGGCGAGAGGAATTTATGAAAGATTATTCGGGGAAAACGCATTAAGGAATCGATTTATTTCGATATTTTTATCGCTAATATATGCGCATCCGAAATGGAATCGCAAATATCCTCCCAAGTTACTCTCTTTTATTATGTATTTTACGATTCAGACGAGGTATTTTCTTTTAAAAATCCTCCATCATATATTCTTTCTCTCTCTCTCTCTTTCTCAATTATTTCCTAAGCCGAAATATCTATATATTCGAAGATGTCTTTTTCCTTTCATCTCCTTAGCTCTCTCTCCCTCCTCGCATACTTCCAAGGATCCCCTCCTCGCATCTTTCCCTCTTCCTCCTTCCTGCGGAGTAATATCTCAATTCCAATCTCCCCTTCCTCCCCTCCCATCGCAGCCTCCGTCTAACCTCCCGCCTCCTCTTCCTTCTGCCTGCCTTCTCATCTTCTCTCCCGCCCGCTTTATGCGTGCCGCCTCAGTCAAACGCGAACCCGTGGTCAGGTCAAAAAAGAAAACATTTGAAAAGCGGTTTACGGGAAAACAGACTTGGGAGGAGAGGTGGGAGGAGGTTCGGGGGGAGGGGTAAAAAAGAGAAAAAAAACTTTTTACGCCCTCCCTCCGATCTTTCTTATGCCCTCCGGACTCCCTGTGCCCCTCTCTCTCCATCCCCTTATAAAAAGGGATATCTCTGCCCACCACCCTTTCTCCCTTTTCCCCCGCCGCTTCCCGCTGTTATTCCCTCGCAACAACAACAATCCCAGTTCTCGCCTTCGGCTTTTCTTACGCCCTCTTCTTATTCCCTTTCCTCTTTCCCAACGCGCCAAGTCTCTCGATCCTGTCTGACATCTTGTTTTTAAGTTCATTCTTGCTTTTGAATCTTCATCCGTTTGCCAGGGAGTTGAGAATAAGGAGTCGATTTCTTTGGCTTTTAAGCGAACGTATTCTTATGTACTTTTACATTTTTGGCGCAGCATTTTAAACATTTATATGTCCATGTGGATATGAGGCATGTTTCAAAACTATGAATTATAATTACATCTTGGGATTTTAGCTCTTCTGTTCGCAAAGGTTAGGAATTAGATAACTCTATGCAGTCATGTCTCTATCTTAAATAGATAAAATACTTAATATGTATTACGGAAGATTTTCCGTTGTGCCTAGCTCTAACTCTTTTTCTTACCAGTTTCTGCTGTAGTAATGCAGAAAATTTGAAACATTCTTCTCGTGAAGATGTTGACGGCATTGAGCTGCAATGAATGGTCAATATTTTCAAAAAGATTTTCTTACAAATTGTCTTCGTCAATCTAACGGTGGTTCGCAAATGAATGGCAGTTGTGTGAAAGACGGATAATATACGACCTAAAACATTTATATCTCTTCCTCAGTTGGGAAATATGGAATACAGTTCATAAATACAGTTTTAAAATTCGAAACTTGCTTAGCGGGACCTGAAATGCATGAAGGTGGAAACTTGTGAACAGATTAACCCGGGTCTATAATTATTCTGTTGAATGAATTTATGTTTGCGCTGCAGATATTTACGTAGCTAATTACTGATTATATCTAAAACTAGTAACACTCGTAATGAAATACTTTCTGCTACATTAGCTGTTCAACGTGTCATGGTATATTTCTCCCCCGAAAACTTTAATTTCAACATTAATTTTTAAATTAATTTAAAAGAAATTCAGCATTTTCTCTGCAACGACCATCAAAAACATCACAAAGTAGCTTTCTCGGCCGGCATAAAGAATGAACACCACTCGAATAACATAGCGTGCTAGACGTTATATCTTACCGACAATGGCATTTTTCTTAACTCCTTCCCTATCTATGGCACTGCGTGTTTCAAGTTATTCTTTTCGTCTCTTGAAGATTATTCTAATTTTCGCAGTAATTTGAACAGCTTCAATCAGGTTAAATTTTTGCAATTAGTACTGAACATGAAGGTATATAATATAACTAGAACTACAAGCAATCTTTCTCCCTCCTTATTCGTTAAATAGGCTTGTAAGCGAATTGCGATGATCGTATCGTTGTGCAGGCTTAGTAACATCGAAATCGAATTCGTTTACATATTTTAAACGCGAAAGACATTTTTCTTGTAGAATTTTGAAGAACATAGTTTATTCATAACCACAAATTTAAGCAGCAGGTTTGTGGGCTCTCAACCAGACGTACGAAATATGTAACAGTAAATTAAACGTTGTAATGCATTGGTATTGCTTAAAGTGGAAATGAAGTGTAGATAATGTCAACAAAATAAATCTAAGTTTTTCTTTTACTTTCACGAAAAAATTCTTAAGGAAATTAAGTGATGGTTTTTAATCATTATACTTAAACATTCTTTGATTCATGCGTATGGAGCAATCATACTGAACGAGTTTGATTAACTTTCCAATGATTTTGTCTTCCGCATCACGTAATTGAGATTGCTGAAATAATATTTTATTACAAATGTGCGTTATATGGCATATGACATGCTGAAATAATGTATTCCTTCGCCACAATTCTGTTTAAACAAGTAACACCGTGATTCCAGGGGCGGATTGGGCTGCCGGGACACCGGGCAAAGTCCCGGTGGGCCGATGTTGCTCCTGGGCCGGGGCCGCCTGAGTGGTTGCTGCCTCGGCCAGGAGCTATTCCGTATTCTAAGGTAGTGTTTCTCAAACTATGGGCCGCGGCCTCCTAGGGGGCCGCAACATTATTTTAGTTGTTAGGTGGGCCGATATCCGAGTATTTGCCCGGGCCGATTTTTGCTCCCAATCCGCCCCTGGTGATGTCAATATTAAAATCTTTTATTAGAGCCATTTGGCATTTTCCTCTAGTATTCTAAGGAAATTTAATTTGCGAGTTGTTTCATTTCCAATTTAAGAAGTCATCTCCTTCGCATATTTCATTCTCCCTAAAAACGTATTCTTCCTACTTTTACCTTGTCGTTTTGAATATAAAGATCCAAATCAACGCTAAATCACACAGGGTAGTCTTATTTATGGAGAGGATTTGGAAGGTAATAATAAGTCCGGAGAGATGATTGAAAACGACACGATATTCCAGTGAATGTGAACGACACACAGTTCACACGGACGAATATATTATTCCTTGATAACATAAAAACCCTGGGGCCTATTTCGCATTTAACCGTCTTTTTATAGCTTATTAAATGTTCCTTTTTCAGAATATCTGGCGAATCAACAATACTTTAGGAAGTTTTCTCTCACAAAATCCATAGAAATATATCCTGCATATTAAACGTTGGTTAAAATAAATATTGGAATAAGGTTGTGTAAGCAAAACGTTCCTAGAATTTATTATTTATTTTTCTAATCATTTGCGTAACATTTAGCTAGATTTTAAGTAGTATATGTCAATGTACGGAGAAATGGCGGGAACGTTGTAGCGTGCATTTATATTTTCCGTGAGATAAGCATATAGAGATATACATTTATTACTTCGTATTTCATGGAAAATATATTTTGCTACATGGTGGTTGCCACCACCAACCACCACTGGTTGGTAATATTATCATGAATTTATCAAAAAGTGATGTCATAGCATAGCGAAAGACGCCTAAACTTTCTCTATGTTGAGCTTTTTTATCATTAACTTTTTTCTTTGCTAAAATTGCGTAATTAATTATGACATTCAGTTGTAAAGTGTGAATGATAGCAAATGAAACTCTAAGAAGAAATCATCTGTAGCTGGTTTCTCTAAACCAGGGGTGGGCAACTTTTTCTGCATCGAAGTTTGCGAATTCTTCAGCCGATGCTTAGGCGGGCCAGATTAGAGTTTAAATCGGAACTTGCTTAGATTTGTAGGCATCATACATAAGTGAAAACAAGCACAAACAAGGATTTTAGGGCATAATTTTCAAAACTAAAGGTTTTTATTAATATAATTTTACCAAAAGTAATATGAAATTCTGCTAAATTTTACGGATCGTTTTTTCATCAAAGCTTCGTGGGTCGCATGAAATGCTCTCGGGCCGTAGTTTGCCCACCCCTGCTCTAAACGTAAATTTTGAAATTTGCGGTGAATCACGTGTCATCAGCAACCTTCGAGCAGTGAGGAGTACCACTAATCTATCTCTAAATCGGATTTTATTGTGTAAGCTTTTGTTTAACAAAGATTTCGTTTAAAGATCCCTGTAAACTAACCCTAGTGCAAATACGTCTTACAGAGCCTTCTATTATAATAGGGATTCTATTAGATACGCTGTTAGATATTCTATTATATGTTATAATAGACAATCTATTGTTCACTTTTTTAATGTCGTAATCATGTTATGTACCAGCTCATTCGATTAACTGATTTTAATAGGATAACTTTCATTTAAAAAATCCAGCGATCACTTTATAGTTTCTTTTGTGCTTTGGCGTATTCCAAATGCTTTATCGCGCAAAGTGTCTTCTCCTGATCCGCTGAAATTTCTTCTTAAAGCATTCTTTCGGCATTCCTTTTTTTTTGCTATGTACGCGCACGATACGTTTCAACACTTTTTTCATTTCAACCCTCGTATTCTAATCAGATTCAACTGGAGCAAATCTCTTTCAGCCCGCACTGAAGTATTTACTTACGAGATGTTAGGGAGGAAAGCGACATCTCACGCGGAAATTCCTCGCGAGATGGCGTCCGCGGTACTGTTCCGGATAAAAGTGAATAGCTACCCGGTCGTCCTTGAGGTAAAAGAGAGAGAGAGAGAGAAAAGGGAGAGGGAGAGGGGAAGGAGTGAGGAGTGAAGTGAGCTGAGCGACTGACAGAGAGAGGGAGAGGGGGAGGAAGGGGGAGGAGAGGGGGGAGGGAGGAGGGGGGGAGAGAGAGAGGGGAGAGGGGGTAGAGAGAGAGAGGGAGAGAGAAGAGATCGCGAAAAGAAAGGAAAATAAGACGTCAAATGTAAAAAGAAATGATAAAATGCGCCGGCAGGATAGAAGGAGAGAGGGAAAAGCGTTGGATTGTGCGAGAGATCGAGATGGAAAAAGCAACGAAGAGGTATCCATCTGATTGACAGGAGAAGAGTGGAGGAAAAAGCGTAGGAGAGAGGGATTTAGGGAGGCGCCCTTAAGAGGAACGCGCGAATGAGTAAAATATGGAGAGCAGCAGGACGTAAAAGAGATGAATTCGCAAATAAGTTGGAGATCTAAGAGGATGATTGAGAAAAAAATGGTAAAAGCGTCGAAAGTAAAAAAAAATAAAAAGAAATTCAGTTCGACTTTTATGAGGAAATCCTTCAAGAATATCCGTTCGTACGTGAAATATCGAGGAAGTTCCCATGAAGGAATCTTGCCGTGAAGCGACGGATATTATGCCTCGTGCTTGCCGCCTGAAAATTAAATAGCAGTTTGATTAAAACGATATTTAGTATGAAAACGTGTGAATAGATAATGAAAAAAATCCAAATTCGTTTAAAATTAATGCCCATCGAGTCGCCATTTGGATAAGGCAGGAATGGCTAACGCGACATCTAGCTTTGCTGTACATACTGTTCTCGAATAATCATCTATTTTCTCTCTTAATTGGATTTTGCGTTGTTTCTGTGCACATGTGATATTTGGACTTCATTTATTCACCATCAGCCATTGAAGCATGATAAATCTAAAATAGGAGCAACTGTATATAATCAACAGCAATGCCACTTGAAAATAACGCGAAGGAATTATTATTCCTATGGTATATTTTTTTATACATCTACATTTAAAATTTGTTTACTTGTCATGGTTTATGTGGCGTAATAGAGCTAAGTAACTAATAAATTTTGGTAATAATAAATTTTGAATTTCAGCTGTTTTGATAGCACCTCTAAAAGATGTTTATTAACATAATTTAATAATCGTATATTACGGTAAGCCGTGGGTGTAAATTCAGATTTTGTGAGTATTCGTGGCCTGAGATACGGAACAGCGTCTGATTTTATGCCATTTTTAGGCGCGTTTCGCTTCCAGCGCCTATTGTCGTCGGTCTGTCCGTCCGTCTGTCTGTCCGTCCGTCCGTCAGTCCGTCCGCATGTTCGTTCTCGGCTTCTACCGAACGGATTTTCATAAAATTTGATATTAAGGACTTACGGTCAAAAATAACAAGAAAATCGCAAAAATTAATCACGTAAGTTAATCAGGGGTACCAATTTACTGGTGACAAAAAATGAACTTTCCGTCATATCTCGTAAAGTATTGCTCATATTAAAATATTTTCAAATAACACTTGTAGAACTGGTAAATTGGAGTATTTCTTTCCCTATACATTTTTATCGTTTGGAATGGCCGTTATCAAGAAAATCAAACATGAATGTCTTAATTCGAGTAAAGCATTTCTTGCATGGTTACTTCATTGTTTCTAACATAAACAATCTCACAAACAAACGTTTAATTTCCTTACGTCTGCATGCAATATTTTTAAATAGGAAGAAAATGGATTATTTATGATGAAGAAAAAACTTTAAAACGCTATTTCCCTTACGTACATGTATATAATTTCTTTCTAATACTCCATTACACGAAACGTGCCCATTTATGATACGTTGTACACTTTCCTAACTTGTTTAACATGTAAAGTAAATGTTGCTGTCGATAAATATCTGATTATGTCGATTATACTTTTATTGTGTTGCTATGATAGGTTTATGTTATATGCTTGCTAGATTTTTCTGGCAACCTAATATTTGGCTGAAGGAGAAAAGGCTTAGGCTTTCTTTCTCATTTTAAAGTTCTTTTCGATCCGTCGAAAATAACTTGTGTTTGCACAAGGCATTCCATCAATGCACGTCAGGAAAGAGGTCTTGCAAGAGATATCAATTTTCGGAAAACTAGTTTTTTTAACCGAAAATCACATTCCGTCATGGTTTAAAAAAATAACAGAGACCCTTTGGTTCAGAGGAATGATAGGAGCAAATCCTTTCTCAATGGAATTTAGAGAATCGCGGCTGTTCTATCAAGTCGACCGCAACAGTCGAAATTGTTCAGTCTAGTATGAGAGTGGAGCCATCAAGGACGTGGTTGAAGTCAATATCGGACTTTGGAGGAGAACCTGTCTTTTACGTAGTACGTGAAAGAAATCGAGAATGGGGTCTTTTTCTATCTCAAGCGGACCGAAGGGCGTATCTAATGGCAAACTTCCGGAAAGATAGAGTGAGCCTTTACTCGGATTTTAACTCGAACGCTTTCATTCATGCCCGCAATAAAGCTATCGTATTCTGCATCTCTGTACATTTTCGTTTTACGTCTCATTAAGGTCTTTGATATAAAAAATATAAATTTTATTATTCAGCAACTATACAAGAACTGAGTTTTAAGGAATTGGTTGAATAAATAGATCATAAGGTCCTATGCAGAGAGACACAAACTGGAAAGTTGGGAATGCTTTTGAAACGAGAAAAATTCTGCGAAAACCGGAAATCAAACTCATGCGCCGGGCGGGTATTTTTCCACTAAACTACCTTGGCAAACTTATTTCTTGTTTATGAACGTGGATTAACTTATTTACTTTGAGATAATCGTTGTATAGGTTGTTAATTAATAAAAGTGGAAAAATTGGATTAATGAATAATTAAATGAACAATAATTAAGTTCAATTATCATTACGCGAAATGTAATATTTCATAATAGCTGCATGTTTTTATAATTACAGAATCTACAAAAATTATTCATAACAACTTTGTAAAATTGTAACACCTGTTTAGTAAGTGACATGAGTGAATTTTTCATAGCCGTTTCTGTTCCTAAGTTTCCTCCATCATAAAAAATACATGAGGACAGAGTTTATCAAAAGGTTGTCTTACAAATTACACGATTTGCAATCATTAAAATGTCGAAAACATAGGATTCAACTTTTTTATACTCACACCAATATCCTCGTGAGAGATGTGGTTAAAGATTGATACCTACTAGTGTTTACCCCTTGAAAACAATTTAAGATAAATTTAAGATATTAAAATAACGGCTTTAATAAAACCTTTAGCGATTATTTCATGCGCTCCAAGGACTTGCAAATCAAAAAGGTCAAGAAAATGTTGGCTTTTCAGGAAATCTAGAATGGCTAGCTAATTAAACTATCTCTCATATTGTTATAACTTTATATATTAAATTCAAAGTTTAACACTAATTGCTTATACATTTTCATTTCTATATCACAAAAATCGGATATCGGCAATACACCGTATCAATATCAGTATAGATTTTTCACTTTTTTGATTTTTCTTTTTGGTTAATTTTAAAATTACCGTGAGTGATGAAGGGAAAATTTGTCTGCTACAGTGTATTGGTTTAAAAAATATTATTCTTCGTAATTGCCTTGTCTCATAGTAAACTTACAATTCGTGCATAAATAACTTCGCACATTTAAATAAGTTATCTTCCTATTAGTACAAATAATTCCACTAGTAACCCATATTCATTAACAGAGAGTTGTAAATGAAAATTAATGGACCGTGTTGCCTTCTGGCGATGTATGTACCTACTTGAAGAAATATTCACTCTCGTAAATGCCTTAATTTCTCTCTAATTCCATTAACTATTGATTAAAATTCTTTAATTCGAATTATTACGGGTTCAAAAAGTTATAAAAGCCAAATTTAGATGAACGGAACAGAGTACTATCGTATTTTCCGTCAAATTAGAAAGGAAATATTATCCGTTGGAGTAATTATAAGGAAGAGTGGCTGGCAGTTTAGAATTTTTAGTTGCAACGTGATAGCTCGAAAAAATTGTAGAATATAGTCGCAGTATTTATAAATATTTTATTCTCTCTTATTTTTTTGCCACATTAATTCAAAATTAAGACTTTTTCATTAGCATATAAAAACCAAGAGTCGTTTAATAATCGCGTGGCATGAATCAATGTTTTTACACTAAACCGTCGCATAGCGATAATTTGGAATTACTGAAATATATGTAAATTTTTTGAAAGGCCAAAGGAAAAACTTTAGTAAGTAACTTAGATTTAAAATATGTTGTAGATATTATCATTGTTTTTTATATATTTTCTGTAAAGAGAAAGTAATAATAGGTGGTGCCATGTTATATTCAACTTAATTCGATGTGCATACGTATTTTAACACATTTTGGTCTATGGTATCGAAATATCATTCGGATGATTCAGTTGCGATATGCGATTATATTTTACACAGGGAGGTAAAATCGCTTGAGAAATTTCATTCGACGAATTTTTCAACCGCGGTATCCAAATACGCTAGCTTAGAAACAGTGAACCTACTAAAAGCGTAATTCTGCGCTAGTTCTCAGCTATCAAGTTATAAGTATTAATTAATTTCATTTAATGTTCCCGTTTCTCTTGTCAGCAGATAGTGCGAATTTCAGCGGAAACTAAGTTATCATCATCGTTTCCACGATATTTTGACGAGGTGTACTCTCATCTAGTCTCAAAACAGCTTTTATATATATTTACTTTGAGGTATGCACACCTTATTCAAATGAGCAATTATTAAACCGCCCGTTTGTTTCTCATAAATATGGAACAGTCACTTGCGGATTCAGACCGTTTTATCGCGGTTTGCCCGGGGGAGGAACTCCAGGTTGAATAAATAAATTTTTGTCGTTAGATTGGATGATGGATAATGGATCTCCCTCACTCTGCCTGAAATTTATTATCATCAAATTTGGCGCATAAAGTCTTGGTCGTAATATTTTTGAAATTTAAAATTTATCTAAAGCGGAGGAAGCGAATGAAATAACTTTGTATCGTTGTCGCAGGAAATTAACTTGATTTTTTTTTATCCCACCGATGTGTTTTCAAAGGCAATAAAATTCATTAAAAGTTGGGAAGGCATATTGTTAACATTATATGGAAATAAAATACGGCTCGTTATATGCTGATAGGCCGCTAGTGTTATTTATATAACATCTCATGCAAAAATCCTCCTATATACAAAATCAAAATTCAGTTTATCGGTTGTTTTTCTTAGCTCTTTCTTCGATAAAAGTAATAAATTTATGTTTATGTGTTTTTAGTACGTACAACGTCAGATCTTCAACGTTACTGAAATAGGGCCTTAAAAATTCAATTTAACCTCAAAAATACTCTGTTTTGATAATAAAAATATTCGAAAAATTCCATGCATATTCGAAGTTTTTGCTCGAACTTTATCTCCTTTCATCTAGCAATAACATATCATTGTTTTATATGTTCGAGTAATCCTTTTAAATCTTCATAGAAACTAACACGCGTTATATAAACTTATTTACAAAAAAATAGTCTTATTACATTCCATAAAATAATCAGCCTTCAAAAATCACGTCGAGAGAACCCAATAACACGTGTTTAGAACGTCGCCATACTCCAGCGGAACTGAACGGCATAAGGTTGTCAATTTCATAAACTTCCACATGTCCAGATTTATTGCGGCACTGTAGTATCTCAGCGCGTCGAATCATTTCGTCGTTAGACCTCATTCCTTTCGAAAAAAGCTTTGGATATTTTTTCATCACGCAGCCGACCTGAGGACGTAAAAGGATGATGGGGTAATGGCTTGATTTGCGTCGGATGATGGATAGGAGACGGGGAAGAGTGTATGTAAAAGGTTCGGATTGTAAGGGCGGTGATGGAAGTGAAAGGAGCGGTTTTAAGGGACGTTTCCTTCTCCCCTTCCCCCACCCTCCCTTTCCCCCTTCTCCCGCCAAATCCTCTCTTTCCCGCACCACCAGGGTTGTCTGGCGCCGTTCTTGGGACGTGATGGTTCTTGATGACTCAATCGCGACGGAGACGTGTAAAAGGGAACGACGGTTGTTGGGTGCGGAGGAGGGGGAGGGAGGGAAGGGAGAGAGTGGGGGTAGGGCGTGGTGAGAGGAGTGGAAGGGGTGGGAAGTGGGAGGAGACGAGGGCGAGAGACCCGAAAATTGGAGGTCCCTTTGGGAAGATGGCGTGTGATGGGAGAGTAAGAATGCAGTGGGGTTGGATAGGGGTTGTGGTAGAGAGAGGGGGAGGAGGAGGGAATGTTTTGTGGGAAGGGGCAGGGTGAGAAAGGGTGTAATATGCGAGGAGGAAGACGGAAGGACGGGATGTGTCGGAGGAAGGGAAGACATGAGGAAAACGGAATAAATGATTACGCCGGCGGGTTCTTTACGGTAGCCTCGAAATTTCACTTTTTTTTGAGTAAATTACTTCTGCGGTCGGTTTGGATCGCTAGAATGTATGGCAGAGACGGCCGCGCCTTGAGGGAGAGACGGAAATAATCCGCCGAGAGCTAGGTTGGAGCGATTGAATGGATGGTTTGAACTGAGCAAATCGATAGGAGGCAACTAGTTCTCACCCATACTCTTACGCGGGATAAGTTGGGAGTTGAACCGATCGCATTTAGAAATGAATAATTCGGGAGTCGTATTTTTATCGCGACAACTGCGTCACTGGCTGGAAATTTTAACCTATTAGTCTCCGAATTATTGATTAACCGTAATATACTAAAGTTTTAAAGCTTGAATTCAAGGCTTAGGTTTTGGTATGAGAAATTCCAGCCTGCAGATCCCAAGTGCTGTGTCTCTTATATCCCATTTCAAAAAACATTGATAACTCTATTGTTTTACATAGACAATTAATGCGTATTTGTTAAATACATACCTATGGCAAATATTGTACTTTAAAAAATAAATGCGTAATCTATCAGTTGTGCGGAAAATTAATAATACCCATTATTCAGTACAAGTGAAGAGTACGAATGTAATGCTAGTTCTAATACTATTTAGGAATTGTTTGGCACATAGTAGACATTTATTAAGGAATGTAAGTAATATAGAAATTACACAACTGAGAATGTGGAGAAATTTTTGCTTTTTTCTAATTTACTTTGTTATACCAATATAAGGTCTTTGTCGGACCTGTCTACCGACAGACTACCTATGATGATAAAGGTCTACTTACTACGGTTCCATTCAATGGTGTTAATCTTGTAGCTAGCTGATGTTAATGAAATATGACATATGATATTTCATTGGCAAAGATGCACAGTTCTTCATCATTCATTGCCTCTTATTTTATAAGTAACTTTTTCCTACTGGCACTACTGCGGAAGACGAGGGTTATTCGCTTAATTAATAGCCGCAGTAATAAAATTAGAAAAGTTCTTGATAACACTAAACCGCAAACATTTTGTTGTGTCAATTTACCAATTTTTATTATCTACACCTACATGTCACTTTGGTATAGAGCCGAAAACAAATTATGTTGGCCGGGTCTATATCCAATAGAGCTGTAGGCGTGATCGGGATGATTTGAACGGCTACAGTACTGCGATGTGGAAAGCAAGAGGGATACTACCTCATTATAATTCCCTAGTTATGATTATATGGTGCGACAATATGAGGTAAAACAATCCGGAGGTAAAATAGTGCCCCAGTCGGATCTCCGGGCGGGGACTGTCTTGAGGAAAGCATTTGTCGAAGGTAACTTACGCATAGGTACTTGGAATGTAAAAAAGGCAGGAAAGTTAGAGAACCTGAAAGAAGAAATAGGATTGATATCATAGGGCTGAGCGAAGGTAGATGGGAAGGAGAAGGGCAGTTCGTTTCGGAAGAATTCATGGTAGTTTACAGAAAAATCCAAGGTCATGCGAATATCAAGTAAAGAAGAAGAAAATTTGAAAATAAGTATTGGAGGAAAGCCGTTAGAACAAGTTTCAGATTATAAACATCTTAGAAGCATCATAACGAGAGAAGCAAATTGTACCGATGAAATCCGGATAACGAAAACAAAAGCCGCTTTCAGAAGAAAGAAACCCCTACTAACGGGGAATATAGAGGATATCCGCAAGAAGTTGATAACTTGCTATGTATGGAGTATAGCTTTGTACGGAGCAGAAACATTGACGCTAAGGAAAAAAGATATTAAACACATGGAAAGTTTCGAAATATGGACATGGAGAAGAATGCTGAAGATCAAATGGACAGATAGGGTGAAAAACGAGGAAGTGCCACGAAGAATAGGAGAGAAGCGAACGATTATACAGACTATCAGAAAGAGGAATGCATACTGGAATGGACATTACCTGATGAGAGAGGCATGATTAAAGAAGAGCTAGAAGGAAAACTGGATGGAAAAAGAGAAAGAGGTAGGAAAAGTTCAGCTGGTAGACGACTTGAAAGGGAAAGAGAGCTATCAAGACATGAAGAAGACTGCGGAAAATAGGAGTATATATATGGAGAACCAAGTTTAACCATGAATAATCACCTGTCTACGGACATACTACCTATGAGGAGGATGACGATGACATGTTTTAGTTAATATATCGATTTCTTTATAATTGTGATTTTTCCTATTTTCAAACACCTACGTAAGTTCGTTATTTAATTGCTGTATAAATACATTCTCAGTTAAATGTAATATACCATGTGAATATCATAGGCTATTTCAATAATGTTCATCAGTGTGTTATTTAGACGACATACATATAAAGTTAAGTTTTTATGCAATTCGCGGTTAATATTTACGTCAACTTTTGTATAATTTTTATTGACATTCATTCGAATAATTTTGAACGGAGCGTTCTTTATTGAATTATTTCGCGTTTTACCGCAAATGTTTTTTTAAATAAATTCCAGAATTGGAACCATATTGTACGCGATTAATAGGAATGAAAGAAACAGATCAAAATTAAAAATGACGATGAATTGCGTCGATAGAAAAAATAAATGCTGACATTTAAAATATTCGTGGTAATAGGCGTAACATTGGGGAATTGTTTCACTATGAACAAATAAAACAATAACTGTGTTTGCCGCTGTTCTTTTCCTCGCCAAAGTGAATTTTTTTCTCAGATATATTAAAACGGTGGAAAATACAAAGTTTTAAATTTTTCTGTTCATGTTGAAATTCTATTCAAGGGAACTGAACGGAATTCGATGATGATTTATAATTTCAGTAACGCGAAACTTAAACGGAAAATATGCATTCACGGTTCTGCAAATCAACATTTGATGAACCCCAATAAAACTTAATCATTTAATTAATATTTTACAAATAAATTGTTAATAGCATTCGTCGGCAGTTTTTCCTTTTAACTTAAAGTGACTTACTGCGAGGCACCCTACGCGCTCTCCCAATTTCATCACACGTAATATCTTCATATAAAATATGTCTCTACGTCTCCCTTTCCGTCCTCCCTCACCTCCAACCTCTCTCATATATATTCCAACAACCCTTCCTCTCCTTTCATTTTTCTCTCTCTTTCTCCCTCCCCCCCCCCCCCCCCTCTCTCACATAGCTTTCCCATAATTTCTCTCTCTATCCCCTCCAACACACTCGCTGTGTCATCCGTTCCTCTAGCACTCTCATCTCGGCTGTCATTCAGACTGCGTCTTACTCCCTCCCTCAGCTCTTTCTCCCATTTTGTTTTCTCCTTTTTGCTCATGCGAACTCATGCCACTCCCAGATAATTTACGCGTGGAGTAATGGAAATGCCGTGGATACGATTAATAACGCGACGTTAACGAAAATAAACAAACAAGAATTGAATTATTCATTCGTGTTGTTTTAACACGGATTAACCTAATGGTACCATATGGTACCAGCGAACGCGCGTTTGAATAACCTTGCGTACTCAAACTTTCCATATGAAAAAATGTGGTTGGCACCTCTGACTATGCTTTGATATCTCTGACTCTGCTTTGGCGCCACGATGCGCCCCTAGCGGCATCCTGAAGTTGGGAGGAAGATGGCCGTTCGCTTCAAGTAAATAAAGCTTTTCTGATGATATTTCATTGTGCCGTGATGGTTCAGTGGCTCAATACTGTCCTTAAGATATGTCTCCATACGCCCGTCTAAATATATAAATGTAATTTTGTGTGACATAGAATATTTTCGCCTGTAAATGTGAGTGGTACCTGCGGTACCGCTAAGTCAATACCGTGTCTTTTCAATCTTTCAATGGCTATCTGTCTTTAGGATGAGGCGTTTCACCACTGTTTATGGTTTCTCTGACTTTTTTTACGGAAATAATGATATATAGATTATGAAGACGCTATTATTATTGCTTATTGCTATATAGTCCGGTGCTTTATTATTGTCATAGGAAATTGAGGCTCGACGAAACCCTCGCTCTACTAGATGAGGAAGATGTTGATGTTGGGGAAGTTTTTATAGAGTCACCCGACGCAGCGATAGTCTCGGGCGAGGAGCGCAGGGAGCGTTTCATTTCAATCATGAGATTTTTACACTGCACGGATAATACCCAAGTGGATCCTGATGATGACAAAATTTTAACGCGTAATCTCATATATTGATTACAGTGTATCTTATGACATCCGGTACGACGGGTTGGGCCACCTTTTCGAGCCAACAGAGCAGAGACGCCACTGTGCTGGCGAGCATTGCGCTTCCTGCACGCGTACAGAGTGCGTGAAGTGTTACGTGGGGCTGTGCGTCGAATGATTCCTTAGTTTCCACCTGAAAGACTGAAACTCTAGTCGCGGATAGGCCTAGGTCGTCTTGAGAATGATACCCGTAATGTTAGTTGCATTGTGTCACATATGTTGCTAAAGTAACGTAAGGCTAGTCAGAAGTTACTTCCACCGCCCAAATGATGACACCGTTGCATTACAATGTATACCTATATAGCTGTTTTCAATTACTTTGTCAAATAAAGAGACAATTCCTTACAAAAATTTGGAAATTTTCCTACCTGCACCCTTCTTGACACAGCATATTCCCGCGCATCAAATCAGTTTTCCAATATACGTGTATTTGCTCCCAGATTGTCCTAGAGGTACCATATGGCAGTTCTCTTCAGTCGGTGTGCCGCGGCGCATTAGTGTGCCGCACACTCTGAAGAGCGTTTGGAACAAACAAATTCGCATAAATTTTATCATCCAAGGAATTTATCCTGAAATACAAGAGGAATTAATAGACCTTAGCAACGATCATACAACTTAAAGTTAGTATGCTACCTTTAGATGTATTTTGTCTAATAGCTGAAGGTGAATATCCGTCAATATCTGAATATACCATCGATATGACGTTCCAAATTCAACAACGTATTTATGCGAATTTAGTTGTTCGTCAACGACCAATATTAAAAATATCAAAAGGGCATAGGTGAAGAAGTTCTTGTAGCTCTTTCTATCGTTGAGCCAAATATAAAGCGTCTTTGTACCAAAAAGGCAAGCCTAAATTTTCCGTCGAAGAACATAACATTTTTACACGATGAATTATTTATGTACTTAATTTACAATAAATTATCCAATCATTTGAATATTACTTTATCAGTCATAACAATCTAATATAATTGCGAATTATAATGTTTTATGCTAGTTTTTTTTAATGTGTATTTACGCAGTGAAATTAATTAGGATTGTGTGTGTGTGCCGCGAAGAAATTCAATTACATGATCATATGGCTTGAAAGCTTGCGGCAAGCTTCGTAGTCCGATTAGAGTCTTGCACGGGCCAGGCCCTTTGGAATTAATTACTGACGCGAGTCACACTGGTTCTCCCTAATATCTCACCGGCCTGGACTGCAATTTCTTCGACATCGTACGGGACGGGACTGGTCCGATTATATTAGCTACTATCAAGATTATTCCTAAAGAATTAAGATAAAGTATAATTTCCTCTGTATTTAAGATAAATTTATTACTCTTATCTTTTTTATTAATAATAGCAGTATTTCCTTTCCGATTTATATAATAGTTTAGAATAAACATTTTTACCTAACAGTCTAAATGAAATGAGAAAAAGATATTGTCAGCAACCGCAGCCGTAGATTCCGGATAAATGACAAAGAACTGTAGACGACGAGCTATGTTTATTCCGGTGCAGCGTAAAAACATACTTTAAAATGAAAAACCTAGAACTGGCCGAATCTTACTTGCCGCAATTGCGGCAGTATGCACCTAATATAACATTAGAATACTTTTGGATTATTAATAACTTTACTGAAATAAAATGAAAATCGAATTCTATTTCGTAAATTTCTCATCCATAAAATCCCTTCATCGTATTGTATTTGTAGTAGCTATATAATAATCGTTTTCAAGTAGTATCGATGGTAAGCTTCTGTCATTTCTGTCTTCACGTCTCCCTGCAAGGCGTCACAGGCGCGTTTTGTGGACTGCCTACCCTCTAATTAAACGCTCTGATAGAGCGCGATCCCAGCTTCAGGGGTGTCCCGACCAGTAATACGAATCGGTTTTGTGCAGCCATTTGAATCCTCGACTTCCGCGTAGCGGCATCCATAAGCGACGATTGCGGATGTCGCCATTTATTTGTCGTCTTCCTCTAAATTTCCACATTATCCCACCACTGTTTTTTCTTCCTTCCTTGTCGCTCTTCCTGGAATTCGTTTGTGTGTGTATCTGTCTCCATTTTTTCCGCCTCGCGCCCTCTCCTCCCTTAGACCTCCTTCGCTTCAATCCTTCACGGTCCACGTTCCTCAGTTACCGCTTCCCTGCTTCTCCCTCCATCCTTCACTTTCCCTCTCTTTGCCTACACATGCCTTCCATCTTCTTCCTTCCCTCCCTCCTTATTCTCCCCACCTGGCACCCACTTCCTCTCTCAAATTTTCTCTTTCCTCCATCCACTCTCTTTCATACTCCCTCCATCTTTCTCTCTCTCCACCCGCCAGCTTCTTCCTTCCTCTACGCACTCCCCTCTCTTCTTTCTCCTCACTCCTTTCCAACTCCCTTTATCCTACTCCCTCTATTTTGCTCCTTTCCCATTCCTTCTCTCTCCCATCTCCATCTTTCCTCATCCACGTATCCTACGCCCTTTCAACCTTCACCGCAACTCATCTTACCTATCTCCTCCCTCCCCCACTCCCCCCTCCCCCCCCTCGTTCCACCCCAATCTCTCCACTCAATACCACCTCCCGCTCCCTCTTCCG
Organism: Uropetala carovei; assembly: GCA_036926305.1. Taxonomy (NCBI): domain Eukaryota; kingdom Metazoa; phylum Arthropoda; class Insecta; order Odonata; family Petaluridae; genus Uropetala; species Uropetala carovei. The sequence continues at coordinate 10,709,643 of JAXCHB010000004.1, forward strand.
ATAGTTCCGCCCGACCCTTCTAATTGCTCTCTTGGAACACATCTTGCAAACCCCGATGGAATCCTGAATCACTAGACTGCTCAAGGGTTAAAAGGGTACATATGAGAAGAATCGGTTGGAGGAGGAAGTGAGGGATGAGATGGAGGGGCACCGTTATCTTGTAGATGGTTAGGTGGAGGTCGGAGCTTTTGGGTTGGGTTGGGTTGGGTTGGTGGTTGTGATGGCAGCGGGTGCGTCCTCTCTTTCTCATCGATCCATTCCGTATCGATTTTCTCTCTCTCTCTCTATATATATATATGTGTGTATATATATATATGTGTGTATATATATGTGTGTATATATATATGTGTGTATATATATATACACACATACATACGAGTATATATATATATTATATATAGTCACACACCCCTTCCTCTGTTCCTATTGGAATCCATTGGGTTCACAATATTAATATCGGTTCGTTTTATGGGAGAAAGGGAGTTATTGGGGGACCAACCTAACCTTCCCCTTCTCTCCCCTGTTTCTCTCTTTTTCTCCATAACTGTCTATCTCCTCCTTTTGCTTCACGAGGGGGAACAAAAGGATATGATGCGTGCGTCGGAGATCATATAGATCCTCAGTTCCCTCTTCGGTCGAATCTATGGTCTGCAAAATGACCTTTTCTGGCTGTTACCACTCGCATGACTTCTGCCATTGGATTTTCTCCTCTTACAATTGAGGCTAAAATGATATTAAACGGAAACGTTCTGGGTAAAAAGACTTGTAGTGTTTCCAAATTTATATCATTTATATGCCGTGAATTTTTCTTTAGTCTCATCAGGTTTCATATGTTATATATCGTACATAAGTAATGTGTGACTATTTTCTTGACGCATTTATTTGCGACAAACCTTTCTCCGTATATAGAAATAGGAGAATATTAAAATTTGAAAGCCGCAATCATATTTCAAGAAAATAAGAAGGCGAACAATTTTATTTCTATTCATAATTAAATTTAAAAAATATAGAAAATGAAACAAATATCGTGATAAGTATTTTATCATGGTTATTTTTTTATATACTACAGTATATTATTTTATAGAGTAAAGAAATAGAAGCTCCTGAAATACAAATAAAAGTATAGGTTGCCAAGAAAATTATGTATGGACCCAGTAAAGTTATGATTATTAATTGGCACGAAATGGGTATTCGGCTAATCCAAAACTCTGATAAATTTTGTAATATTATTCACGCATTGTCCAAAAAAATACAATTCCTCACATAAATATTTTTTTAAGGATTCCTGTATCAGGGTGGGCTACGCGATTTGTGATAGCGAGCTTCTGCGCAAATTAATTCTGGGGAGTGAAATTCGTCTAAAATTTGTTTTAAAAGTTTCCATAGTTCTCTTAATTGTAAGTACTTTAATATATCGTTCTAGTTTATGAAACTCGAAAAGTTATTTCAACTTCCTATTTTTTTCGAATTTGATCCCGATAATCCGGATAGTTTTAAGTCCGGATATGCGGAACTCCATCGTACTGCCATTCAGGAATTTATAAACGTAAATGATCGATCTTACGAAAAGAGATGCGATTACTCATTAACCGGAGAATTATCGGGTGCTCTGAAATTTTGTAAATTGTAATAAACATTTTAAAAGGCATAGAGCTAAAATTTAATTTTAAATTCAGTTCAGTTAAACGTATATAATTTTCGTTAGCCCATAAATAAGCTGCTTATATCCCAATTCTTATGGAGTCTAAGGCAATATTTCTCTTTTGATGAGCAGCATAAATATGTATTTTTTCAATTTTCTTGCCAATATTCATCTTTATGATTCCGAACAGAGCATTCAAAAAAAACCTTCCAAAACCTAAAAATACACTCTCTCATTCTCATATCGTCCTCGTCAATTCTATCTTCCCCAGCGTCGTCTCTCTCACTTCAATCTCCGAGAGATTTGAGACGCCCTCTGTTTTTCAAATTTCCTCCCAAAATCCCTTTTGGGTGCTCCACTTTTATGTCCCGTATTTATAGCAGATTGGCTGAAATTTTATTTTTGTTTTAGCGATCATATTTTTCTAATATTTCTCGCAGTTCCATTCTGTATGTTCACACGCTCTATCTCTCTCTCTCTATATCGAACTAGTCCCCCGAATGACGGACAACCAAAAGAATATTGATGTTTGTTTTGGTTTTTCTGTTGGTTTCCTTAATGCAATCTCAAATTAAACTTTTCCATTAAATATTAATTATTTCTTCATGGGCGTTAATAGTATTGCAGAAGGAAAACACTAAGGGATATTTATTACAATCGTGTCCATAAGATACAGTTGTGATGGGAGACGCAAAACCTTTTCCATTTCAATTGCACTTTCGAGACAGGGAATATATAGTACTTGGTAAAATATTGCCGTAAATGTGGATCTATATATACATATATATATATATATCATGTGTAAGAAGCGTCTATATATTATAGATATACATTTATATATATATAAAACATTTACGGAAATAATACACACACTCTAAGATTAACAAATAATCGTTCTACTGGCTAAATATATCTTAAAATTCGTTTGGTATTAAGAGCAATCTCTTGGATAAATTATTGTCGTTTTTGTGAATATGAAACGCTAGTTAGAATAATGTTTTCACAGTTAATTTCGCCTGGGAAAACTTTATTAAAGTAATTATTTTGGAGTTGAAATTAAATATTAAATTTAAAATTGTTCTGATCAATCTAAAAATAGTTATTCATTTATTTATCAAATTTAATCCTGAAAAGCTATCTAACTTAACTTAATTCATCACACATAGTGATTCCTTTGTCCGAATATTCGAAGCTATGCGATATCCTTTTCTCTATGCATCAGCAGGTAGAGTGAAAGTATTGTATTCACTCTAAATATAAACAAATATAAGGACAAGAAATATTCACAAATACATTGTTAATTTGAATTTCTTCAAAATTGAAGGAAGAATGTTAGGAAATAGGCAAAGAGATAGGAAGAGTATAGGTATATTAGAATCGTCTAAAGAAGGAATGGGATATGGGAATTTTAAGAGAAAGGCTTTGAATAGCCAGGATTTGGTGCTGTGTGCCTAAAACCTATCGGAAGGTAGAATTACTTTGTATTAATTGTTGTCATAATATTGGGATGATTTCTTATGCCAATGCTAAAAATCGCTCCAAAGATAGCCATATCCTCACAGAAATACTGAAGTAGACAAAAAATAAACTCGTATAACGAGGAATGAAAATCGAAAAAAAATGTGGGCGCTTCCTCAACAATCGGAAGCAAATAACATATTTTACGTAGGTACTCGAATTAGGATTCAATTAAACAACATCGCGTTTAAAATAATGATTAAGCGAATCACTAACCGCGTTGCTTATTTGTTAATAATTTAGTGAAAAAGTTAATTTATATTTAATAAATGAACTAAAAAAATATCGCGTTTACGCCCCATCAATTCTACGCACGGTATAGTCTCCGAAAAAAATATATCGCAGAAAAATTACGTCTACAAGCAACACACTCAAACTCGCAGTTTTTTTTAATGGACGTATATTCCGAAAAAAAATCACGCAGGCACTCCAGTCTTCGAGGCTCATATTTTTACGCCTCCCGGATTTTTACGAGTGCTTTGATAAGTTTCCGTACATTTTTACGACGTAGGGATTCTCATGAAGGAGCTCTCCCCCAGCACGAATGTTTTCTCACGAACGATCGGATCTGCAGTTCTCTATTTTTTTCTTTTAAAGGGTCTTAGGATCGCATACCCTTTGTAAGACCGCGTTATAAACGTCCAATATTTTCCATGCCACGTTTCTTATGGGGTTTTTACAGATCCTGCACCCATATTCGGAGATCAATTAATATTTTTAGTATGAAATATTGCTTAATTATGTTCATAATTTTAAATTTTATATTCGTCGGTGTTTAACTTGAAGATTCATGTAAATGATTGACTTTGCATACAAATATAAATTATTTTTGATCTAACGCATTATTTTGGGGTTTTTAGGTTTTTTCATATGGATTTTTCACCTTTAGGTAGTAACTGATTTCAATCAATTTGAATAGGACAGGATTTTCCCGAAAATATCGCGACCCCCAATTATGGCATTTTTTTGGAAAGGAATCCTAGTTTTACAATCAATAAGATTAGTTACTGCGATTTTCCATAATTTCCTGTCCCGTAAGAGCTATCTGTATTTGAAAACATTCGTTTTTGTTATTGTTTTACGCATTTCAAGCTAGTTTTCCTTCGCCTCATCACTCTTACTTTTAATTTTATTTCCGTCATCAATTTTGAAATGCCATTATGTGTTAGCACGTGCCAAATCCATATTTCCCTTCACTTCTTCTTTGCATTCGAATTCTTCTTAAATTTTCTCAATTTAACTCGTATTGTTTTTTTCTCCAACATCTCATTACGATACATTAGAATACTAACTTGGGGTCTAACCTGACCCCCACCCAAAGAAAAAACGCTGCCTAAGATACATAAATAATTTTATCGTTCTTTTTTTCAATGAGTTTGTCTTTTAGGATGTAATTGAATAGGTTGATGCATATTTTTTAAATATGACACTTTCCTTTTAGGCGCGTTTCGCTTCCAGCGTGAGCGCCAATTGCCGTCGGTCTGTCCGTCCGTCCGTCTGTCCATCCGTCCGCATTTTCGTTTGATATTAAGGACTTACAATCAAAGATAATAAGAAAATTGCCAAAATGAATCATGTACGCCAATCAGGGGTACCACTTTACTGGTGACAAAAAATGAAATTTTCGTCATACCTCGTAAAGTATTAGTCATACCAAAATATCCTTCAAATAAAAGTTGTAGAACTGGTAAAGAAGAGTATTTCCTTTCCAATACATTTTTATAGTAAGAGTAGGCGTTATAGAGAAAATCAAACAGGAATGTCTTAATTCGAGTTGAACTTCTTTCTTTCATGGTTACTTCTTCATTGTTGCTAACATAAAAAATCTCACAAACAAACGTTTGATTTCCTTACGTGTGTATGTAATACTATTATATAGGAAGAAAATGGATTATTTATGAAGAAGAAAAACTTCTAAACGCTATTTCACTTACGTATAGGTATATCATTTCTTTCTATTACTCCAATGCACGAAATGCGCCCATTTGTGATGGTATACCGTAGACTGCGAGGAGTTGTAGAACCATTTGTGGTACGTTGTACACTCTCCTAACTTGTTTAGCAATGGGGTCAGGTTTGACCTCGGCAGTATTTGTGTTATCTTTTTTATTTTATCAAAGTAACTTTTAGGGTAAGTAGTTGCATATTTCAGACAGTAATTATGTGATACATAATTATACACTAACTCCACGTTTTACGAAAGCTCACTTTACGAATTTATGAGTGGAAGCAATTGAAAAAGTAATAACCCTTTTCGAAATACGCAATGAATTTTCGCTGCAACGAAAATGCACCAAACTGTACGTATGTTGCAAGCCCTGCCAATTGTCGATATCCTGATTCCTTGTTCGTGCGGTAGATCAGGGGTCGGCAACCTTTTCTGTATATGGCGGGCCACATTCGTTGTTGTGAATGCTACGGAGGGCCGCACTGGAAATCACAAGAGCTTCGGCGGGTCGGATGGGCGTTTGAATCAGTAGTTACCTAGAGATTTTGTGGTCTCGTATTAGTGAAAAGCAATTCTAATTAGTTTACTAGCGTTGAAACTCCACTAGAAAAGCTTTTGAGACCGTATTTTCACTGAAAAATATCGAATTGACTGTTAAATTATACCAGTCACTTTTTCATCATGGCTTTGCGGGCCGCATAAAACGCTCTCGGGGGCCGCATGAGGCCCGCGGGACGTTGGCTGCCGACCTCTGTGGTAGGCTGTCAGAGGATCAAAGGATTATAAGGTTAATATGATCGGCGTCAATGTATAGAATATACTGTATGCTTGTTTTAATTCGTAATTTAAAATTAGTTATTGTTCATTATAATAAATAAATACACCTGTGTACTTTATATTTATCTTTCTTTAATAATATTTATATATACCTATATATAATATGTCTCAGGTATCTCTAATTACTAAATTTAAATTAATGAGGAATTCATTTTCGTTTAACGAACGACTATTAAGGAACGCGTACCTTTCGTAAAACGGGGGACTAGTGTATAATATTTATAATATTTATATTTATAATAATATAATATTAAGCAATATCCATAGAAACGGTGCCACAAGCGGGAAAAAAATACTCTTAAACGTCTTATATATGTTTTAAAAATGCGTAATTATACTTGTAAAAGCTACACTCTTAAATTTTTATATTTCTATCAATACAATAAAAACTTAATTGCACGTTTGCGAGAGAGCTCAAATGATTACTTACAGCTGAGAGATTTTTAGTAACCGTTGTTCTTCCAGTGTGAAATTCAAATTTCTCGAGAGAATTTTGAGATGGAGAAAATGAGAGAATGGAAGAGAGTTTTTAGAGAGTTATAAGGATAAAGAGGACGGAAAAGGGAAGAGAGAAACGTCGGAATATGATCTTTCTATAGATTCAAACCGTGGAAAAAATCCCACTTTTTTTTCTCGAGAATTTTTAATTTAAGAAATTTCCGAAGCTCAATCACTAAGTTTCGCTGAAAAGGGAAACTTATAAGGAGTTACTGGAGGGAGAGACCTCTTTTCTTCCTTTTTATGCGAAATAATAAAATATGCCCACGAACATTCTACCCGCATACATTTATATATATATTTTTTTCGAGATGTTATTTTTTTTAGCCTTACGGTCTAAAGCGAAAAGACATAAAAACTGAAGGGAAAACCCAAAATTGCGGGGAAGCACCGTAAAAAAAATTGAAAGACGAAAAAAATAGAGGGAGAGTCGGATCACATTTCTTTGTTTCGAATATCGAGGCGTTTTTTGGCGAGAGGATATTCTTTTTTATTTCATTCGCGGGAAGAGGGAGAGGAGGAGATCCTAAAGGCTTACCTTACCCCTGCTAGAGGAATCTCTCGAATCAAAATATGTCCCGATCTTTTTCGATATTTTCATCATTTTCTATAACCTCATATAGGCCCTTTTTTTAGCTTTTTAAATAATTTTTGAGGATTATCGTGGGGGAATTATTAGATTCCTTTGTAGATGTCTATCACCCATTAATTTTTCCTTTTTATTAGTGATGCTTTATCTGGTATCCGAGAATATAGGATTTCTGTAGGTAAGCGGAAGTGTTCTAAACAAACTGAAACCGTCGATCCACAAAAATTACTTTTACTCTTAAGCATGGAATTTATATTAATTTCAAGCTATTTTCTAGTAGAATGCCTCCATAAACATAAAAATGAAACAAGCATTACTGAATTTTAGAAAAATTTGCTAGATTGATTATTTTACGCAACTTAATTTCATATACACAACAATTTTATTTTAACATAATGTTTTTATTCTTCATAATAGCTTACATAGTGTTCAGTGCTTATTGTTGATAAAGTATACAAGGTCATTATGGAAAATTTGATAAACCCTGTTTAAATCACTTTTATTCTCTGGATTTACATAAAACCCAACTTCCTTAAGCAGTCACTGAGATAAATAAAGTCAATATTATAAAATGTGTGAGATTCTTTCTTTCTTGTTAGTTTTCTTGTCTGCACACTTTTGCAGCCACTCTCTAGACGCGATTTAAAATAATCTCCGAGTAGGTATGAGTTTTAAATTTGGCAAGATTGCACGAATCACGCATTAAAAGGCAATGACGAAAAAAAATCCTGAAAAAAAGTACGGGTTCGACTTCAGGAGAACATTTCTGTTTCCCGTAATGTCATTTCTGAGTCTCAAGATTCCGATTATTGCCTCAATATTCATACGTCATGCGATAGAAATTCGAAACATTTACCTAGATGTATCGAGCGAGAGGAAGGAAAGGAGGCAGAGGGAGGGAGAGGTAGTGAGAGAGAGAGAGGGAGGTAGAGGAAGAGAGAGGGAGCGGGAGAGGGGAGGGACAGAGAAGTAGGGAGGGGAGGAAGGAAGGAAGGGAGGAGATACGGCAATATTATTCACTTTCCCGTCATTTTGACGGGCATTTAGCTGCTACTAAGGTATTGTACATATGAAATTTTCAAAAATAATATTCGATTAACTTTCAAGCTTCTCTGTGTTTATTATTAAAAAGGCTGACAATATTTCAAATTTGAAATGAAGGATTCTCTAGTAAATATATAATTTATACATATCAGCAAAGGAGTTAAGTGCGTTTTTGATTACCAATTTACATAAAATGGAATTAGGAAGGACTTCAGCACAGGGTGAAGAGCGGATACTAGGGAAATCGCATCTACCAGAATCTCTCTCAGGAACAGGTAGCTTTACATTTTCATACTTTTACTCTCGTGAACCCGAGGAGCGGTTTTACCTTCATTGCGATCATCTTGGCGAAAGACAGATGCCTGAAGAATATGCGTATCGGGGTCATGACCTCCTGACGGCGCTCGGGTGTGTAAACTGCTCGCTTTAAAACTTATTTTCCCTTTACAAAGGCGCCATTTTTATGGCCAACAATGGTTAAATGAGAGGCAACGCCGCCTGTGCCTCTGCCGGCGTTCCGATGAACACTTTTGCGGTAGCATTTTTCATCATAGGTAAACTTCTGTAAAAATAGTTTTATTCTGAAAAACGGTACATTTTCGTATAAGTAGCTGTCGAATTTTACTGCATATTCAACTTTTTAAGTGTAATTTAAGGCGAGCCAAGTTTTACCTGGAGAAATATAGCGTTGGTATCAGTGGCGTAGTGGAATCATTCTGGACCTCAAGTAGGAATAATACACCAATCATACAGTATCAATTAGGCGCTTTTCATATCCTTTAGTATATTAGAAAATGTGAAAACAGGTGAAAAATATATTATTTTAATTTTAATTAGTAAAACTTGGAAAATAAACATAATAACATATTTAAAGGCAATTACATATATCAAAAAATACATGAAAATAATTATATTTTTTCATTCTCACGTGAAAGAGTTTTCCATATGTACACAATTTACAACAGTTAAATAAAGAAATTCCATCTCTAGGTATTTTTTGTCCTGTATGAGTTGTTTCATAATGATAGTCTACACTGAAAGATCTATTGTGTTTCCCGTCTTTCGGAAAAAACCCCTTCGGTTTGCAGGATCCATAGCTGAAAATAATTGTTTTAATTTTGGGATAATCAAAATTTTCAGAAAATTTTCATCTATTCGAAGAATACTGGCAAACCGATTTATCAAAATTTAATTATTCATTCTCTACCGTTACATCAATGTTTTCACCAGGAATACTTCTATTATAGAGCTACTTATCATTAAACTAGTTGCATCACTACGCTGTACATTATCTTGCATACATCTTCAGTGTCACTGCGATGTTTTACTCCCGAAGACAAGCTAGAGCTGGTGGACTGCTTTTTGTTTGAAAAAGACTAGTCAGTAATTTCGCATTCTTTTGAAAGGAACGTTCAGATTTTTGTTTTAATTTACGTTTCTGAGCACTACTTAGCTGAGTTGACACAATTAGACATCTTAAAATATAAGGTTCACCAAATTATATATTTTAATATAAAATTGAAGATATTTCACTAAAACACACTTTAATTAGTTTACAGCACACAATTACACTGCTTAACTACGAGCAAGAATCACAAATCAATGCTGATACTAAACTTTTGATGCCGGTCTAATGTGTGATTTACGCACGAGTTCTGATCTACTAACAGGGGGGGCAGGGAGATATATTGTCTTTCCCCCATTCTTTATTTATTATCTAGTAACCAAGGATATTGGCGAGTCTTCGATTCGCTTTGTTTTTAGATTATAATGCAGGGGTGGGCAAACTTTTTACGCGGCGGGCCAAATAGGGAGTTGTTAATTTTTCGGCGGGTCACTAGAAATCGTTACTAAAGTAAAATTCATTGCGGTAGCTGTAGACCTCCTTTTAAGGCTATTCCCGGGAATTAGGTACACTGGCGCCACATATAGGTGAAAATTGGACCCACTGCTCGCTGTGCTATACTACAGCCGAAATGAATCTTCCGGTTTGTCAAAATGAAAGTAATAATATATTGCACAAAAACCAAACATAGCACATACAACAGGGAGCATGGATCTTACTTTTTGTCCGAAATGAACAGCACCTTTATCGTTTCTTTCTTTTTTCAACGAAAAACACCACATATTATCCGTAATTGGATTACAAGAATAATCTCATTAATGCGAAACAAATTAAACACTGAGAAAACAATTGATACATGGATAGAAAATTGAAATGCACAGTATTTGGAATTATAAAATCAGATATATAATACTAAAGTATAGCAACAAATTTCTTCTCAATCATCAGTCTTTCTCATGAACTTATAAATACATCCAGTAATTCACTTCTATGGTGAGACAAATATTTTTAAGGCCTGTTATGCTGAACAAACATATGTAACGACAAAGTACAAAGATTCATTTATACTAAATTGCATGCAATATTACATTTCAATTAATCAGCACCTAATATATATTAGTTACAATTACTTTACAGAAGAGGATTTTTGGATAATGACGGTTTATTTTTCAGAATGTTTGTGGAAATTTTTCAAGGAATCAACTTCATCGAATCCTATTTCTTCGGAACCTATAATAAAAGAAACGATTGACAGTTATTTGCCCTTACTATAAATAAGTTATACGTGATTAGAATTAAGAATTATTTACAATTTTTTTTTGTACTTACCACCACAATGCAATAGGTGGAAATGCTTAAAATCTTTGGCCAAATTTCCCATGTATGAAGTCAATTCGGACGTGGCAATGCGAAACACAGCAGCCAAATCTCGTCAGTCATCTGCGACCTCAACTCCGACTTATTCCTCTTCATCAAAGAAAATATATGTTCGCACATGTATGTGGATCCAAATAAAGCCAACATTTTCTTTGCGAAGTGTTTTAAGTAAAAATTTTTGCATCTTTCAAAGATCTAAAAATGCGAAGAATGTCTCAGATTTAAATTTTTCTTTCAGAATATTGTCACTCTGTAAGTGCATTCAATGATAGATTAGTTAAAAGTCCCTCATGCTAATATGTAAAATGTCGTTTTAAATTATACTCTTTAAATACGGCAACTGTTTCATTACAAATGAGGCACATTGCTTTTAAGTTAAACTCCGCAAAAAGATATTTCTCCGTCCAAGCATTTTTTAAAATTCTACCCCCGTTTTCTCCTCTTCTTTTCTTCTGAGTTTTCATTCTGCAAGGATGAAATACACGATTTTCTTTATGATGACAGCACGTGTACGATACGAGTAGGTACATCAACTAATTTGATACCACCACCCACGCTATTATGAATGTGCTTTTGGGTAGGCTCGTAGCACGGCTCACATTTCTAACAAGGACTTCATTAACATTATGATAAAGTAGCTATTGTGGAGGAGAAAACGTTTCCTAGTCTGTGTGGTAATGATATGCTGTTGGAGAAGTAAACAATGTAAATCTAAAGGCTGCCACTCGACTCGAGCAATATGTTCGTACTTATTGACGTGAGAAAATTACAGTTTCAAAGAAGAGATATTTCGACTCTGTTGATCACATACAGTTTATTTTTATTTGGCTTCTAAAATTTAATTTTGTTCATTACACTGTTTCTTCGTGAAACCGAGAAAAATGGAATTCATTGCAGCCAAACGCCAGCGGAAGCCTAAGATCAAACTGTTTCTTCGTGTTTCCTGAGGTATTATGAATGTGAACTATCGATTACAGGATTATTTTGCATATTGCAAGATGCAACAAAGGCTTCAAATCAAAGCGGAAAATAATCTTTTAGCAAAAAATGTTTAAGTGGAAATGACAGACAATGTATTTGACATAAGTTTTACCCAATTAAATAATAGTAGAGAATCATCTAAGAAAAATTATTTTATCCTGCAGAAGATTTCTGTGCTTAGTATATAAATTTCAATCTCACAAAATCCTCGCGGGCCACGGTTTGCCCACCCCTGTTATAATGCATTTTATATAGGGTGTAGCCGTCTCCGGGCGCTACCGCGCCCTTCGCCTCTCTGGAACGAAACTCCCTCACCATTGGCCGGTGATCGGGTGGGTAAATGTCGCCACAGGCAGATCCGTTATGGGTTTGCTTCCGTTTTCCGTGAAAGTTATAAAATCTAAGTAATTAACAGACATAAGATCAAGCAAAAATATTAAATTTAGTTTAATAATTCCATTTCATTTCACACACTCTTTAAAAAAAGCAGGTCAAAGTGCAGTATATAAGCAGGACTACGCAGTTCCCACAGTTGCCGTTAGTGGAGCTACTGTAAGGTAGGAATATATAGCACTTTGACCAAAAGCATTTAATTTTAAAAATCTGTATTCTCCTTTAATTACATCGCGTTGTAACATGTAAGATCACATATTAGACCACCACATTCACCTAAATGCAACTACTGGAATAAAAGGGCAGCGAAGTCCGTAACAAGCAAGGTTTTCGCTAAGACTGAATGCAGGGACGCTAGTGGAGTCTCCACCCTCTCACTCCGTTTAGTCGTGGTTCGCTTTGTGCCCCTTTCGGCCCCGGGCCCCCCGCGGGGGTGTCCGCTATGCCACTGGTTGGTGTAATTTACTTTGGCGTAACAATGTTTTTCGAGCAGAGGTCAGGAGCTTGCATGCTTGAAATCATAAAACGTCCGAGTGTTTGTTTATTTAAAAAACTCCTACTCTCTATATATCGTCCATGATTCCGGTTCCAAACTTATCGTGAGGACGCCATTGTCGATCGGAACCCGTTAAACGTTACTCACTATAAAATCCAAGGAATATGGCTCAACTTTGTGGTAATTGATACTCATATTAACGAAAAACACTGGGTTAAATTCCACACTTTTTACTTTCTCCATACGTAGTAATGGGAAAGTATTGTATTCATGAAAAAAATCGACTTCGAGATTTCAACGGAAATACATGTTTTGAGGTCCCTAGAACACGTTTAGACTATTTTCGGAATGATGTCTGTGTGTGTGTGTGTGTTAGTGTGGGCGCTCTAACTCAAAAAGTACTTGCCATATCGTTACCAAACTTCATATATAACACTTTAACATGAGCACAAAGAACTGATTAGTTTTTGGACAATAACGGATAACCGGAAGTCGAGGTTTATTCGAAACCAGATTCGGTTTTTGCGATATTTCTTCGTTAAAACATCATTATTGTATGTACAATTCTATGCAAAAGTTATAGAGAATGTAATTTCCTACAACTTTCATTTGAAACAATTTTCTATAGGAGTTATTGTTTAGGAGTTATTTGTAAATAACCGGTTTTTCGGTTTCCGTTAAATATCTCCTTAAAAACATCGTTATTGGTAATCTTCGTAAGGACCAAAGTTGTAGAGAATAATATTTCTTCCAAGTTTTGTTTGAAAGTAATTTTCGTAGAACCATCTATTTCGGATATATTTAGCTTTATCTTAATACCAGTATTCAGCGCCAACACCATGTAGCGGTGAATTCTGTAATCATTCAAAACATACGTAATTTACGGCAACAAGGACGTGTCTTCTTTTATGATACGAAATAATAATTTTGCCTAGTAATATTATTCATAATAATTTAAATATCTATACCCCAAATATGGAGAAAGTCATGTGTTGGCCACATCAGATTTTTTATTTTACGACCGGTTTCGCTAAATGACTAGTATCATAAGATGATGCTAGTCATTTAGCGAAATCGGTCGTAAAATAAAAAATTGTGGAATTTAACTAACTGTTTTTAGTTAAAAATGTTACTCTTCTGTTTCAGTGCCGAAACGCCGTTCTCATAACTTTCTCCTCTTTCGCATTTACCCTCTCTGTTACGTTCCCTCTTTTTCGTTCGCTCCCTCTCTTCTCTGCCGAAATTGCAAGCGGAACTGTTGAAATGCGCGCGTTTATAGCACGCCACGCGTTCTTCATCTGTCCCGTGCCAGACGATACCCCTCTCTCTTTCCCTCTCCCCTCACGCATAATGCGTCTGGGATTTTCCGCCTTTGAATCCGCCTCGCAGACGTCTTTTGTTTCTTCGTTTATCGTGTTCTCTTTTCCCAACCAGGCTGTGACGTCTGTCTCCTCGTCTACGCACGGTTTTTTACCTCGGTCCGACACAGTTATTAATTTTTCCGATGTTTTTCTTTGTGTCTTCGTCGTTGTTCTTTTCTCTTTCCATCGCTCTCTCTCTCTCTCTCTGTCTTTCATTCTCTCGTATCTTCAAACGGTTTCCTATGTCGCGCATATAGGACCCCCGTTCACTTCATTTTTAAAAAAGTTTTTTCGTTAAAGCGCTCGGTGATGTGGTAATTACCCAACTCGCCGTTCCCTTTCAAGAGCCGCCGCGCACCCTGAAGTCGATATCTTGCGATTGTGTGTGCCTACGCGCTTGTCTGTATTTATTTGGGATGGAGGAGTTATGTGAGGGATATTAGGGGTATTATCGAATGGGAGTTATCCACGAGGATATGGGGAGAGAATGAGGATGGAAAAAAGAAAAAGATGTAGTGTATGATACAACAAAAAATCTGTCCCATTACGATAAAGTTTAGTTATCAATAAGTTTACGTGTGCTGGTGTTTTTATATAAAGCGACATTCGGACAATTCAAATTCACTGAAGTTGATTCAATTATTTTAATGAATCGAAATAACAGTCTTGTTGTGGCAAAAATTTTAATAGCTTACGAGCATTATAATTTCTAGCCAGATCGCGCAATTAATCGTAATGTCCATTATGCCTATACATGAAGTGATTTATTTATGCCTTTTCGAGATAATACTTTATCATAAATGTATTAAAAATTTGTTGATTTAAATAAATTTTTGCTCTTTCAAGTTAAGTTCAAGCGAAAGCATTAAGAATTGGAATTTTACTTTTCTGTGACTAAATATAAAACGTATATTATAATTTTAATTATAAAATAATGTAGAGATGCATGCATTTCAGCAATGAATTATAGTTATTCCATTATTTTAGCATTCAATTAAGGAATGATAATTTTTTGAAGCGGTATCAAGTGTTAATATTATTTGGTCTTACACGTAAGCTATACTTTTTCTTTAAATTTACTATCGGAAATTTTCAATGAGAAAATTTTTGGAAGTAGTAATTGAACATTCAGAGGCAATATTAAAACCTTTAGTGGCTTCTGATGGGAATAAGGTTTAATGTATTAAATATTTTCGGCAACCTCTTCTATAAATAGTCGTAGGAAGAAATTTCACTAAACTCACTTCTGATGAATGTGGCGATGGTAATAGTGCGTACTAAAGTGCCGTTATAAGTGCTAATGGGTTGTCTTCTTTACTATACAATGTTTTATAATGAGTGAAGAGTATAATAAAGAATATATGATTAGCTGCCTGCTGAATATATCTACTTAAGATAGATAATATTTGGTTAATTTTCAGAACAAACCAGTAACTTAAGAAATTAAGTTGCAATTCATTTTCATGACGGAGCCCAGTGTGTGAATTCAATTCATAAAGCATTTATAATGTGTGTGCAGTCATGTTTCTTACAGTAAAGTCAATTTTATACTATGTCTGTAAGGACGAAAACGATTTTTACGGGAAAATTTGTAGGAAACCGCTGAACACCAAAAATGAGAAGCTATGTTCACGAGAAAAAAACCTTGATCCCCAAATTTATAGAAAATTCCATTACAAAATCCATTTAATTGAAAGTGATTAATTTTGACACCCCTGGGTTATATCATCCACTTTTCGGCCATAATTTTTCTGGTTTCGAACTAAAAAATTCGCTCGCCGTTTAAAAGAAATCTAATCTAGTAAAAATTCAATTCAGCGTTTCGTTTCTAACGTATGCGAGAGGAATGAGATAGGGAAAAGGAAGTTTAAGGCATTCGAGCTGAAATCTAATGTCTACGAATCTGCTGAAAAGTTCTAGAAGTTATCTTAAAGACTATCTATGCTGATAGAATAGTTGGACTTTTTGTAGAAATGATTTTCATACGCTAAACAAATAATTATAATTATTTTTATTATTTTTCATTTGAAACATTACTTTGAAAGCAATAATAAATTTTCGTTCGCCGATTCAATGGTAGGAAAGTGAATAAATTTCAATACATCACTTTAGTTAGTTTCGATATATTACATGCCTTCTGTAAAAAGAAAATGAATTGACCATTTCAGATACTACGTTTTTTTGTGTGATAAGTGTTTTGGTTTGCGATAATTTTTATTCTTAGTTAATGTTTAATTTTGAAATATTTTTAAAAATATCAAATTGTTCTAATGGAATAATTGTGCCTTAGTACGCTTTTTGTACTCAACGTAGCTACGGAGCGAGAATAAAGCGCTCCTATGATACAAAAACACAGATCTGGCCATTTGAATATTACTAATCACGACAAGCTCTTACACATAATTTGTATTGGGCGTTGAGGGTTATGGTTTAATGGGCGTTCAGATCTGTTATTTTTTTGTTATTCGCCGCGTCATTTTGCGCATCGACCTCTCAAGACCTCACTTCATATACGCACTCTAAATGGACGTCCTTCCACCGCTCCAATTCCGTGGGAGACCGACTCATCCTTATACATTTTAACGGAATTAGGCTGGAGATAACCAAATGCTCTTTCTCCTAAACTCGACCTCTTCTACCCCTCCCCTCCGCCCCACCCCTCCTTCCCCACCCCCTTCCCCGTTTCTTTTATCC
The DNA here is from genome assembly GCA_036926305.1 of Uropetala carovei. Classification (NCBI taxonomy): domain Eukaryota; kingdom Metazoa; phylum Arthropoda; class Insecta; order Odonata; family Petaluridae; genus Uropetala; species Uropetala carovei. The sequence goes on from JAXCHB010000004.1 coordinate 10,726,366, forward strand.
TTGCCTCCCACGCCCACCGCCAAACTAAAACTCCGTCTGAAGGATTAAAACGAATGCTCTTTCCTGAACCACCTGGACGGCGAAAATTGGATCGAGTAGCTCTGTCCTTTTTTTATGCGGACTTCAAATTTGCATGGTGCAGCCTTTTTTAAAACTGCGAGAGCGGAATTGGTTCAATTTTTTCCCTCGAATTGGCGAGGGTCACTTAAAAAGCGTTTAACTTAATCCCTTTGCGAAATTGGTGAGAAGTGCGTCGTTTCAAATGGAATAGTATCCTAATTCCTATCAAGGGTCGTCTACCGGGACGAGTAAGGGTGTGCATCGTCGTTCTTCAGGCTTAATTGCGTAAATTCTCTTGCCCCTACCCTTAAAACTATAAAATTATTTCTGGAATAAAACGGATAGTATACAATAGAGAAAATGAATATTTCGAATTATTTACTTCATCAGAAATATTTTAAAATCCTTCATTGTACTTTCATTCTTTTTCATAACTGGTCTAATATATATATATATATTATACCAGGGGGCAATCCCCCTGATCGCTGAAACTCGCAAACCCCTCCCCCTATTTGCTCGCTGTTTCTTCGTTCCTACCATGAACCTATTGGATTTAGATTAGTTTAAAGGGAATATGTTTTGAATATGAGTTTAATAGATATATTTTATAAGGGATGTATGTTTGGTTTTTAAATTGATTAAATTTAAATTGAGGCAGTCTTCTTTGAACTGAAACCATACCTCCTGCTGAGAGTGTTGCCTTCGATCCGAGCGAAGGTTTGAAACAATCGCCGTGAGTATCTGTATCTGGTGCCGGTGAACTGCGGCCCGGATTCCGAATCGAGAGTAAACTGCGGCCCGGGCTGTTGTGGACGCTGTGTAAACTGCGGCCCTGGCAACATTTCCCTTCCCATTTTATTCAGACTTAGGACTGACTACAGCATAAAGTTGTAGGTATGGTTAAAAATGTGCCAACGGAACTTTTTCGCACTCGTCAAAAATAATTTGATAAAATAATTACAATGGTCACTTTTGAACGGGCAAAACTTTGAGGGAAACTGATTGAATGAATTCAAGTCTAGTGCAGGCTTTCGTCTGATAGCGCGTCATCATGTCGCTCAAAAAATTTTGCTTTTGGCATGCCTTCTTTCTTTTCTCCATCGCGCAATTCTTTCTATTAAAAACTGCTGTGGGTTGCCTATCATGATTATGATCGGCGCTTTTCTCTAAAATTTTTCCTATATAGAGAATAAAAGAAAACAACAAGAATTAGCTAACGTAAGACAGCATCACGTAAGAACATAGTAGGACTGGTGAAAAGTACATGCCATTACGAAGTTTCATCCACGCTTTGCATGTTTTAACGGTGCAACACCACTTCTCGTCTGCAAGAACTTTATGTTTTCGGAACTTGAAGCCGTCTTCAACAATAAGCAAATTACCGCGTTCACTCCACACTGATTCCATGTCGGCCTCTAGATATGAACTGATTCATTCGGTGATCAAGCCTAGGTGAGTCATACTTCGTCAGGTTCAAAGTACAATACATGTTTATCACTCCCCCAAGCGGTGCCGCTGTTTACGCTGTACATTTTCCTTACCTGCCTTAGCGGCCGCAGTTTACTAGTCTCCCGAGTATCTATTGTGCTTCAAAACTGACCTTATTCCCCTCTTGCCAAGTATATTTCTATGCTTGCTCCCACACAGAAGAGATAAAGCCCTACTATATTATATTTAAACATTTATAATCATTTCATCTCTATTTATTGAAGAATCGACCAGTTTATCAAGAGCAAAAAAATCTCCCTCAATTTTGCGTTTGCGCGAGGACCTGCGTTCTTCACGTTCCTTAGCAACCCATGGCCGGAAGTTATCTATAGATACGCTTCGCCGAGCACTGCAATGTACCTCCTGAAGATTCTACTAAATTCAACTAATCCAAAAGGGGGGAGAAAGTTGCGAGATAAGTGATTTTGCACGGAGTGAGAGAATAAAGGGAGGGGAGAGAGAGGAGGGAAGAGGAGATTTCATATACGGAGAGAAATAGGAATTAGAACATCCGAACCATTAGAGAGAGAGAGAAAGAGAGAGAGAACGGCGTGATAAATAAAGGACTTTACAAGGGCGAGGTTGAAGGTTTTCATAAAGTAAGCCCGGAAGAGAGGATGAGGGTTGCGAAGGATTGGGATTGGGATTTGAAATTAGAAACGAGAGAGAGAGAGAGATTTAATCTGGAAATTTCGAAGATCTATGCGAAAATGAAAGGGAGGGAGAAAGGAGGATACAATCGGAGGAATTCTACGGACGGCATTCTGCGGATTTTTCCGTCCCAAAAATAAAGAAACTTAATCCCAAAGTAGTTCGAACTCTGCCTTCAGTGAATGCGTTTGAGGGAGTTGAATAGCGTGAATACTCGCCTTTTTCACTCGCTGCAAGTATCAAATGCATTTTTCACGATGTTAGAATAATAATTTATTATACTTTAAAGATGGGTGTTACCTGTAATATTTTTAATTTCTATGTTGTTTACAAATATTGTTCAGAGCTGAAACCAAAGAGCAGGATGCATCACCTTGCCTAACGTTCTCCCAATGACGTAATAATCCGTGCATTTTATTTGATTTCTTCGGCAAAAATACTACACATTCTCGTTTGCGATCGTTACCCAAAATCCTCTGTGACTGTGAGAGCAATACTTTTTCAGATAAGTCGTTCCGTTCTTCAGCAACTAAATTTGATGGAATTATTAAACCTATTAACATTCAAGAGACGAGAAAAATATATCAGCTCTAAAAAGTTTGAACTTAACATCACTTCATATCGAAATGGCCGGATTTTACGTTGGATATTTTTCTCAGCCTTATGAGATATTATAAACAATGCTGCAGTTTGTGACGAACTTCATTTGTTCTCTCCTTGGAGACATGGCGTTTATTTTTTTCAAATGTACGTCCTGCGTTGCCAACAGCTTCCGGACAATTTAGTTGAAGATGTGCATTATTTCGATATTTTTCTTTCATAAAATATAGCATTAATTGAATTTGATTTGCTTTGCATGAAGTTATTGGAGGAATCTGCTAGTATGAACAAAAATTCACGCATGAACACTATTTTAAAATTATTATCCTATTATATCCCTTTCCAAGAGCTCTGAAGCACACGAGAATGGACGAAGTAGAAATACATTATTATTATTCATTTTTGTTTAAATTATTAACATATTATGATTTTACGCATAGAGATAATTGGCATGTCGTTCCATATTTTTACCACGTATTTTGAAAGGATTTTTTTATAATTACGGTGAACGTTCAGGATGAACGTTAAGGACAATAAGCACTTATCTTGTTATAACGGAGAAACAGAAAATAATTATTCAAACACGAACACGAACCGTTATGTAGTCGCTTGGAAGAGTCCTTTACACCACGAAAATGAAAGTAATCGTTGCTTCGGCAGTTTGAGAGGTCTGAAACATCATTTCCGCTTTAAGGCGTTTTCCGTCGAGAAACTTGGCTGATCACTTTGCACCGTGAGGGTTTCGAGCTCTTCATGTTCAATGTCAGCGACGCATGCGCGCAGCATACACGCACACTTTCGCCTTCACCCTTCAGAGTAAACCATCCCATCAGGCTTAAAATTCCGCGCTAAAAACGCATTAAAATTGCGCGTGCCTGGGAAATAAACGACGCGATAGCGTACGTTAGGCAAGTAGATACGGTGTAGGAGTAGTAGATGGAGATATAAAGGAAGAGGGAAAGAAAGGACGAAAGAGCAACAAAAAGGAGCGGAGAAACGATAAGGGAGACCGAGATCCGAGGAAATCCTCCGAAATTGGCACAGTTTCAGCACAATTAATTAATCCAAGAGCAATTAAAAGCCACAATGGTCCCGCACTGGGCTGCAGGGGGTTAGGAGCTTGTGAAAGCTCTGCAAAGTGGTAGGAAATGGTGGAGAAAAGAGGAGTAGAGAGAGAGAGAGAGGAGATGGAGAAAGGGAGAGAGAAAGGGAAGGAAAAGAGAGAGAGAGGGCTTGAAGTGTGTGTTGCGAAGGAATGGGACTTGGATTAGCGTGTTAAAGGGAGGGAGAGAGGGTAGAAGGAAGATAGGTAGGAAGGATGGAGAGTGAGCAAAGAGTTTCAGATATGATGGAGGGAGGAAATGGAGGAAAGAGACGTGTGTGTGGCGATTGCGGAAAGTACAGGAAAAAACAATTGCGTGAGGAAAGCAGGAGGAGACGCTGAATTTTGAGGGGAGAGGGCGGAGAACGGACGAAGGAAGAGGTAATAATGACGTTTTAAGGAAGAAATACAAGCGCGGAAGGGTAGGAGAAATGGGAGGAAGAAGTGGAGGAAACGCAGGCATGGAGGGGTGGGAATGAGGATTTCAAAGACACGGTTTGCGGGGTAAGGAGTGGAGCAGTGAGAAATATTGAATGGTATATCTATAGGGGATGATAATACTAGATAACATATTTGAGAGAGAAAGTGAGATAGGAGAGAGTGACGGAGGGAAATTGAAAGACGATATTACAGCGAATAATTAACAGAAAAATTAATAGATGTAAATAAAACGTTAAGAACGTGTCGACGTTATTCGATGATATATTATGCAATTCATGATATTGTGCTATTTTTTCTCGTGCATCTATTTCTATCAAGAAATCAATTCTTTGGTTTCGAATTAATTGGTTGTATTGATTAAGCGATTCGGAAAAAATACGTCATTTTTATCTTTTTTAAAAATCATAATGTCATTACCATCTTCGCTTTACGGATTAAGCTAATAGTATTATCCGATATCCATTGAGTACATATAAGTTCAATGAATTTTTAAGTGAATGGGTTACTAAACCATCGCACAACTCCATAAGCCCTCATAAAACCCTCCTATATTATAAAAATATTCTTCCTAAAATCTTTGGGTTGGCTGAGCCATGACATTGTTGCCTAACAGAAGCACTTTTCTGCCATCTCTCGAAGAGTGGAGGACGCTTACTTTTTTCCTTTTTTCTGAGTTCACTTTAATGTCTTCTCTTTTAAAACAAATGAAAAATATCAAACAATACGAAGTAAATTCATTTCATGATATAAAAGCTATCTTTTAAAGCAGTCGTAGTGTCCTAAATTCTGTTTTATATCATTGTATCTTATTTATTGTTATTTCATCCTTTTCTGTAAAAATTCACTGATGGTAAATCATTAATACACTTTCTCCAAGATTAAACCGAAATATTGTAATTTGGTTCATTCTTCAGTTGTTTATCTTTGCAACGGCTCATTTTTCGACTTAATAAAAGCGGATATTTTCTATCGGAATTGCTGTTTCTGGATAGGTGATTACAATTGCAATTAAGTTGTTCAAGATTTGTTTGTAAAATTTTCTCTTTCGCGGTTAAATATTAAATACAAGTGAAAAATCATTAGAGATTTAAAAAATATAATTCGAGTTATGTGTCTTGGAATGTAAGGAAAACTTGAAGAGAGCATTATACCAAATCTAAAATGTAGGGAAACTATTTTTATGCATAAAATATTGAAGCAGGCGAGAGAAAATGTCAGAAATAATAAGGCAATGTAGAGAAAGACAATCTGGTACCAAGAGTTTCGGAAAGTGGAGTAATTAAAGGCTACTCGAGGATTGGAGAAAGGAATGACAGCATGCTGTACGGAAATACCAGCGGAAGTAATGGGACCGAAAGGCAACAGTGTAATGACAAAATTTATTAACGAGAAATACGATACAAGAAAGTGATCTCAAGGATTCGTTAAAGTAGTAACGGACCCTCTAAAAGAGGAACTCAATGCTGTTAGATAATAATTTATGCAGTCTTTAATGTAAAAGAGCATTATGAAAATCCTCAGAAATATAATAGAAAAAAAGACGAAGAAATTCTTTGGCGGTATCACTTCGGTTACTGAAAAAGCAGAACAAGATATGCCACCATAGAGAATTTAATCACATGAGAAAAAACAGTTCAATATAATCAGGATTGCCAGGATGGGTATTCCGTTGATTTGTAGAAAGCCAGTGAGAGAACTGTATAAAAGATCGAATTTAGGCTGATATAAAACTTGCATGTAGTTTTCGAAAATGAACAATTAAGGAGTACGTTGAGAGCCCAGTTTAACGTTTATTCAGAGACCTTTCTGCTGACAGATTCCTAATTGTGACAAAGGCATGTGTGTATATGGACTACTTATCTCTCCATAAACCATAGAACATCCACTCGATAATAATTCCCTAAAAAAATAATTAAAAATACTATCTAGCAGCGTTGCGAAAAAAAGAGTTATAATTAGTGTTCGCTCATTTTATTACTTTCTCTATATCAATGGCTGTCAACGTTTTTATGCTGGCCTACCCTTTAGAGAATTTTTAATGGTCACGTACCCCTAAGTATATTTAAAGTGATTCTGAAATTAATAACATCGGCATTAAGATAACTCATGTTTATAACGTTAAATTCACAGTTTTGGTGTATTTTCCTGTTTTATAACAACATCCTCAGTCATCACATTGCAACTTTTGATTCCGAAGCCATGCATGAAAGACGAAGTAGGAAGAAAAATTATTATCTTTAATACTTTCACGTACCCATTCAAAATTCTTGACGTACCCTTAAGTGTAAACGTATCACCGGTTGAAAACCCCTGCTCTATGTCATATATCATCTCTTATGTCCGTGAGTCGTCAGGAGCTAATTCTAAACCAAATAAAGAAATTTAGATTCTTAAATTACGAATTATATATTGCAGTTACATATATTAAATTACATATGATTTGCAGAATTTTATGTGAAGCATTTATGGTGTTTTTTTTGCCTGTACAACTTGACTACTATAGGCTGAAAGGGAAAGATAGTTATCGAAAAATTAAGGCAATTTATTCAGGACTGAGCAGTATGAGGAAACAGAGTAAATATAGTATAATGGTAGAATAGAGAATAGGAGGGCTTATTGATATAATGGGACACTTTGGTGAAGCAACATCATTAAAGATGTGTTCGAGGGAACGCATGAAATCAAAAGGAATAGGAAGGAATCTAACCGAAATTCTGTTATAAACGAGGACAGAAGAGTGAAAGAGGAAAATGAAGTAAGGGAAAAGAGAACACAGCGGGAAAGGAAATTGGAAACAATCCAAAAGTGTACGAATGAAAGGGAAAGGAATGGAGAGAGGAAGAGGTGAAGTGCGACGGAGAGTGGAAATGCGGGACAAAAGGGAAAAGCTTGTAGGATTAGGACCTCTGCGGGTGGAAAAGAATGGGGCTTGTGGGAGAGGGAGGAATGGAGGCTGGGAGGGGTGGTGGGGTCTGGATGGATGGAAAAGTGGGGAGGAGGAGGCTGCCGAACGAACGTCGCTTAAATATATTTGGGGTGCGTGTGTGAGAGGATGCTTGGGGTGGGTGTATGGAGCCAAATGCGTTTCAGTTCGAAACTCCGTGAGTACATAGGGATTCCGCGGAAAAACACAAGGGCGGGTGTGTGTGTATTCGGTGTTTGGATTGGGAGCTCTAAGGAGAAATTGATGTTATTGCTCTTCATATAAATATGTGTCGTCTCGCTTTCCCCCGCGTGTGTGTGTGTGTTTGCGTGCGTGTGCGAGAAGAGTGGGCCGTGGTTTGGGGGTTTTGCGCGGCGCGGTTTTAGTTTCCCAGAAGTGGCGCTAGTGTCGGTTGTTATTGCTGGAGGTGGGTGGGGTGGGGATGGGGGGGGGGGGAAGGAGGGCGGTTTGGAGAAGGGGAGAGCGAGAATTCACCGTGGGAAAATGGAAGCATTTAAGGATCTGATTTACTGTGCCGTATGGGTAAACAATGTATAAATGGTCAGAATTTTATTTGCGAGAAATCTGCTGCGTTCTTTCGCTGGTAAGAATCTCATTTTTTGGTTTTTCACATGAAAAAGTTCGATCGAAATAAAATTCTATCAGAATGTGTATGTTCTTGATAAATGGTGATAATTTTCGATCTTCTCACATTTTTATTAGTAGCAAGTAATTTTTAAAAATTATTTATAATTCACATTTCATTTTTTCTGAAAGCGTTTTGCGAGATGGAGATTTTAATTTATACGTGACCCTGACACATTCGCATGCGTCAATATTTTACTTTTTTGTTTTCATACTTGCAGTTTCTATGACATTTACAGTTCTCTGTTTGCAAAACAACATATTTTTTATGGCGTTGCATTTTATGTGGCTTGCATGTTATGTGGCTTGCATGTTATGTGGCTTGCATGTTATGTGGCTTGTTAGTTTCAGCCGTTAATTGCGTCGAACTCCGAGAATTCGGTCCGACATCCGCGAATTATTCCTTCGAAGTTCAAAATCAGATCTAATTGATAGATGATCCTTTATGCGGCAAATCCAACCTGCTTCCTGGTGGCGCCACCTGCTTCAGGAAACCGGTACTTCCCTTAACGACCTCCACGGTTGCAGTTTGATTGAGAGGTATCATAACCACATGGATAGCGATGCAAATTATGACGGAGGGCTGCCCAACTTCGTTTAACTAGCCCACGTTACGCTGCGGGATAGGCATCGCTTCATTCTTTTTTTCTGTAGTCTTTCGAAGCAGATAGTAGCATCACTTGATTACAGAGCATAAAATAATGAAATTGCTGTAGTATGAGACACATTACATGTAATTGAAGTAAACTTGTTTGAAGCATTCACGCGCAAACTAAAACACGATATGTTTCTAACATTTTCCCAGTTATCATTTGTATTTGACATTTGTAAAAGAATTGCTTAAATTCTTTTATTTTTATGGTTTTCCCTTTTCTTATTAGAAGCATCATTTGAATTCATAAAGCATTGTTTTGTAGGTATCTATAACATCATTTTCATGTACAATGTCGCTTTTTCATATGTTATCGAATTTATCTTAAAAGCAGTGCATTATAATTTTTCTCGTTATTATATAAATCCCATGCCAAATTTTCATAAAAATGAATCCGCATTATTTTACTTTAATATACCATTTGTTTTAAAAATATCAGTAATGCGATTCTGACATTAAAATCAACGAAGTGGATGCATGAATCATTTATAAAGCAACAATGAATATGTTTTTACTTAGCATTTGAAATTGAAATGGATTTATCGAACTTAGCAATTCTATAAAAAGTAAAAATCCAAGAAACTATCCAGGAATTCGCAGTCACTTGTTTTTAATGCTCTTTTTTTATTACCTTACTTTGGAATTAATTCCAAAATCCAGTTCTTTCGAGACACTTTAAAAAATATTTGCTCCACAAATAAAATTCGAAACGTCAGGAGTCGGACATTAAATAATCAACGGTTTGACTTCGGATTATTTTCCCAACAACACAAAAAGCTCCATATGTAATGTACATCTGTTTATGCGATCAACAAGAAATCCTGAGTGTTCCCGCAGGAAATAGACTAGTTAAACATTTAAGGCTGCGTTTGATAAACGAATAAAAAAGGGAAAAAATCTTAACGCCTAGATATGACAAGTTCAAAGGCCAGTTACTTAAATAAAATAAAATAAAAATCAGGTAAACAATGGCCGTCCGATAATTACTTTACCGCAACGTGCTGTATGCGAGAGGCATAAAAAAGCTTGTTTTAGAAACTTCTAAAACACTAAATCGACAACGAAGAGAAGAGGATCTCCCGTGACGGCTCTTCATAACTGGAAAGTAGCTGGGAAGTTAGGATTGTAAAACAGGAAAGAAGCGGATCGCGAAGAATGGACACGTGAAGGCTGAAATAGAAAAAAATGTTCCCATGTCAGCTGCAAGAGGATTTCATAGCTTCAAACTCCATTTTCTGCTTATCACGAGCCAATGAGATGTTTAGCATGCGTAAAGGAACCTATGAGACAGGAAAGTTGTTTTTAACGTCGAGAAAGGATAAGTTTGTATACCTAGCTTTGATGTTATAAGGGAAAAAATATATTAACTCTATTCTTTTGCTTGAAAATCATTATCATTCCAGTTTGATGAGTCAAATTGTAGAAACGATTGCCATTTTGTGACATAAGTTTTGTTGTAAATTTATTTTAACATTATAAGTTTATTGCGTTTCAAAAAATCAGGGTTTTAATTCACGTGGAAATACTATCCGGAATAAAATATTAATGTTGAATGAAGAAATTGCATTCCTAAGTCAAATCGATTTCATTGTTTTGTCCATCTCAAGAGATTGAAAGCGTTAGGCTAAATAATTCTCGGTAAATAGTTTAATCATTGAACTCTCAATTATTTCTTAAGGTGAGAAAACTTTAAGCAGTAGAAGATTGAAAAAATATTATAACGCTTATGAAATAATTTGATATTCCACCGTTCGATCTTTTCTTCTTTTTGCTTTCTCCATACGAAGTAATGTGAAGGTATTGTGTTCATGAAAAAGATCGACTTCGAGATTTCAACGGAAATACACGTTTTGAGGTCCCTAGAACACGTTTAGACTATTTTCGGAATGTCTGTGCGTGCGTGGGTGTGGATGTGTGTGTGCGCGTGTGTATGTGTGTGTGCTCGTGTGTATGGATTGTGCGCGCACTAACTCAAAAAATACTTGCCATATCGTTACCAAACTTCATATATAACACTGTAGCATGAGCACAAAGAACTTATTAGTTTTTGGACAATAACGGTTAAGCGCAAGTCGAGGTTTAATCGAAACCCGATTCGGTTTTTACGATATTTCTCCGTTAAAACATCCTTATTGTATATGCAATTCTATACAAATATTATAGAGAATGTAATTTCCTACAACTTCTATTTGAAACAATTTTCCATAGCAGTTATTGTTTAGGAATTATTTATAAAATATTATCGGTTTTTTCGGTTTTCGTCAAATATCTCCTTAAAAACGTCTTAATTGGTCATCTTCATAAGAACCAAAGTTGTAGAGAGTAATATTTCTTCTAAGTTTTGTATATAACAAATTTTCGTAGAACCATCCATTTCGGAGATATTTTGCTTTTTCTAGTATACAGCGCCACCACCATTTAGTGGTGAATTCTGTAAACATATTGAAGATATACCTAATTTACGGCGATAAGGACGACTGTATTCTTTTACGATGGGGAGTAATAATTTTGCCTTTCATAATAATTTAAATAACTATACTCCAAATATGGAAAAAGTCATGTGATGGCCACATCAGATTTTTTTACCTTTCGATCACAACATATCTTTGAAACAAACCAAAACAAAATTAATTTGACTGCAGATATGTTCTCGTGCTTCTATTTCTTAGATAAACGAAAGAACTCACAATTTGTATTTCAATTGTTGAAGCAAACCATCGACTTTATACCGTCTCCTCTAGTTTTTATTCGCCGAACGATTTATACACTGAAACGATTTCTTGTTAAATGTTTTCTATGCTGTAACTCCTGCGAAATATTGACTTCAAACGATCAAAATGATTCATCCGAGAAGTACCCTACGTTCAGGAGGTTAAACCGAAATTAAAAAGTAATTGTAGGCAAAAACATTAAGACATAATTAAGACAGAGAAGATTTCTTAATTGAAATGGAACTGTCACTTTGAAAAAAGAGAAGGTTAACACTAAACTCGAGAAATAATGAATTTTATCTTGGAAGATGTCAAGAGACATTAAGGAGGTAGACTCGAGGACGTTAGGGAGAGACAGAAATGCCACGAGGATGTGCGGGAAACCCTTGAGGATCGAGTCTGGGGATTTTGTTACCTCTTATGAAATGTTAACGCCTATATGGTTGGTGAAACAAACTTTTTATACTTTCCTTTCATCTAAGATTCTTACGTATAAGTCCTTTCGGTTTATGAGAGATGGAAAATTAATAAAGACCATCATAAAATAATTTGTCACGCCAAACCGTCGTTATTAAGTCGGAATATCATCCCATCCCGGAGGATGTATGGGTGAATTTAGCTCGGTTTAGGAGAATGTGGGAGAGATAAAGATAGAGATGGATGCTGTAGCATAGGGGATGGGGAGAGAATATAACTGGTGGGTGCGTGATTCATAGGAGACGGGAGAGACGGGTGTGAGTCCCCAGTGACAGTTATCTCAACGTCACTTCCGGAGGGGAAAGAGGCGGCGGAGGTGGGAAGCGAGAGAGAGAGGTGGTGGTGTTAAGGGAGGAGGGTGGGAGGTTGGACGGGAGAGTTTCACTGCCAGCCAGCCCTTAACGTGGATGTCCGCACTGGCGAAGCGTGACGCTCTTGCTAATGGTGTTCCAGTGTCGCTAAATCCCACCACCCCTTTCCCTTTCCGCCCCTCTCCCCGCCGCCCTCTTCTATCCAGCGCCGCCGCCCCTTCCTCCTCTTCCGTCCGCTTCATCTGTCCTCCCTCTCCCCCTCTTTTCATCCCACCTCCTGACTCATCTCCACCTCCTCCGTTTTTTTTTTTGGGGAGCGCCCTCTCTCGGAAAACAGAATAAAATGAAATAAAAACTTTTCCTCGCCCCATTATCGCGTGCTCCTCTCTAAATATCCCGATTAATATTCATCAACCGAAGGGCGAAATTGTACGTCTTAATTAGCTTTATCTTTCGGAATTGAATTATGAATTCCTGACGCTTGGGAGTCACAAGTTTCGGAAATGCTATTTAGTTTTTTTTATAGATTTTTTTAAAAATCCATGTTTACGCGGCGTCAAGGAACAATTTTTGAAATGTTTTTACTGGTTTCGTTATGTTGATTAATGACTTGGATCTTTCTAATACCTTTTTTGAATTAATTATTTTCTATTATTTTTTGTACCGTGGGGATAAAGGGAATTTATTCAATACCCAGCTTGCATTTTTATAGTCTTTTAAATAAATTACCCATTTTAATGTGAACAACTAAAATGTCTGATACTGTTGATTATCGAACTTTATTGACCTTAAAGATTTCAAAAAATTCAGAACTACGAGCTGTAGTTTTGTCCTATCATCTTGAAATGTAGACAAATTATATTTTTGAAGTCTTGACCGTATGAAAAATGTGCTTTGGTTTATATATATATATATATATATATATATATATATATATATATATATATATATATATAGAGAGAGAGAGAGAGAGAGAGAGAGAGCGAGAGAGAGCATCAAATGTCAATCTTTAAAGTCCAATGAATATTTTTATTAGTAAGTCTACTCTGTTTTAAGGATTAACATCTAACACCATCCATCGATAAGTCATATGATTTTCCTTACTTTTGTATCAAAGTGTGCAGACTTTGGGGTCGAATGATACATTGGGTTTTGATCCCAGTGTGATTGTCTCGGGGAAAATGACTTTCCATGTCCTAAAGTCAACGGGCCCAATCAAAATTTAAGCTTAGGGCATCATGAGAAGCCATTATTCTTCGGCAGCGTGACTATGAGAAACCTCGCATCAGTTTGACGATTAACACCGAGATGGAAGCTTGGAGAGTATATATAAGATATTTAAATTGCCTTAAAGCACTCGCACATGCTGTGTGTGTAAATTTATGACGCGTAGCAGTAGTAATGTGAAAGTTCTTTTTATCAAGTAGTGACACATAAAGCTAAAGATAAAAATTGTTAAAGCAATAAATTAGTAAATGCATAAATGGTTTAATGTGTTTTACACGAAGAATGAATTTGGTTTTTCACGCCATATAATTGATTGTTTTGTGGTTTGGACCGTAAAATTACGAAAGGCTGCAAAAATGAATATTGCATTTTAAAAATAAATTGTTCAGAATAATAAAATAATTGGTTTATTTTTGCGTTATAAATTAGAAAAGTGTCCAATATTGTAATAAATAATTAAACACGATCATTTACACGAATATTTAAACCAAAATCCGTCTCTAAATCGATTTATTCCTTATTTGCCTCTTACGCAAATATTTCCAAATGCGCTGAAATAATATGAAATTAAGTACAATATAACTCTCAGATCGGTTAACCATAGAAGCAAGTTATTTTCAAGATTAAGTTCTCCAGAAAAATAAAACACGTAAAACAAAACGTATTTTAATAAATTGATATAGACAAATGATATAATTTAATAGAAAACGAAATTGAAATGTTGTTTTTCGGGCATATTTTAATAAATTTAATCATAAATATATTATTCTCCTTAAATAGCCCCATAAATACATGAATATGAGTATCTGCTGACGTATATAAATTGAGAAACGCCTCGAACAAAGAATCGAAACCTCTGGCAAAGAGATTCGGGATTTTCCAGAGCTCCTGGTTTTTTTTATAGTTGGGGCAATGAAGGATCAGTACGTGCAACTGTGTCGTATAGAGGAGAGATAGGATGATATATACATATACATACACACACACACACACATATATACATATACACACATACATACATGTATACACACACGTATATATATAGGGAGCCAGAGAAGAGATTGCCGTTCATCCGATAATCCTCTGACATCGCAGGCCTTCTCAATTAGGTCTTCAGAGCTAGGGACCGAATCTCACGACACCTGTCGCCAGAATTTGACGCTACTGGAATGGTTGACCATGTTGCTAAGAGGGGATGTACATCGCATTCGTTCCCAACGACAGGCATGAGACACTGCGATCGTTTTCTTTTCTTAGGTGATGGCTGTGAGGTGACATCGTATTTATTTTTACCCTTAGCTGCAAGAAAAAATGTTGCATATTTAGTTTCGTGGGAGGTGACCCCAATATTACTTTTATGACGCTAAACTATAAATTATGAATGAATATAACTCTTAAGGTTAAATGTTTTAATTATAGTTTAGTGTAATGGGGACTGAAAAATAAAAAAATAAGTTTTTAGGCATTCAGAACGCTTTTAGCATTTTGAAACACTTTGGTGCAAGTTTATGACCATTCATATAACTGTGAAATTCATCCTAATAAAAAGAGACAATGGATAGCAAGGAAATATATTTATTTTGGATAAGTTTTGTACAAAGTGGAAGCATATTTGTAAAGTTATGAAAGTTTCTGTATGATATTTTAGAAACTTCTAAGTTTATCATTGTTTGGTTTTTTAATGTGTTTGAGTATAGATGAAATTACTATGGCTCAGTTTCACTTCCATAAAAAAGGTATTAATATGATAACAATAATTTATGATTGCCAAAAAAAAATTATTTTTCAGTTTGCTTTAAGTTAATTAAAATGTCTTACCTCAGGAGTTTTTGTGTTAATTCCTAATTTATTTTATAAAAATTATCCATAATTTCATTTGAAATGAATATTACGATGCTGTTTTAACAAAATATCTATTAAAATGTGAATATTAGAACTTACAGCAGTTTTGTAAGCAATTTGAATAAAAAAGCAAACAATTTATTGTGCAGCACGTCGTAAAGATGATCAATACCAATTTTATGGTCAGGCTCCATTGGATTAGTTTTCAAAGATTCATTTTTAGTGTGTATACACAGGCGCACTTAACGGAGATGAAACTATTCAGAGATGCAAGATAGTTAAAAATTAAGAAATGAGTCGGTAAAAATAAAGTAATTGAATAAGCTATCTTGCAACGTGATCATTCACCTGGGTTCTAACTTAGTTAGCAAGGTTGACGCACTGTTAACCTAAGGCAAAGTTCGCAGCACCGTCAAAAGCGGAAATGAGGAAGATGAAGGGGAAATGGCAAAGGTCATAATCCTCTCTCTTTAGCTGTCACTTTGGAAATACTGCATAATGCAGTATAAGTGTAATAATGAAATACAATCGTTAGAGTCATTTTTTATTAAATCGAGGAGAATAAACCACACTTCGATATTGCGTTCATCTATTCACAGTTTCTATTCTAGATAGCAATAAACCTCAATACGAAATATCGACCAGTTTCGTTTAACCCCGGGTGGGGGGGCTTTTTGAACCAAAACATTTTTTCCTAAGGAACAGCAAGGGTTTTTACACAATTTGTGCCTAACGAGAAAGCGTAATGTTGTGTTGCAACACCGTGTCTGATCGCCTCACGAGTTGACCGACTTGAAGTTGTCGCTAGTGATTTCTGTCATAATCCTTTCTATAATAATTGTCAAAATATTATTGTTTTATGTTATGCTGGGAAGTGTTTTCAAGATGAGTCGGTACAAAAATATGCCTATTTCAAAAAGGTTAACAGTTTTCGATTATTCTAATCTTGTGTCTCTTTGAACAGTTATGTCATAATTTGGATGCTGATCATGATACTCTCTTATTCCATACGTGTTTGGAATTTGCCTGAAGGCATGTATGTACCCGCGATCGAGGAATCGGTCTAGAAGCGGTTACGTTCGGCTCCATCCGCCCTCGTTCCAGTTCCTTTTCTCAAATATGTTGTACCTGCTAAATTTGGGAGATTGGCGTCTCCTATCTTCGCACTTTCGCTTTCGTGAAATATTTCAAATTTCGTATTTGTTTCGTTTCCTTCTAGATGAGTGTTTATCAACCAGTTGGACGCGTCAACAAAAATATTGAAGTATTTAATGTCCTTAAAAATGTTCCATAATATCTGTCAAAAATTCTAAAATAATTATACCGTTAAAATCCTCTTTTTTTAAATGTGGGAGTTTTGTTTATACTGTGCTTAACCCCGGTTTTTTTTTAGCGGTTGTTTTACAAATCGATTATGTATACACTTTGTCTGTCTGTCTGCCCGTCCTTCCGACTGTGCAGACGATATCTCTTAAACGGTTCGACCTAGAGAAACCAAATTTTCAGGATAAGCTACTACATATGAGAGATACATGTGACAAGAACTTGGTGGAACTGGTATCAGCTGCTGGGGGCTAATTTTGCCCCATTATTGCCCCATAAGAAAAGCACGTAAATCGGTGATGTTTATATATTTGCTTTTTTAAATTATTTCCTGTCAAGATTTGAACTCGGGACTTAAACGCTCGGAAATTTTTGAAATTGTTGTTTCTAAATTTTTGAAGACGGAATTCAAATCCCTGTATATTTAGCGTATATTTTTAGTTTTTATAGGAAATAAAATACAGCAAATAAACATTTTTAGTGTACACATACACACTTTTACTTAAAACTGCACTAAAAGGTAGAAAAAAATACTTCCTCGAAAAAAATATTATTAAATAATTTGTATGCCTCGTAAAAGTTGTTGGCCTTATTATGAGTATAAGTTAAGTAAGTGGCTAACAATAAGAACTAATTTATAAGGAAGATGAAATATAAGAATTAGAAGAGAAAAAAGTCACCTACTTTTACGAAACAAACAAATTTTTGAAAAAGTTTTTCACCAGGAAAAATTTATTTTCTGCCTTTGTGTGCAGTTTCAAATAAAAGTGTGTATACACTAAAAATGTTTATATATTTAATTTAATTTTTATCTTTTTCGTCTTATAACTCTTATTAATGATGCGTTTTTTTTACATGCATGAGAAATAATCATGGAATATAGACTTCAATAAACTTGGAATAACTTCTGCTATGCAGGACAAATGCGTAACGAAGAATTTACCTGTTTTATCTGACTGATGAACTTTTCAATGAATAATATTTTAGATTTAACAAAACTGAGAGTATGGAAATCAAAATTATGTTATCATACCGAAATTTCCGAAGTGAGAACAATTATAGCATAAACTTAAAACAGTTGCGTATATTCTTCCAGGTAAGGGAATGAATGTATAATCAATATAATAATTGACGAATGTTGTTTCCTTTGGTTGCTATGCAAATAATTTCCGTCGCCTTCCTTCTCTCTCCCTCTCTTTCGTATTAAAAGCATTCAAAGAACGTTTACATCCAAAAGGATTGAAATAACAATATGATATCGAGGTCTAACAAAGGAACTGGTAGTCAAGGCAACATCCCGTTGAAATGGCAAGATTTCCTCAAACTGTGTGAATTAAACTTTTAAATTGAGCGATTCTGAAAGTTATGCGGAAAAAGATGAACAGAATAAGAAACCTAATAATGTTTTATTCAAAATGGTTCATGCCCGAAGATTGTAGGTTAATTCTTTCTAATTTTAATCTCAAAGAGAATGAAATCCTGCACGTCGAAAAGCCGGTTTTTACGTATTACCTTATGGAAAATGTAATGTCTTTCTTGGAGTCGAACCCAGGACTTTTTTTTAGATTTTTTTCGTCCTCACCTTAAAATATATTAATCGAGCATTTCTGCCAAATTTAGAGTTTATATCTCGATTCTTTCTCGAGTTATTCGCATTTTTATAGCGAGCGTTGATGTGTAACAAATAAATAAATACGAAAGGAAGTTAAGTAAAAGTGTGTAAAAAAAAGTGGGAGTTTTTCTTGGTCTGAATTAGACTTAATACCATGGCAACGAGCTCAATGCTTTTAATGGGAATTAGATGGCCATATTATACCTAATGCCATAATATTAAACAACGACCAATTGAAGTAATTTATTTTTTTGTAAAAAAATCGCCTTATAATATTTGCTTTGGCCGTACTTTCCTAACTTGTTTTTTTACGAAATGGTTGGTGGAACGTAAGATGCAGAACGTTGATAACAGCTTTTATAGATGAAATTGAATTGAAATTTCCTAACGGGTAACTATTCTTCAATTTGGCAGGGAAGTGGGGTGAGGTATAGAGGCGTCTTTTCCAGACAGCTTTTTTCTACGGAAAGAATTTCGCACGAGATGCTTCTGCAACCTACAACTCTGTAGTGTAGTGTCCTGTGGCGGTATTTTATTTTTTTGCGACGTAAGGAAAATTCCTGCAACGCTTCCCTCGATTATATTACATATCTACGTTTTCGATATTTTGGAATGATACAGCAAATATTGCACGCTAACCGCCATTTCATTTATCGGTTCGATGGTGGAAGGGACTATCCAGTCTCAATCTCGCCCAGAAATAAAGACGTTATCTATCTATTTCATGCTTTTAAAATGCTTTCAATTCAATGAGTCCTGTTTCCATAATTTTATTGCGGTATATTTTATATGAGCTTAAGACGAATTTTACACAATTCTGAAGGAAAAAATTACATTTCTACTTCCGAAAATCATTTCCAAAAAATATAAATGCCAGAGGTATGTTCACGTAATACTCATTTGTAATATAAAGATGGAAAAAATGACCGACTACGCATTTAACGGGTTTTTGAAATTTATTTGATGATTAAAGTCGACGGAATATATGAGTGAAATAAGAACTAAATTTGATTTCATTTTTCATAAAAGATTCAAATGCGCATTTTTTTGAAGGATCATTTCATTGCAAATGATAGATTGAAATCTTTGTAATTATATATTTCATAAGTGTCTATTATAATTTGTAATTATTTTAAAAATTGTTGTAATACCTATTCTCTCTATTTTTGGACAGATGACCGAATAATTATCGTTTTTTAAGCAAAATCGTTTGTATGATGGTGGGTTATTAATCTTTATAAATGTTCTTTTTATCACTGCAAATAAATCGCCGACGATTTCGTTCGCGTGTTCGTTGAAATTATTATTCGGGGAATATTGAAATATACTGCCATATTGTCGCGCCGCTATCGTCTGGTCGTCGGAACAAATTTTCCAAACGATAATTTATGCGGCGAACACTTCCTGTTATACTCGTTTCTGTTTATTAAACCGATGAATATTTATTCTGCTGAATGTTATGCGTTGACCAAATAACATTTTCTAATGGTGTTTAAATCATTTCTTTTTATTAATCATAAGAAAATGTTATTATTTTCTTTGGGAATGTTAAAATTATTAAATTACTTATTGGAGAAATTTTATTTTCTTCTTTGTTCTCAGTAAAAATGCTACCACATAATAAACTCCTTTAGATTACTATTTTGTAAAGAATTTAGCCTGTAAATCTTTTCCCTAATCACTTCGCATCCAGATGAATTAAAATTTACGCTGATATTATTGTGTATGAAATGGTGCCGATGGATTTGGTTTTATTTTAAGATACATTTGGCGATTCATTCTTTTGGAATAACGTTAGGAAATATTTTTAATGTGTATAAAACGAGTTATATCACTCAAATTGCAATTTGGCTGGCTATCTTTATAAAAAAAACGATTTTAACCGAATAAAACGACTTACCTCTTGCATTTGTCGGAGAATATGGCAACGTGGCGGTCATCGCTGTTTGCTAGCCCGAACAAATGAAAACTTTCGAACCGCAGCAAAGGTTTCCCTCGGTGTTGACGTAGGTCTGTAGGGATAACATAATCAATAGGAGTCCCATTAAAGAGGATTTTTCGAAATCTTATTTCCAAACTCTCCGCCAGCACGAACCCCAATAGTTCCCAAGTGCATCCCTTCTCGTTTTAGCCGTCTCAGCAGAAGCTAGCCTTCCGTTTCCAAGGGTTTCCGCCGGACAGGCTTTCTGCAACAAACCTTAATTCCGCCAATCACACACACACTCCTTTTCGTCGGAAACATTTTTATTTAATTTTTTTTATCCAACACGAGGAAGGGCTAGTGATATTTTTTTGCCGAAGCAAGCGTCGTTCGTGCAATCTGTTAACTTTTTTATCCTCCCGACTCCTTATTTTTCCCTCACTTCTCACCTTCCCCGCGACTCCTTTCCTCTCTCGATCCTTATTCGTGCTATCCTTCCTTCCACGCTGCTTCGCTCTCTTGGTTTCGGTCGTAAAGCGAACATTGTATCACGAACATCGCGCGGAGTGATGAGACATCTCGTTTTGACTGTGGCTTTTTATAAGTTTATTTTTTTTTTAATGCACGAAGTAAGTATAAGGGATGTTCTAGTTGTCCTTTCGTCCATCCGCTTGCACTTGTCCGATTTTTATGAGATTTGGTGTGTGGGATGTGCATTTAAATTTTTCGTGAGTATTTCGCTTCGGACTATGTAAACGAGTAGAGAAGTATCCCTCACACGAGAACTTAAATGACATTGGAGGTGTGCCTAGTGAATGGATGGAAAATGGTTGTTCGTTTTGTTTGTTTGTTTTTCTGACGAATCATCCTTTCTGACATTTATCATCACAACTCCTTCTACACCGAACACACACATAGAAGTGGAAACCCGGCGCCGAAATTAGCCTACTCTTTACGAAGAGCGGCAAGGCGGCCAACTGTTTAGCGTCCGTTCCGTAGAACGGAGCGTTGACCTGCAGGTCATAGCGGTTGCTAAGGAAAGATTTTCAGTTGTCGCCTTTCCGTTAAAGTTATAATTTCGGATTTTTCGCCTCACATTAAAGTGTTAATTATTGAGAATAATTGTTTATGTGGAATTATATTTCACACTTGCAATCATAAATCTAACGTGCATTCTTTGCTAAAATCGTAATTGGAAACACTTTTTACCCTAGTTTCACAACTTTTTGATGAATTCGTACCCCATATTAATTGCTCTGTAACAAGTAAAATCTTTAAACTTTCTTGCAAGTTTGGATATACTACGTTTTGAGTTTATTTATTTATGTTATCTTTAAGAGATTTTTGCGCCTGCATTTATCGGCATGCCGGTACCTATTATTGTCGACGTTTGATGGAAATGATAGGCTAATTCTTAGAGATCGCAAAAGATGAAGAAATGATTGTTTAAAAAAAGGTTTTTAGGACATTGCAGACTATACATCGTATTTCTATCTGTTCGCCATGCCTCCCGGAATCATCTAGTGTACCTATTATTTATCATATCTCGCGGAGTAATAATGGGAATTTAGAATTCGGAAGGAAATTCAATTGAACTCACGGTTAACGGACGAGATTTATTTTATTCGCGGTCAGAAGTTTGACTTTTAAAAAACGCGTTTGGAAACCGTTGGATTGGATGACATCATTGCCGCAGTGTTATGTTCGTGCATTAAAGCAGCGCAAAGTACGAAACTCGAGTGCCAGACTTGCAGATAGAATCCATAGAAATTTCCCCGCAAATAGTGTGAAGCGAATGTGTGTTTTTCTTTCACTATTCCAATCTCTGGGATATTTCGGGTCTTATCGCTCGGACTCGGAAATGGTTTTCGACGTAGGTCAGCTCGTTAAGGACACCCGTACATACACGGTGCTACCAGCTAGTTGGAATTGTTTGAGTGGATTAGTTTTGGTAGTCGCTGAAGTGGGTCAGACGAGATATCGGATTGAAAGAAACGCGCTTCGAAATGTTCATCGGATAAGACTATGAAGCTGCATCTGCATATTATTGCTCGGTCCATTCGTCACACTGGTGATTGGCATCAAACTGTCCCAAGAATTCTCCCTCTTAGGATTTGCTCAATTTCATAGAAAAAGGACGATATTTAGCTATTTCCTACAATCGATCTTACGTATTTTGTAGTTCTGTATAGGTGTGAACTGTTGCTGTTGTATTCAATGTAGAATTATCGAGCTCGTCTAATATATGAAAATATATTTTTTAAATAAACACTTATGTGTTTGAGTGATATATATGAAAAATAAGTACTTTTCTCGGATATCTGCAATAACCGTAACGAGGTTAAGAAAAACCAAGTTTGCGTTTCAGCTACAATGCAGCAGTGTTAAGTGGCATTTCACCGAAAGTAGATTCTATTATGGTTGCCAAATGCCTTGTCATCCGGCGGTGGTATGATTCAATTAAGGTTTAGAAATTCAGCGAGAATATGATGCTCTTATGTTCTCTAAATGTCTCTTATCCCACGTGAAAAAACGCTGTTACAAATAGATTTTTAATATACATAGTTATATTTTCCTTTTATTTGCTGAGTACATAGTTTTATAATTGAAAATGTTATCATAACCCGTGGTTCCAATTTTTCCAACCCAACTCGTTATTTTTTCACCCAGCCGCTCCTTCCTTTACTCTAATATACAACTATTCAATCTTTTCCATGCTGGAGTCAATGCACGAAAGGTATAGAACTCCCCCCTCCCCCAGTATGTGCCATTTTCTATTAACTCTCTCGCCCTCGCCTCTTCCCAACAGAAGCAATCGTTATCAACTCACGCCAACAGAGGGCTCTACCCGCAACAATGTCATATAACCCTGGAACGCGAAATCCATTTAGAGAGTGTGAGTTGAGATAGAGAGAAGACGGGATAGACAGAAGTGAATAGAAATAGTTTAAAAGCAATTTATAGGCGGGAGAGATATGTTCCCTTCTTCAGCGCAACCGTACCTACACAGAAGAACGGGCGTATATAACACCAACTTTTCCCGTCTATTCAGAAAAAAATAAATAAATTTCAATTTCAGCAGTTTCGGGAAATCCTTTCGAAGTCATCGCGTATGAGTTCGACTTTTCTCTCTTTCTGTCTGGGCTATTTGTGTGATAGAGTTGCGTCGAAAGGCCTTCAATTTTTTCTCTTTCTTTTGTTTTTTTTTCTCTTTCTTTTGTTTTTTTCAATAATAGGAATCGCTTGTGAAAGACAGTCAGTTTGAAAGAAGCGAGGTACCTTATGAATAACGTCTTACTTGGATGTCTCGTTGAGAGAGATTTGAAGAATATAATATAAGACAGAAATGCGTCTTAAATTACCGAACGATGGAGCGCTTAACGATTTTTGCCGAAAAATCCTCGGGACTCGACCATTCTGAGAGATAAGATAAGATCCAGAAGAATCTCAATCACCCCCCCCCCCCTAATGACTCGATATTGTAGCCTTTTTCGTAAATAAGAACAATAATGTGCAAAGCAGCAGAGTTTAGATTATTTTTAAGCGCCCGCTTAGAATTCCACACCGTCTCTCTTCTCAATGCTCCTGCAGAATGAAACCCATTCCAAACACCTGCACATAAAGTCATTCGTCAACATGATTAATAATAAATTATCAGAAAAATCCAAAATCCCTGAAAGGTTTATTACTTTTCCGAAGGAATTGGAAAACCGTCTCATTTAAAAAGCATTGAAAGTTGTATCTTCGAAAAAACAGTGGCATTATACTTATAACTGCAAAGGTGCACTCGGTGTTATTTACAACGTAATCAGGAAATACAGAAATATCACACGGTGTGAATAATAAATGCAAAAAATAAACATTATAACAATTAGCAGGATTACATGCATTATAGGAACTGCTGTCATATTAGGAGTAAAATTAATGCATCAAAATATATCACTTACATATCACATTTATTTGTACACGTAATATTCAGTTTTTTATCGCACATAGGAATATGTTAAAACAGTCAATACAGTCTATATAACTATTTGCTGCCCTTTAGATTATCTCTATTGACGCATTGTAACCATAATTTGTGCTGTGAAAGTTTGTATTAAATGCAAGATAGTTTCTCACAGTTCGAGGAGGAACTCTACTGTTAATAAGTGCTAAAAGGCTAGAAGAATCAACACAGTTATTCAACAATTTATGCAAAAAGATTGTCTGCTTTAATTCTTCTGTGCTAAAGAGTATCTAAGGAAAGAATCTCCAAGAGCATACAGTAATTCACACAGAAATTGAAACCATGTAATTTATAATTTACAAACGTAAGAATTTATGCTGTAACCTTTCCACTCGATTTATTTGGCCAATCTTATATGACAACCAAACCACCGAAACAAATTCAAATGGATGGACCAATGCCACATATACGTTCATCTTACAAATCGCTACATCTAATTTAATATGATTCCTCAAATCGAACTGCTTAAATAATGTTCAAAATTATAAATTTTGCTTTGAAAGGAAAATATTCGTACGAAAAACAAGAGTGATAGCTACTAAAGCGACTTGTGAACTACATTCATAACTTACGAAAACGTTTCAGCATTCACACGAAAAATATTTATTGATATAAATTTACTTACAGCTCCTTAGTCCTTGGGAAATGCAAAAATCTCACCGAGTGATCATCACTCGTGGAGACACATCCCAACACCGAGAAAACAGATCAAGCCACTTTTCTTATGTCCACGATATCCACACGTGTTTGAAGGCTCTCGATCGGGGAAAAACCCGGTGCTTCTAGTGACATCGCGTAACTTGTAACGGGAAATCTTGCGAATTGCACACCCATGCTCCGGACTAATAGAATAGCCGCTTGGATAAACCGGGTGTTTTTTTATTGATAGACTTGAATTTGCTTATGTGAAATTTTTGTAAACAAGGTTGACATGGATCAACCGCAAACTCAAAGGAAGATTATTTAAACATAGAATTAATTATTATTGTTGAATTAGGTTGCATTATATTTTTATTCTAATATTTTAACTGTAGGGAGATATAGATTTCTGTCCATTTTAATCGTCTGAAGTCTATGCTTAACACGAGTAAATGAATACGTTAAAATAAGGTAATAATCAAGTACATTTTAAATAAATATGTATTAGAAATCAGTGCAAAATTAACAATTTCATTGTCTATATTATTACTTTTCAGGAAGAGTTGAGAGACAGTCATATGAAAAGTGAGACGAAAAACAAAATCTTAGAAGAAAGTCGACCTTTGGCGGTGAAGCGCTGCTGAATTTCTTTTCTAATTAGAGAATGAGGATTGTGGAAAAAAAATTGCTGGGGTGAGAAATTCCACGATTTTTTTAACGCCATTATTTTTATTTTTGAAATACCTTGCATAATTTTTATCTGTGACATTAAAGCGAGGAGAGTTTCGTATTTTGAAAGAAAGACGTTTAATGATGCGTTTGCCCAATTACTTTTAACGAATGTAAGTTTTATCACGTGTAACATCAAGCATATTAACAGAACGAGCTGCTTTTATAATTAGAATAATGGAGAGAGCGATGATGATATGTCCTGGTAACAATGCGACTAGGAATTATTATTTTTTTGTTGCGAATTGTCCATTGCGATTTCCATCCGTTTCCGCGCTGCAATCCCAAGTGGCAGAGAAAGTTGTTTTACTTTCGTTGTTGTCTCGTCTGAACTTCTAATGTTTGAATTTGAAATCGTCCTCCGAGGTCTACAGTTTGCGATCCGCTGCCGTGACGTGAACCAACCTAAATTTACGCGAGCATCCTCGCGGGTACAACTCTGTCCCGGTGGGTTAAAAAAAATAGTTTAAAAACTCCGTTTGTATGACTGCTATCCTGAATGAACATGACACTGTAGTTGTCCTCGGATAGAGATTTTTAAGAACCCTTACATCTCATTTAAAAAAAACAGGAAAATACTTTAACATTTCGCCCAAATTATTTTTCTGAATTCTTGGAAGTAAAATTCCGTGTTTTTAAATTAAATATACTAGCTGGGTTGAGCTATTTTTTAAAGGTTAATTGAATGTTGTTAGTTTTAAATGAACGAATATTCACTTATTTTTCGGCAAGGAAAACGTCAAGCCGTGAAAGGATTATAAAGTGTTGTTTTAAACGAGCTGACATTATTAACGTTAAACGTCCTCATTTTCCGTATTAAATTGGAGGCTCCTCTAAAATTATTGTCTTTCAAGTTTCTATCGAAATATAAGTACTAATTCAATACTACATATTTCAGGAATTCATCTGAAAGCACTTTTTGATTTATTTTTCCATGTAAATTCCAATCCATTACACAATAATCTCTTTATATAATGAGCTAAGAAATCGATCACGCAATTCGGAGTTAGATGGGAGAAAAAGGGAAACTGCCCATAACTAAAATGCTTCTCAGTCTTCTTCGATCAAACTTTCAGGAATCACTTAACTTTTCAATTTGAAACTGCTCGCAGCGTACATAGCTGTCCTGGGTTTGACTCCAAGAGCATATCTTTTCTTCATTTGATTAACATGGGCAGTGCTGAAACGAAGCAAACAAGCCTTTTTTCTTTAGCAATTTAAAATATCTTAAAAATGAGATATCGACGCGGTAGTTTCACATTTATGCCGAGAAAACTATGGAAATGAATTTGCATATCGTATAAATTCAAATATCATTCAAAAAAGCCGAGAATTATGTTTAACGACTATTTTTCCATGATTTTTACGCATTTATACAATTCATTGCCATTACAACTGCTGTTGTTAAAGTTGTATATTGTTAGGTCAATCCTAATGCGTAAGAAATGTACACAAATTTTGAAAAAATCTTATTAACCCATTAGTGCATAAAGTTAATTTTTGATAAAAGTTAGTTTTTTTCTAACGTTATAACATAAGTGTGGTCACATGTCTTTACACTTTTTTATTTAATTTTATGCCCTAAGTTGCAAAATATACCCCGTCCGATATATCGGACGCCATGCACTGTGGTTACTCCGGTTCGCCTCCTTTATCTTACAATTAGGAATAAAATTTCACATAACATGAGTTTTACAAATATTTATTTAGTATTAACTAGTGAACACTTGTTAAGATAGTTTAAACATCATAATTTTCGTCATGATATATTGCAAAACATTTTGGGTGAAGCCCTACGTTACCCTTACAGCATATAATCTTGGCTTTACCTTTGCAATTAGCGCACCTTCTTTCCGTCTCATTGAAAATTGGCCAATGTTTGATACCATCAAATCTTACATCGGAAGTAGGTGTGGCTGTGCTTTTTCCCTGATTTGATGGTTTTTCGTATTTTTTCAGAATTGTTAGAACAAGTGACCTTCGAAATTGTAAAAGCGATTCACATTTCTGCCCAGTGATTCGATGGAATAAAAGCCACGAATTAACTGCATATGCATCTAAAAAGTAGGCAGATATTGGCCACCACCATTTCTTTTGTCATTTTCTTGATCAGTATGCGGCAATGAACTGGTCCATTTGGTCGACTCCCCCCATTCCCTTATTGTACGTCAAGAACATAGTAGGCCGAGAAACAGAGATTTTGCATTTTTTCCCCTTGACCATCGTAGAGTAATGCCCAGGGATAACTTTTCGTAATTAGTGTCACTATACTATTGTCTTTCCACCGAACAAGAAGTGCATCGCCACAGCTTCGGTAATCATAAGCTCCCCTCTTTTCCTTCATCATGGCAGATTTCGCTTTTAGAGGACATTTTTCCGTTCTATTTTCCTGTATTGTTCCACTTGCGCAAATTCCTTGGGATGCAAGGTGTCTAATTAATTTTACGGAAGTGAAATAATTATCAAAAAATATCTTATGGCCTCCATCTTTTGTTAGTACATTGGCAGCATCTAACAGTGCTAAAACTAAGTCTCCACCAAATCCAAATTTCCGCGATTTATCCACTTCTTTCCCTGTATGCACTTGGAAAGTGATCAAATATCCACTACTCGAACAAAGTACCCAGTTCTTGTAACCAAAACAAATCGGTTTTCCTCGAATAAATTGCTTGGCATAATGCTTGCCGTAGTATGGAATCATGCTTTAGTCAATTGAAATGTTTTCATCTAGGCCTCCATGTTTCTTGAAGGCAGCTTCAAGCATACACAGTAATGGTCTAATCTTGAATATCCTATCATTCCCATCATTCGGTGTATTGTCAATCAAATGGAAATTTCGCAGTATTGCCTCGAATCTGTTGCATCGCATACTATCAGACAACAGTGTCGGTACATCTTTTTCTCTAGACCAATACAAACATTTGTTTGGACATTTCGCATAACCGGACATTAACATACCACCAAGAAAGACCAAGAATTCATCATTAGTCATACATAGAGTAACATTTTTCTGTCCTGCGTATTTATTTGTCTTTCTACAGACGTGATTCAAGAGATCGATTGTGAAAAACAAACAAAAAGTTGCTCTTTTTCCTCTTCATTTTCCAAAATTTCATTAACATTCAAACTGAAAAACAACAGAGCCATGAGGTTTTAAAAATCTAAATCTTAAAAACCTCGTGAGTTTATAGAACTTTTAACTTTACTTAACGTTTATAGAACTAGAAGTTTTGTATAAATGCTAATAGATTTAAATGAAAAACGAATTTTAACGAAAATATCGGGTAATGGTTTTTGCTGATCGGAATTGTTCCGAATCCGAGTAGCCAATGAACCCGTCAATAAAATGTGAAAAATGCGAAAACAACACCCATTCCCGGTACGGGATTCGAACCCGCGATCTCTCTGCTGACCAACCAGTACGTCACTACGAGGCCAACCCGATCGGCATATAAAATGGGCAAATTTTTTAAATGAAGCAATAATTACAAAAAATTCAAAGATATATCACGAACATGAATCGCAATATAGAGATGTCATTACTGCCCGCAGCGCACACCGTCCGATATATCGGACGGTAATATATAACTAATGGAAACGTATACATAGATACGGTTAAACATAAATGGCTAGTAATAAATTGACAGCGACCGGTATTAGGCACCGATCCAAATGAAAACCATTGCTCTACATCATAACATATAATTTTTTAAAAATATTTCCTTACCCAGTGTGAGACACGGAGAATTCCTTTGCAGACATAACGCAGGAAAACACGTACAGTAACGATACGATCTCATCCACGACTAACACTTGCTGACGACAGGGAGAAGAAGCATTTAGGTGACCAAAACAAAGTATTACAGAGTAGCATACGTCATTTTATACATCGGGAAAAAATAAAATCTGAGTGTCCGATATATCGGACGCTATGCACTAATGGGTTAAAACATAATTTTAGTAGATTTTCGGGTTCCTACCACGTCACATTCAAATTCAATGAAACAAAACGAGAATCATCCCGCTTTCTTGCATGCCTTCAGAATTCTTCAGCACTTTACCAACCAATTTCGTGGCTGGTATATGGTTATATGAGAAACCAAATAAAATGGCTAAGTAAGAAGGCGCAGGGTGTGTAGGATTATGGAATGCTCTGAAAAAGCCAGGGTTAGCATCACCTTTCATCTTTTAACTGATCACCCTACTTTTATTTCTTAAATTAATCCCTCAAAAACTGTAAAATGGCATCGAAGAAAGCTTGTTTCGTTGTGTCCAAGAGATTGTGCAAGTATATTATCAGATCAATAATTTTTTAAAAAATACCATTATTTCATTGTGTTTAGTTACTCTTTTATTATGAAATTAGGTCATCGAATCTTCTCCTAGGCCCCTATTCCCTTATTTTCTATAGACTTAATGCCTCGAGTTACGCGGTTTCCATTTATTCGGTGTTTTCCCGAAACCATCCCCCGCATAACTCGGGGTCCGAGTGTAATTTTTATTGGACAATTTCCAATTTACATACAAGGTGACCTTATTCTTTGCCATTTTATCTTTGCATATTACCTTGAATCTAATTTTTCTGGGACAGTATTAAATTATAATGTGCATTTAAATTTTGAAATAAAATAATTTAAATTTATACGTTGTAGGGGAAGAAATACATATTTAATTGTCAGAACACCCAAAAATTTTATTTAATGAAAAGTAATACCGCTGTATGTTAGCTTATTATATAATATAAACCGGAAAATGTATGTAAGCTATCAGATAAACCATATATTTAAAATACATACATTGTAATTATACCTTCCGGATGGTTTAAGGACTCGCAACCCAATTTTTGTTATTCTTCAAGTTCTCATATTCAATTCCTTCTTTTAACGGTTTATCTTTCCTCTTTCTAACTCTTTTCCTCTTTACTAACATTCTTGCTTCTATGAATTATTTCAATAAACAGTTTCTTTTCAATATTTCGAATATCGATATAAATTAGAGACTGAATTTCATCTTATAGTTTCAGAATAAAGAGCCACGGCCATTAATATATTAGTAGGTATATATACATTGAAAAAAAAAACAGCTTTTGATTTAGGTACTTGATAACAAAACTACCTTTCCCGCATCAATTAATGTTCCGGTATTTGGAAATTTGACACGTATCATTCATTGTGGTCGGTATATTTCATTGTAATTAACTGTTATTTGTTAGATTTCGATCTTCTAGATGCGCGAAAGACCTAGAATTGAGGCAGACACAAATACTCACTAACCAAAATGACGAATTTCAATTTGATGGGATGAGTTTTTTCCATAACATATTACTCGAACTATTTTCTGACATTGAAATTGAAAAATAATCTAATATTATTGCAATTCAAAATTTTACACTCTAGTAAGTTGCGTAAATAACTAATTTATAACGAAGGCTTTTTATAATTATCGACTTTCTTTTGAAAATGACGCGGCATATATTTTAGCCACAAAAAATCCTAACCGTTCTTTTTTTTGCCTTTAACCAAACGTTTCTGACGTTATTCATTCAGCGAGCGCATACATTTTTTCTCCGGGGCACATATTCTCGAAGAAGAGACATTTCGGAAGTTAAGATTTCGAGACTAATTCTTTCACACGAACGACGCGTTTTCTGACCCCGAGACATTTATGAGGAAAGAAAATACTCTTCACTTTCTTAAAAATAAGACCAAGAATTCCTGCGAAAATAAAAAAGCTTCCTTTGATTTTTTTTATTCTCCTGCTTCGTTCCCACTCAAACTCGGTCCATTTCGTTCGTTTTTCTGGAGACTCCCTGAGGGAACGCCGTGTGGTTTTTCCCTGTCTAGGTCGTGTCACTGCCCTCGTACTCAAATCCTATTACCCGACATCCCCCGCGCCAAATTTGAGATCCCGCCCCTTCCTTCCGCACCCGTCCTCTCCTGGCCAACCCTTTTTCACACAGCTCTTCTCCAATTCGCTCCCCGTAGCAACCCAGCAATTTATCACTCTTCTCCGAATGGAATTTTCGTCGCGGAAGAGAATGAATGGGATGGTAAGGGGAAAAGAAACTCCTTTCCCGTAGATCCCGTTTTTTCTTCTTTAAATACAGCGGAATAAAGAGGGAAACCGGACACCTCTCGCTTCTCGCCGAGGAGCGGTTATTCTGGAAACTTGCATTTGTCTCGTTCCTCGCAAAAATATCTCTTCCTTTCCGCGCTTTTTTTTATCATTTCTGATCGTGGTCGGGAGAGGGAGTCAGCGGCGTTGGGGGCTGCGTGGCGTGCTCTCGAAACATTAGCGCCCCCTGGCGACACAGCTGAAAGGAGCGAATGAAACGTGATAAAAACCCTTTTTATTTTCTCCTTTTTTTTTAGAGTAACCTCATACTCCTATAAGCAGCCAAGGCGGGAAAGGCCCAAATCACGGGTTTCTGACTTCTTTTGTTTTCGTTCTCTAACATCCTCTCTCTTTCTCTCTTTCCCTCGTTTATTTTCTTATCCCTGGGAGAGGTCGCTTTGCATGGATGAAGACGGGAGATTTCCCGGAGTTTCGGCGGAAAATGGCTCGCTAGGGTACGAATGTGTGCGAGGGATAGATTTTTTTCTTGTTTTTCCTCTTTTTCCATTTTTCTCCGACGCCCCGGTAGCCCGTGTAGCAGAATGATTCGAAGGGGATTCGGGGAAGGCAGGGAGGGAGGCATGCGGGACTCGGAGACCTACTTTTTTAGGCGAGATTTTCTCCATCTCTCCTCCAAGAGCTCCTATTTGGACTTCTGAGGCGTTGGATTCGGGGATTTGAGTTAATTTTAACACCCCTCGCGAGAAAAAATAAAATACTCGTTCTAAATTCGTCGCTTCGGTTATGAATTTCTTTTAACAGATGTTAGCTCTTCTGGAAGACTTACGTATTTTTTTAAACGAATGCTGAAATGAATATCGAGTCACGTTTTCGGCTTTGGATGCGGAGTTTTTTTTTTTTTTAGGGCTTCACAGTTTTGATTTCGAATGAGTTAAAAGTTTTGGAGCTTTTCGTTCTCGACACGGATTTGATTTTTTTCTTTTAAAATCTTAACTGCCTTTCTAAAGTTTGAATTACATAATTTTACATAATTCTTATTCTAACCTTCGGAGGTTTTGGCAAGCATATTGATTTTAACTTCGCCTGATGCAAAGATATCAATTGTTTTTTCCTCTTGTTTCTTCATTCGTTACTATTCTTGTCTCAAATATCCGGTTTGAAATTTATTTTCGTGTATTTTCCTTGTTCCGATTAATCCATCCAAGTTTAATATCAAGAATAGTATTTTCTCATTCACAAAACTTGAAATAAATTATTATTAGTTTGAGTGATGTACTACATTGGCATTTATTCTGTATATCACATCGATGATTTTAAAAGCTGATGTGAACGTCTTTTATTTGCTCTCGATTTTATTAACGTATGTAATATTAAGTGCTTCGAGTGAAGCAGGATGAGGTGAGATGCCATCTTACTTCTTTGCAGGAAAGTCTTAACCCTCTTTGTTCACTTTAGCTTACTTAAACCACCCAAATACTTTTTTGAGTGCCGCAAATCCTCCATTTACAAAGTAACTGAGGGGCTAGTCTAGAGCCGTCGCGTTTAAATCTTCCACCTGAGGCAAAGAGACGAAATTCTGCCCCAGTTCACGATGCATAAGTGCAAATCGGAGGCGAGACTCCTATATTTCCGCCACTAGGTAAGTGCCGACTGAAGCTGTCCCCTCTCAAACTCACCTCACGCACGACGACCCTTGAATAGTGTAATGTCTATATTTTGTAACTTAAAACATATTAAATTTATTGGTTTTTCAAGCCGTTACTGCGTGCTCAATGGGTTAGATTAGGATTTATCTTTTGAACCATCCTACCTCCTTTGTTTCCGTCTTCAATCACTAATTATAACTCATTATATTGCATAATATTCTGTCGTGTCGGTTTTGGTAGAGAGAATTCTGATAACGAATATTGCCGAGGGTATGGACGTTTGTGCTCGTAGATTATAAATCTAGCTACCAAATTCGCTGGATACTTCCTGATTTCTTGGTAAATACAGATGAAATTGCGCACTTTAAATTTGGTTGGAATAATTTCTGCCTCCGTATGATAATATTGATAATTTTAGCATTCCTAAGATATTGAAAATATTACAAAGGTTAAGTGAACGAAAATTATCCCGAGTTAAGGATTTCAGACTACGCCTTACGCGTATAGCGTAGTGTATAAACCGCTTTTCAATTGTACGCCAGCGCAACGCCTTCCCGTGTCCGTCATTTTCAAATAAAACCCTCTTCTCTTAATAAACATAGACTCTATTGTTTATCCCTCACTCGTTTCTCGCAATCAGTATTCACACCACGACAGCAGTTAGGGTTTTACGATACCTCATTTGTTTCCATTCAGCCCTTTCACCCTTCCCTCCTTCCACGAAAATCGCTTTCAAAGATCTAAATGGGATTGTCATCAGCTCCTCTTTTTATTTCTCCCTCTCCACCAATCGCATCGGAAGGTTAGTACCGAAAGAGAGACTTCGGATTTCGAGAGAGCTCCCTCGTGAAGGCTATTCGTCATCGTTGCGCAGTAATATGCTTTGGTCCGTCGTGATTGATGTGGGCAGATGAAGTGAGGGTTTCTCCATGGACGGGCAAAGCCTGCATCTTTGCCCCGAAGGGAAGGGTGGAAGGAGTGAGAGGAATTCGTTTCGGGGTTGTAGGGGACATGAGGGGCGGAGGCGGGAGTTATGCAGTCTGCAGAGAAAGAGGGGTGAAGCAGAACGTGGCATACTAGAGGGAAAGGAATTATATTTTTTTTCTCCGGGATAGAGGGTTGGGAAGGAGGGTGGTTTTGGTTAGTTTTTCGGTAGTGATTTTCTAACAGCCTTCCGGTATACTTTCCACCCCTTAACATCCACGCGAGGGAGGAGCGACTCGTTAGACAAGCAGCGGCAGATGGTGTCTTCACAACAACTCCTCTCTTTTTAAAGGAGGCTTAGCGACCGGTATAGGCGTCGGCGCTTAGGGAGAGTAAGGGGGTTGAGAAGCTGTGTTCCTTCCAACCTCCTCTCCCACTCCCCACTCCAGGGGATGGGATGGGGAGGATGTGAAAGAGAAAGCTCTCTCTCTCTCTCACTCCGTTCTCTCTTTGTCTCTCTGCAATCGAACTTTTGAGCTATCATGATGTATTTCTGTGGTGCGTGTGTGAGGGCCCAGAGTTCCGTTTGATGCTCTTGGTGCATTTCTCAGCATTGTTGCTTTGTGGCCACGTTGCTTGGAAACGGTTTGGTATTGAGCTCGAAGGCAGAGGGATGATTCCAATACCTCTCGGAGCTCACGAACGAAATTAAATAAGGACTTTATCATGTTAAGACATTCCGTGCTCTGTATGAATGGTTCAAGAGGGGGTAACCGCATCACAGAATCCATGTGCTTGTATGCATTTATTTTTAATTCAGTACATTCGTTGAAAATTTAAGGGCTCACATTTTTAGTATGTACTACTTGACGTAGTAAATAAATCCGCCTTAATCTGAAAATCATCGTCGAATTCTTCATGGTGATTTGCAAGAATCTAACCATTTACTTATTTATTACATAAATTTAAACCTTGTGATTACTTACGTACTGAATTATTATCACTGAAACTTGAAAAAATGTCCATAGGTTTATGACGAATTGTATATCCAAATTCTGCATCGAACATTATTGTGAACGTAGTACAGCAGTAGGTAATTGCTGTTCACCTTGACTCTCCAATAACATTAAACACACACACATACATCAATATATAGAGTAACTCTTATTGTTATATATGTATCCTTACATTTATAGTTATAATTTAAAAACTTAACTTTATCTCCGAAGAAATACTACTCTTTTTTCTGAGCTTCATGTATTCTGCTGTGGTTTATTTGTAAGATTCCCTAAGAATATCTCTCGGCTGACAAATACTTCACTGCTTAAGCTTTAACACAAGTTCAAGTAATGTACTTTACGCCGAGGAGATAAGGCAGCTTAAAAAGACTCTTTGGATGTGCTATGTGATGGTACTCATGGGCATTCACTTGCTGTTGCCAGAAAATGCTTTTCTTCGTTCATAAGCTAGAAAATAAAAATGTAAATTATTTTTAAACACTTATATTAAAATTCATACGGAATCCCATATAAACTAATAATTTTAATTCATTTTGTGAGAATATTACTACTTTTCCATTTTATAAAGTTCGATTATGCATTTAAATAATCCTGTGCTCAATAATGATAATTGGTACATTCAGTTTTCAAATAGTTACACAATCCATTCCATGTTTTCTAAATATATGTATTTATAAAGCACCATGAGAGTAAAGAGAGATAATGGCGAATAAATGCGAACTAAAATGATATCAGATAAATAAATAAACATAGAAAACTTTTGTTTGAAATTTTAATCTTCTTATTTTAACTGCCCAATTGCAAAGGTGCTTATAAGTCAGCTTATATTGTATGAATGAATGGACATACATTATTTAATTTTGAATATATTTAATGGAAAATGCTTTATTTTTAATTTAAACATTTAACTTTGGATGAAGAAAAATTTGTTAAAAATAGGAGTAAAAATATTTTCAATCTTTATCGGGAATACCTATGAAAGCTTAAAGATTATTACCTATTTCCAGACCATTTAATGTATTCTTCATCGAAACAACCGCAATTTTCTAAAGCGTATAAACCGGAAGAAGAAACACGCACACCGTAACTATAAACTCAATCCTTCCTAAACAATCGGACACCGGATGACGTGGGCAAAAACCGTGAGAACAGTTGCAGCATTATTCGTTCAAACTTTATCTTCATATTCTTCTGAAGGGACGCTATGCTTCAATTTCCCCAGCGGAATCACAGCGTGAAACAAGACAAATAACCCTCGGACTCTTTTTATCCACCGTTCCTTCTTATGCCTTTATCTCTAAAACATTCTCGATCCATCGCTCACGCGCTTTCGTCTCAACCTCCTGCCCGCACTTCCAATTCACTCGCTCATTCCTTCCTATCTAACCCCCTCACCTTGTGTCTTAAGATCCATCTTCGGCCTCATCCCATCCCTCCCCCTCTCTCTCTCTCTCTCTCTCACTCCACCTCCCATCTTTTTCTCTATTTCTCTCTTTCCCCTACTCTATACATATCTGCTCTTTCTCCCTACCTCTCTCTCCTCTCTCTCTCTCCCCCCCCTCACTTTCTCTCTCTCCATCTTCCCCATCCCAACCTCTCATCATTCTATTTCCTTCAACTGATTCTCCTCCAACACGACTTCCATTCCATCTTCATCCGTTCCCTTCACTTTTTTCCTTGCCCACCTCCCTCTGTAGGACGCTGACCCTTTTTAAAAAAATCCTCTCTCTCTCTCTCTCTCACCCCACCTTCTTTCTCCCTCTCTAGCTGACCGCTCGGATTGGTCAAGGAGGTTTATTTCGTTCTTTCCCTAAATCTATCTTCCTCTCCCTTAGCATTCCTCTCTCTCTTGCAGCGTGTTGTTACGCGAGCAAATTTGCCGTTAGAAAGGGATCGGTAATGGGAATTGACGGAGAATCGTTTTGAATTGTACATCGAGGATTCTATCTAGGGCCCGTAGTTTTGGGATTCATCTCGGGTTCTTATTTCGTAGGTATTATTTCTTCTCGAACGTTTTCCTGAAGCGTGTTTCGAATTTGCTTTCAAAAACGATGGCGATTAACACTATTATTTGTATTTGGGTATCGATCTTACTTGGATCGATGGAAAACTGAATGTAGAGTTTTGGTTGGAATTCAGAGTAGGAGGTTAGAAAATTTTATTTTTCCTCAAACGCGTTGCTGTTCGTTTCAATTGCTGCGTATATATGGTGACATTAAATTACATTACCAGAAGACAAATATATTGTATGCGGAAAATTAAATGTGCATTATGGTGCACAAAAAGTATTATGTAGTCGCAATTATAAAATTTTTACGGAAAATGAATCACGAGCACATTATTGATTTAAATACATTTCACTTAACTTGAACATTACCGCATTAGATATTGATACAAATTGGTTCAATAAATGTGTCGCTTAATATCTCTCCTTTGCATAAATTATTTTTTTCCTTGTGCAGATATGTATGAACTATGTTTTCCCTTTGATGCTGACCGATATAGCCAAAGTTTAG
Source organism: Uropetala carovei (assembly GCA_036926305.1). Lineage (NCBI taxonomy): Eukaryota > Metazoa > Arthropoda > Insecta > Odonata > Petaluridae > Uropetala > Uropetala carovei. Next base: position 10,763,909 of record JAXCHB010000004.1, read on the forward strand.
AAAGCGAGGCAAAAAAAGTCGTTTTGAATTCCTTTTTCAGTTACCCCTTTCTTGTGAACTGAATAAACATTTTGTTTAATATATATTCAGCAAGTACAAATGCACAGATTAAAAAATTAATTTCATATTTACAGTTGAAATAAATTATTTTATATCTAATAGCTATTATTTTTATTACAATTTTGAAAATATAATACAAAAGGCTTTCGCGGTAAAATTTATAACATTCATTCCAAGAGAAACTGCGAGAAATATTTTTTTATGCCAGACTTTCTTTCACTCTGACAAATTCCTTCGAAGCATTTTCAGTCATTTATAATTTAATTGCTATAGCTTCAGTTGCAACTCGTATTTAGTCTGCCGCTGAATTAATACGTGATGAATATGCATTTATTAATGTACAGTATGAAATATAAATAGGTGATGCATCAACAAATAGCAGTAAAGTGAAATTGCTACATTTTAATAATAAATACACAGATACGTGCTGATTATGAAGAAAAATTGCGGTCCGAAACTAAATTTTGTAAAATTACAATATGTACTGGTTAAAAATCAGATTCGTAATAATAAATAATGGGGCCATAAACTTATTTTTTCTACGAGGTCATCAGGTAAGGGAAGGAAAGAATTGAGATAATTATAAATATAGTATAACTGAAGGAAATAAATACAATTTTCCCTAATCTTGTATTAGGCTCATGACTGGCTATTATGCTTCTGACACTCTTTTACCATGAGCAAAAATACTTTCGCTCCATTATGAGCGCACACCTGCACACTTTTAAAATGATAAAGTGATGCCTTTATGTCAGAATCCTGCGTGTTTCTATGATAGATAATTTGAAGAAATCTAATAAAAACACAATCACTTACTAACTGTGAATAGCGTTCAAGAAAACCTCGAAAAAGTATAAATTAACTATTTAATTTGTATTTTTTATTTTATGCAGACATCGATGCTAGCATATACCAAATATTGCGTCTATGTGCATACGTATATCCATACATATTTGGCATGCGGGTAATCCTATATCGAAATAGAATCTTTTGATTTTTTTGAATGACGGCGCTAGTGTGGGCATGGCTTAATACAGAGAGGAAGAATGCATCGGGGCATGGTTTAATTTTGGCCACTGAGCTTCCTTCGACAAGACGTCCCATATTTCATACATAATCCCTTCTAAAATCGGGTTTTCCTGAGCCTAGGTTCGTGCCTTTGAATGGATTCAGAGCGTGTAGAGAGAGGGATAGGGATATAAAGAGAGATGCCATATGCACACCACACCCCACGCTGTCTCTGATAGAGATGCAGGAGGTAAAGGAGAAGTACGATGCGGGAGAGTTAGGATTGGAGTAGAAAGGGAAGAGGAGACGTCTAGGAGGAAAAGAAGGAAACATGTCGGTCGATTCGTCGCTGTCACCTATTTGTAAGCGAAAATTACCCGTTATTTATGGAGAAGTAGCTATGTGCGATATAAGACTGGATTTTAAAGGCCTTTGGTTAATTTCCTCAACGGGTCTAAAGCTTGATACAAGGGTGGTTGATTAACGTGTTGCGCAATCGAACTAAGCGGAGGTCATATGTCCTCGTCCTTATTTTTGTTCTTATGTTCATTGTAAAAGGCCAGTATTGTCCTGTTTCTAAGACAGTTGAAATAAATAATTATATATATGTGTGTGTATAGAGCTGTTTGCTCGGATGAACTTTCAACATCCACGATGTTACTTTGAAATTTTTTGTGAACATTTAATCAATATCATTCTGATCGTCTTGTGTCTGTTCCACGGTAATAAAATAGATGTACACTCTTTAGATTTAAGAGGTCTTACCCCTTTTCATTTTACCTCACTAAACTCAATAATATCCCAATTGATCTTCTCCATTCCTTCTTGAAGCTCTTGAAGTTTATCTTCGCAAAACTGATTCCGGCAATTAAAAGTTGTTGCGTGAAGCTGCCAACCTTGATGTTTAACTTATGTTTTCCAATATTAGAAAACCCCGTGAAACAAGGTATGGATGTAAGAGAAGGGATTAGACAAGGCGTTTGCAGGGAAAAGCGGAGTTGTGGAGAGTTAAAGCAGAGAGAAGAATTAAGAGGCGCGAAGGAATTCAAATGGAGAGAATAAGCTCCGAGTAGGAGAATTTCGAGGAGTGAGAGAGAGAGAGAGGAAGATGCATGAGAGGGAGGAGTGATAGGGGTGAGAAGGATCATGATGAATGGCCGAATATTTAGAAGACGATGTGGAGAGGTGAGAATAAGGAGTTAAGAGGAGGAGAAAGATTGCCAGAGGGGAGGGAAATTTAGAGAGGGAAATTTGATAAGGAAGAGGGGGAGCGACGGAGATAAATAAGCGAGGGGGTAAGTGTAAGGGATTTAGAGTAAAGAATGAAGAGAGAGAGAGAAAGACAGGTAGACTGAGGCGCTTAACGATGTTGTTTGGTGAAAGGAAGGCAAAGAAAAGTAGGCGATGATGGGCCGGTAAGCAAATAATCCTGTTTATTATGAACGAATGATTCTTAGGAAGCTTCTTCCTCCTCTAAGCCTCTTTCCTGTTCGTGCAAATGTATACAGCGGCATTAATATAAGCGAAAAATGAGTGGGATGAACAGAAATAAATATGGATTCATTATTTAATGTACTAAATATATAGTAATTCCGGCTTCGCGGAAGCTTAACGAGGAAACTTTGTGCAAAAAACAACAGGTGAGTTGTAAACTCCACTAGAATATGGATCACATTATAATGAGATAGCTGAAAGATATACTAACGCAATGTTGGTTTTATTATTTTAAAAGTGAGCCTTTCCACACAGTAATTATTTTTATTTTTGCAGGAATAAATAAGCCGGAAAAGCGGCGGAAACGAGAGCGAAAGCGAATTATACTCGGCACTGAAGGTCGTTGAGGGAGTTTCTGAATCAGCAGTGAGCGACCAAAGTAAAAAAAAACTAAGAAAATTATAAAATTATGTGGGAAAGAATGGAAAGGTGGCAAACAGAGCATTATATAGAAAAGGAAAGAAAGAAAGAACATTGAGAGTATGGAAAAGAAACATGCGCCGGATGAACCGTGGCTTAAGGTGATGAAGGTGGCGAAAGAGGTTCTGAGAGAGATAAAGAGGGAAGGAGAGGACGGGAGATGGATGAGGCGCAAGTAGGAGGGCGAAAATTGGAGAGAGGGAGTTTGGCTGTTAGATGGAGCCATACCTTGAGAATGGTAGTAAAGCAGGGCGGGGTGGTTGGGTTGAGAATGAAATACAGTGAGAGAAAGAGACAGATCAGGAATGAGGAGGAAGAGGTAGGGAGTGAAAATTATTAGTAGATAAGGAGGAATAAGAAATGGAGAAAATGAGGGAAGGAGGGTAGGATAAGAGAAGGCAGAGCCGAAGAGGGAAGACGGGGAGAGAAAGAGGATGAGAGAGAGAAAGGATAGGATAGGGTTATGGAGAGAGAGAGAGAGATATGAGAAATGGAGCAAGAAGACAGGAAAATGGAGTTAGAATGTAAACGGAGAGGGAAAAAAGGGGATGGAAGAAAAAAACAAGTTTTGGAAGGGTGCGAAAGACGTGTAAAAGAAACGGAAAAACAGTCAGAAGATGGGAAAATAAAAGGAGAGGAAGAGAGGAGGAAAGCGAGGAAAATTCCACCAAGGGAAACGAATTGAGTCGCAAGAAGAGGTGTGAAAAAGAAGGATCGGAGTGAGTGAAGACGGTAACGAAAGAGTCTGAGGAAGCCGAAAAAGAGGCGAATGAGTAAGACCCGGCGAGGCACAGAGGAAGTGAAAGAGTGGGAGAGAATAAGTGGGTGAGATAGTCTGGAAAAAAAGATGGGGGAGGGGGGGAGTGTGAAGAATTGGATGTAGATAGGATTTTTGGTGCGAGAAGAGGGAGGTGTGGAGGAGAGATTTGGTGCCATGTGTGGGAGGAGTGTTTGGCGCGGAGAGAAGAAGAGGAGAGAGAGAGAGATTTTTGGTGGAAGAAAGCCAAAAAGCCCAGGGCGACACGCTATGTGCGTGGAGTAGAGAGGCGAGAGTTATTCTGAAGGGAAAAATAAAAGAGAAGGTGAGCGCGCATGAGTGCTTGGATGCCGCGTTGAGATTAAACATGGCACAGGGAGGGAGAGAGAGAGAGAAGGGGAGTGGGAGGGAGGAGGTAGGAGGTAGGATGTAGATGTGCGACTGTGTTTTCGAGTGGATGCAAGTTGTGTAAGAGGAAGACGAGGGAAACGGGAGAAGAAACCGAGAAAAGGATCTTCTTTAAAATTATCGCACAGAAAGAGAGAAGAAATAATATATAAATGTTTGCCCAAGTGTATTTCTTCTGCGCGGTAAGTAAACAAGTTCGTGTATTTTAAGGTGACTCTTGTTAGGAAAATAAAAATTCTTTATTTGATTCTATTCGTGTGAAGTGTTTATTATAGCTTCAGTATGAGATGCGCACAGGACGTTTATTTAGCGAAAAATTAACTAACCGCGGAATGGTATTTTTTAATAAATACTTTTCTGTATTCGGGTCTACGCTTGCAAATTGTTAGAAAGGACAGTATAAAAGATTGTTATTGACTTTTCAAGCTATATTTTAACTAGCGGTTTTCCATTCACCTTAGAATTCAATTTATTAAGGCATTATAGAACGCTATTTCACTTGTGATAATTTTTCAAAATAATACTACGCGACCTATGAAATTCAAAGTAGGTATACATACATATGCGTGTACGTAAATGGAGCTTGTTAAACTCGATATGCATCCGGTGAAATTTTTAAAATGCTTCTTAATTGAATCGGTACACAGGTTTCAGCTTTATATAATGATAATTGCAATACTACCGGGCAATAATAGTTGTGCTTAGTTTAAACTATTACAATAAGAAATAAATGAATTTCTGGCGCTTTCTGTTTTATGTTTCAAAGTAATATTTAAAAACTGTCAGTTTCACATTGAGGAATTATATCGCCGTATTTCGCCGAAAATCGAAATTTCGTTTGTTCGATCGTGAATCCCCGCGCATCGGTAATGAGTTAATTGAGTTGAAATGCGACAATGAAAAATAAAGGTAAACCTTAAACCTGGACGAAAGGATTATATGATTCTGAGAAATAACTCATGTGGACCACGCATTCAAATTTATTGAAATTAATGCCTCGAGGAAAACAATTCGTAATGCACAAAATTCGTTTCAGTGCCAATGCTGTTTAATTTCATAATTCTCTAATCTCGTTATCGACGATTTGAGGAAGTTTAATTCGAACTGCGACTTTAGAAAATGATGACCAGTGAAATGTGGTAGTATAATATCTAGCGAACAGTATTTGGAAGTTAAGGTAAATGAATGAAGACGTTTTAAATGCTGCAGAATACTTAAAAGAGGAGCTTGATAAGGAAAAGAAAAGCTGTTATTATATTTTCAGGAACTACGGCCTGTTAAAGTAGACATATGAGTGAAGATGCTAAGAAAGAGGCAAATATATGAGAATAGAAAGAGATTATTAAGTTTAGGAGAGAGTTGTGACAATATGTAGAGAAGGCATGTATGCGACAGATTGGGTTGAATGAGCCAGATATCTACAGTCAAGTAGAACACGTATGATGATGATGTTCATGGTGTCATTTTAGAATTCTAGTTTTACATAAATCTTAAATAAATAATTTTATCACGATTGGTTTAGCCCTTGCTATAAGCGCAAATACAGGAATAAAAAATAAATAGGCGATTCACTACTTTTTGAAAATAAGCGCGCCAAAAAATGCTTTGAAAACAATTCTGAAATTAGGAATTCTAAGCGAGACTATTAAGTTTTTTTTGGGGGGGGGGGGGGGGGGGGGGGTTCCGTTTCTCAGGTATGAAAACGGCAGGACGGCTCGCACACACGCACTCCCAGGAACGAGACAGAACTGGGAAGAGGAACGGCTTGGTTTGGGAATGAGACATGGCAGGAATGATGGGAGATTTGGGGAGGCGCGGGAATGGGAAGGTGGTGGGGGGCAAGAAAGGGGAGACGGAAGAGGGAGGGGAAGGGGATAAGATAAGAGGACAGGGGTGAGGGATTGCTGGGGCCCTAAGGGGTGAGGAAGAGCAAGAGGCAGAGAGAGATAAGGGAATTGAGACAAGGGGCTAAAGTTTCCTTCACACCCTTAGGCGGCAGCAGTAGGTAGAGGCATGGGAAGAGGTAAGGAGAGGGAGAAGTATGTTTCGATGCGGACTGTTTTGGAAAAAGGGGAGAAAGCATATAAATGCCGAGAAACATTAGCATAAAACAGGGACTGGATGGTTGAAGGAGGTTTTCGAAGGGTTGAAACCAGCCGGTTGGAGCAGCAATGAAGGGTGGGTGAATTTCTGCGATTATCCTCTCCTGTTCTATCCTTGCTTTCCATTTGTGTATTTTTTTATTTATTGGTAGAGGAGATGGCTTTCATATTATTGTGGGGATTATTAAAGATGCCAAATAATAACGAAATCTAAGAGAATAGTTACCAATCCAGAGATAAAACAAGCTCCATCCATTGTTAGTGAAGTCGCATAAATTATTCAAATGCTTATGAGTGAAATGATGACGGACAGCCGTAGGTTTCTCTGACTGCGAATGGAATCGCGGAGTGGCTTGAGCTCTAGCCTTCCGCGTAGCGGTCCTGGATTCGAATTCTAATTTAGGCCGGAATTTTTAACCTGGTTTCGGATTTCCCTTTCTTCTTCATGTTAATGCCTTCGTCCATAAGAATTGATCCTCCAGGTTGGGGGCTGTGGAATGTGTTAAAAATGCATCGCACTTATACAAGTATCCACTGGGTAGCGAATAAGATATTTCTAATGATGCCTTCCCCGCAAAGCCAAAGGCTTGTCCGCAGGTAGGGGAAAAACCCAAAGACAAATCACAACATCCATGCCCGAAGCGGGATTCGAACCCGCGATCTTTGGGTATGCAGGCAGAGTGGACAGTGGAGTGAAGATGATGATGAATGAAATCTAATTATTTATCAAGAGTAATCTAGTTAAATATCATGACTAATTCATCCGTTTAAGCAGAAGCAATATAAATCATTATGGCACTTTGAATTAACTTAAAATTTTTAATTTAAGATTATTTACATGCAGCAGACGCAATAGCATCAGTAAGGCATATTTTTACATTTTAGTAATTTTTATGCTATAAAAACTACAGTTTCCATCATTTTCGAATCAATTAATATAAGTAGTAGGTATAATAACATGACTGCGAAAGTTTTGTTGAGGTGGATTAATTTAAACTAAAAAATGTAATACCTCGAAATTCGAAAAAAATAACTTTTTCGCCGCTAAGTAACAAAATTAATTCCATTCATTGTGTACTTAAATGACAGATATTTTGTGGCATTCTATTATAAGAAGAAGCACGTGTAAAAAAACATACAGTCTTATTTAAGTCACGTACTTTTTGCTACAGAAAAATTGTTACACGGACATTTTATACTATTTATAGTCATCATCATTTGCAGAATGAAAATGGGAGCTTAACAGTTTATTTGTGTGTATGAGTTAAAATGATTTCGTGTGCGCGTTTTATTCGCCGCAGTATGCAGCCCATTCTATGATTTCAAAACTTGAAACAAATGTAAAACTTTATTCTCGTGAATCATTACCGAAAAAATTACTCCACCATCTCACAAATCACGCGATTTAACTTTTCGCGACTATAAACAATGATAAAACGGAAACTTCTTTAATGGCCTAGCTTGTAACTGATGGCGTAATAGAAGTCCGAGAAAAACGTAAATTAAAAATGTTAATGCACGCTTCCCCCGCCCCTCTCTCCACGCACCCTTGCGCGAGCTTCGATGGCACCGGCAACAAACGCGGCGTTAATTTCACGCTTGGCCTCTCGCAATGCACGGGATTCGTTAAGAGAGGGATAGAGAAAGGTGACTCTTGAAAAAAGGAGGACATTGGAGAGAAAGAAAAGCCAAATAAAGACGAAAGTTTCCTCCGCGATTTATTAGGTTCGCCCGAGATGCATTTTATGACTCCGAAGAAATGGGATCATCGAAACAGCAGTACATATTAGTAAAAGTGGACTACTATGCCAAATCTTAGATAGGCTCAAATCGTAACTCATATGATTGATGTTATACTATGTTTTTGTGGAGATAGGAATTTTAATCGCACCAGAAAGTTTTTAATCCAAAATTAACGCGGATAAAATGTTTGTGATGCAGCAGTTCCGTGTTTAAATTTTTTTTAGCTAAATAAAAGCGCGGCGACGTTAATAAAATTATCCTGTAAATGATTGTGAAATATTGACGAAGTTGACCAAAGTATTACTTATCCGGCGCTCCCCAAAAGAGCAAATGCCGCAAGAGCCAAGTGGCATAAGATTAGGGTGAACAGACGTCCCGGTTTTCAGAGTTTTGTCAATATTTAGCATCCTTGTGAGACAGCAAACTCTTACGTTACACCATCTACCTTTACTAATAAAATTTTCCGAAAGTTGATGTCTTTAAAGAAAAATTTAAGCGTAAGCTGATATATGTTTTAACAGATGCAATATGCATTCATTCAGCACTGTTTAATCAAACTTAACTTGAGCCGAAAAAAATATCCTATATGTATTAATTATATCCTTTCTTTGCTCGCTGACGAGACTCAGCTGGTATTCCAAAAACGTACGTATTTTGTAGCGAGCACATTTAAGTCGATGATAAAGAACCAACGAGCTATTCATCAGAATGATACACCATACGATACCGTACATCTACGGCAATGAATAGCGCAATAAACACAGTTCATTCGCCCTATTATTCATCAACTTATAAAGCAAAAAAGATATGCTCTTAATTTACGCACCATGTCTCAATCCTGAAACGATATATCAAATGCATACCTTTTGCGGAAAATTTATGAAAGTTAGTTTAAATTGTTGATATATTTTTAAATATTTGGGCAGTAATAACATTATACTTATGTACCACCTTAAAACTTTAATAACTGTCTGCTTTTAAGTCAGCTTTACTTATAATAGTGTGTGGTTTCGCAAAGAAAACACAAAAAAAATTTACCAGGCTTTTCGTCTTTAATAATGAGACCAATAAAAGGTTAAAAATAACTTTTCCGTTGGACCGGATGTTGCTCGAGTTAGTTCGGAGTAAATTTCATCCTATCCAGCCTAAGAGACTTCATCCTGAAAATTTACTTCCCTCCTTCGAAACTCGCGGCAAAACTTTCACCGCATTAGCGATTAGGGAGATGAGGGACTTTTTTTCCTTGAGCCTGGTGCGTAGCGAAGACGACGGAGACTTCCTCTTTCGATCCATCCAGACCGGTGAGATGAAGCGAACACGTATTAAGCTTATCCTTTTTTTCGCGGGGGAAGAGGGTGCTTTAGCCTAAAGGGAGACGCCTCATATGCGAGTAAGAGGACGCCATTTTTACACATCTCCGATCCACGTGCTCTCATCTGTTTTAAACCTTTTTTCCGTCGGATTCTCGATTTTCTCCTTTTCAACGCCGCCGACGCGGCTCCAGTCTGACAGAGGAGGAGGGGGGAAAGTGTGCGAGGTGAAAGGTCGGGTGACGCAGAACGTATACGGGGTTAGAACAGGGATGGAAGGTGTGTGTGTGCGCGCTTGGGGGGAGAGTTTAAACTTTGAGGAGCTCCGGAGTGGGTCTCGTTCTGTTTTCATCGTAGGTCATGTGTCACTCTCGGCGAAGGTTTTCCAAAATGTGGTATTTTTTTTTCGCCTAGTTAGGCATTTTCCCGGTTAAGAATATTTTTTGCCTCATTTCAGCATTTTTAATTCACAGTAACGCGAAATGGATTTTATCGAGCCCGAAAGTTAAATCGTAAAATCAAAGATCATGGTGTTATTTACTTTGCCATATCTAGTGCGTGTGATACGGTGAAGCGAAAAAATCGTTTTCTCAAAAAAACCTTTTTTACTTTCTCCATGCGTAGTATACCTATAGGGAAAGTATTGTTTGCGTGAAAAAATCTAATTCGATATTTCAACGGAAATACACGTTTTGAGGTCCCTAGAACATGTTTTGACCATTTTCGCGATGTCTGTGTCAGTCTGTATGTGATAGGAAATTTGTGGGCGCTCTAAGTCGAAAAGTATTTGCCATTTCAGTACCAAACTTCAAATACATATAATGCTTTCATCATAGGGACAAAAGCTGATTAGTTTTTGGGCAATATAGTTCAACCGGAAGTAGAGGTTTATCCCTGTCGTTTTTGCTTTGTTTCCAAATATCTCATTTAAAATTCAATTTACATAAATATTTGTTAGTATTAAACATGTAAAAATTGTAATTTTCTACAAGTTTTGTTTGAAATATCTTTTCTTCTAAATCTATGTTAAATACGTCCCGTAGTGTTACCATTGCTTTAGTTACTATGTTCAAATTTTCTGATTCTCGATAGCATTGTATACGCTGCAAAGGGCAATTTTAATTGCTCATCGATATTTTGGTATCCATAGAAACAGCTAAGAATTTTCTTTGTTTATTATTTTTTTATAAATAAGAGAGATAACCTGTAGGACAGAAAGGTGCAAAGGTTCGTTTTTCTCTAGAACGATAGCTGAGCAGAACAGAAGTTACGATCAAAAATCAGCCGACATAGGGTGATATTCTCATTATTAAGTGCTTCCCCTTGGTGCTATTGCACCCCCTGCCACACACCATTGCGGTGGCTTGCATGGTGTACTGTAGATGTAGATGTTGATGACTATTGAAAATGTTTTAAATTATTCACGAATGTAATTGCTGATAATTATTCCCGAGGACGCTGATGTCGAGAGCAATCAAATTCATTGCTCTGTATGGAGAAAGTCATGTGTTGGCCACGTCAGATCAGGAACTCCAGAAAATGATAAATAGATTAGTGATAACAGATAGAAAATACGGTAACAGATAGAATACGGTGTGGAAATAAATACAGAAAAAACCAAGGTCAATCGAATATCAAGTCAAGAAGAAGAAAATTTGAACATAAGTATTGGAGGAAAGCCATTAGAACAAGTTTCAGATTATAGATATCTTGGAAGAATATAAGAATGTAGTAATCGCGGAAACATTTAAAAATTTTCTTCGGTTTCTTTCTTTAAAGTGGCTTCCCTTAAATTAAAGATATCCAATTTCTTATTATAGTATTTTTATAGGCATGGATAACTTTCTAATCTTCGACTTATTTATAGTAGTTGAATTAAAATTTAAATTCGTATATGAAATGTTTAATAGGGGATAAACAAGAAATGGGTAGGTGGGTCAAACTTTGAAAGAGAATGGTTTGCTGAAAGAAGTCATAGAGGGAAGAATGATAGGAAATAGGTAGGAAGGATATAGGTGTATTAGGTTCGTTAAAATAAGGAATGAGATATGAGAATTTTAAGAGAAAGACTTTTGATAGCCAGGATTTGGTGGTGTGTGCCTAAAACCTACCAGTAAGTGGAATTACTTTGTATTTATAATATGAATAGTACTTTTTCAATTTCCAAAAAAAATCTTTTTAATTTAACCAGGCTTAATACCAAAATAGATCTATCTAGCACTGGATAGCCTCTTTTTTTTTACGTTACTTGTGAAATGGAACGGCAAAAAATTTTCGAGATGTTTTCTCATGAAATAAAAGTGAATTTAGGAGAATGTGATAAAAATTGGCGTTAAATGTTGCATAAACGCCCAGACGAACTTCCTTTCTTCGAGGTGCGAAAAGTTTCTTTCGTGTCGACCATAAAAATTCTCCCGTGTACGCTTGTCGTTACGTCCTCCTCCTCCCCCCCCCCCCCTTCCCCCTCGCCTCCGCTCCCCTAACCCCCTTCCCTACACTCTCCTCTCCCAACCCCGTGACAGAGCGGAAAAAAATCGCTTAATTAATGGGACTTTTGGCTCGAATAACACAAACACACGACCCGAAGCGGCGGAATTTTGGTTCGGTTCGCTCTCGCACACCCGCGACGCATCGGCAAAGGGTTTGGGAGAGTGAAAGGGGAGGGAAAGGGGGTGTGTGGAAGTGGAGGGGTTAGGGTGGAATCCCGTTCGGCAAAGGGGTTTCGAGTGGATCTTGAAAAAGAATCCTTGGCGTGACAGAAGTTGACATTGATTAATCTGCAACTGAAAGCCTCCGTGAAACCACTGTTGCCACCCTAATGCGCTGGATGAAGTTGCCCTCCCCCCCTCTCTCTCTCACACATTTTCTCTCTCTCTCTCTCACTCTCTCTCTCTCTAAAAGAGTATTTTGAATCATCAACTCGGCCGCGTGGTGTTTTTTAAATTTTTGTCCCAGTCGTTAAGCTTAACTTTTTAAGCCTGAGGATAGTTATCCCTGTTTTCTGCCTTTGCTTAAGTTAGCGTTGAGACAACTACGTTATTTAGGTAACTCAAAACATAGCTATTATTTTAAAATTGCTAAAAATGCAGCTATCGCTAGCAATTTTCATGCCATCTGTCCGATTCATCTAAAATACAAAAGCACTATTAATAATTTAATGGGACTTTTTATATGAAATTTTGGACCTTTGCAGCGATCAGATGTAAAAACAAGTTACTTATAAATGTATGAGAACCGTAGAAAATTGTACAGTCGTGCCAATATATTTCTTGGTAAGAAGGTTAAGTTGACCATTTGAACAGAAGTTGATTCAAATGATCTCAACATCTAGGAATAACACACGTGGATCGTGATAGATATAAACAATTAACTTGCAAACTATAAGTATTAAATATAAGCCTTTCTTTTTATTAACGGCGCTTAAATTGTGAAAATCCAAGGGATGAAAGCGAGTCAGTATTTCCACCAAACTTTGTTTAAATGTCTGTGCTCTATTGGCATTTATTGATACGAAACTCGTTAAATTATTTAACATTTTTCTTTCTGTAAATTATTATTATTTATTTGGATCGAATTTAAGTAATTATTTTTGTTTTGTAATCATAAAAAATTAATACGGAATTATTCAAACTGAAGATAGGAAAAAATATTCCACTGAATGTGATTATCCTTGTGCGTGTGTGTATTTACGCACACAGAACATAAAATGCATACATACATGCGTACGTGTTTTCACCCACACACTCGCAAGTATTTAAAGCTTATGTGTTTGTGTATTTAAGAACACAGACCATAAAACGTATACACGCATATGCGTGCGTTTTTTCCCCCACACACATGCACGTATTTAAAAGCTTACACGGGTTTTTGTGCGCGCGTTTGTGCATACATTGATGCACAAACGCGTGTGCGCACGTATTATGCGACCTAAATATGTAAAATTGAGTAATCAACTTTAACGAATTCATTCTTTCCATTACAGTTTCCGCCTGCGTTTTTTCTCCGGAGAGGAACCGCAATGTATTCGAAAAGGATTGCATCGTAAAAAAGGTAAGATTTCAGTAAATAATATTTATTTTTTAAAGAGAGCATTCGTTATATATATTGCTATTCTTAAGCGCGAGGAAGATAACACGGAATTCGGCCGAGAGATAACCGTTTCCCTCAGAGATGCAGGAGGAAATGTGCCGCCCATGCGACGCCTCGGAATAATACCCGAACATCGTCTACTAGCCTGATATTCCAAAAATTCTTCCCTGCGGATTATCTCGGAGGGATTGCGACATCAAAGGAAAAGACCCGCCCATCCCTTCGATTTCGCCGACATTGTGGATTATTCGCTCTCTCATAGATGCAGATTCGTCTGGAGATATCCGTTCGGAGCGTGTTTTTTATATCTTTGCTCGCATGGAAATTATTATTCCTCCGTCGCCCAAAAAAATAGCGCGGAGCCTCTTCAGTAAGATAAAGCTCCAGCGAATACTAACGTGTTCCATTTCCAACCAAAGAGTAAGCAATATACCTAACGATACCGAGTGCCATTGTGGAATATTAGGTTTTTCCTTACTGGAGATGAGAATCTAGGAGTCGAATGTCTTGGACAGGATTCAAGATTAATATCTTTGATTTGTTAAAAAAAAGAAATCGCGCTACGCTCTCGACTTTATGCCATTGCGTTCATAGTATTTTCAGATGCTCTCAATGAAAATCAAAATGTGAAAATTTAATCGACTGTCCAGCAGGCAAATATAGAAGGTTATTAGTCAGGAAGGAGCGATGATCATAATAGTCTAATTTTCCATACGTTGATGATATCGTGATATATAAACCTTTAAGTGATGAATTTCATCGATGAAATGAAAAATTCTGACGAAGTTATTAGTGCCAGTTGCTGGATTATAATTATGCTTATTGAATTTTTATTTTAAACTTTTGGGATTTAATTAGCAAGCCGCTATAAAATGAATATATTATTAATAATATTTTGAATTAAAAATATTTCTTCTCTCGTCGAATCACATCACTCACTGCTGCTTCATTTCCTGCTCCGTGTATTATATAGTATTTCAAACGAATTGATGCAAGTCTGGATCCAATTTGGCTGTTCTCCTTCAGTTTCCATTAACTCCATCGGTCGATATTCCCCGAAAGAAAAGTACCCCGTGTACTAATCTTACTCTGCATTCCGAGAAATGACGTCATGTGCATCGTAATTCCTGTTTAGGAGAAGGCAAGAGAGAGATAGAGAGGAGCGGCTGTCATTCCACTTCCTTTGTCCTTCTCTCTTGCCTTTCCCAAAATCTCTTCGGAAGTAAAAAGAGAGAGAAAGGGAGATATGAAAGACGTAGACACACAAACACTAAGTCTAGCTGTGGTGTTGCAGCAGCGCCATCCGCTTGCACAACCCGTGACGTTTTCGGGTTAATGCCGGTGACAGCAAGCACCTCCACCATACATCTCTGCGGCGGTAAAAATTAAAAACGCTGTCGCGAACGCGCTCGCGTACACACGTAACCACTAACGTACACACAAGCTCGCTCATAAATGCGGCATTTGCACGAAGCCGCAAAAATTCACGCCATTCACCGCAAAAGGTTATGTTTTTAAAAGAGTTCTTTAAGTTTTTTTCCCTCCCACTCCACTCCCCCCTCTCTCCTCCCCCCACTTTTCTCGCGCACCCGGTGCTTTTAGGTACCTCGGGGGCTTGTTCTCTCGTGTCACACTTCGCGTCACAATTACCTTTTTGGGGATATCCATCCTCGTGGGTACGGCTCCCTCTCGCGAGATAAAATGCTTTGCAAATCTGGTTGCGATGTTAATGCGCGGAAAGACACGCACGGCGAAAATTATTATATCCTCTCTATCTCCCTCCCCCCCATCCCTTTTCCTCCTTCCTCTCTCCGTCACGCCGAGATAATCTTTTAGAATCCTCGTTAAAAGGAGCGGGCCGCTCCCCTGACGCATTTGTCTATTACAAAAAAATTATACCTTAATTTTTGGCTCAGTGTAGATAATTGATAATGGCCAGATCTAAGTTACTTCAAAAAAGATTCCAAGTAACTGGAAGTTAACTTTACCGGATAATTGCAAACAAATCAATTAGACAAAAAAGTACATAAGTATTTCCAATAACAGTAAAAAGGCTATGAAAAGCTACATATGCATTTTGACTGCCAGGCAGCCATCATCAGTGATATTATCCGATGGTTTACTATCGGATAGATATTGTCCTTTATAAAATTTTTTAGCTATTGGATTACTTCAGTAAGTACTTCGCCAGTTTGATTTTTAAATGCATACTTAATATATAAACTTAATTCTAGGCTATAGATGAGCTCGAGGTTTATCTGCTGAACTGAAAGACTGACTGATGATTGTTTCTTATTAAGTGGAAATTAAAATCGCCTTAAAGTGCAAAAGAATGCGAAATTTAAATTACTTTTATAACTGTACGAATTTAAAATCGATCAGATAATCGTAAGCATAAGCTTTTGATCTAAAAATTAAAATCTTTCCTTGAATTCATACATACTAGTCTTGCTACGTCAAAACTATAATCGAAAATTTTTTTTACGCTCGAACTTGAAGGATTTAAATTAAGAAAATTGGGGCTTTTCGCATAAATTTCCATTTTAATTTAACGTCGAGCTTTTTGTGTGTGTCGAAAACAAATTAAAAACAGTAATTAACATTTCCTAGATTGTTGCACAGAAATGTCATGAAATAAGCAGCGATATTCTTTTGTGAAGCGAGCGTTACAGGATCACATAGTACTTCCTTATTGGCATTTGTCATCTCAAATCGGCTTCCAACTCGCGAATCAAAGGCTCGGATTATAGACGAATCGAATTCGTTAATTGAATTCGTCCCCACAAAGGCACACCGCGTTAGATTTAATTCTAACCTAATCACTCAGCCTTTGTCTCATTGAGAGAAATTAGCTTAAATGTCATAGGCAGGATCTGCGTTAGAACGATGTAAGCGCAATCTCGACGTTATTCCGTTTGTTAATAAAAAGCAATCTGTATCCTGCAACACAATGCACTGGCATCTGCCACTAGCATCAAATGGAAAATTCGCGGAAGTGGATTTTTTTTACCGCGAGCGAATTCTGCCTATGGAAAATTGCAAGTAAAATAGGTCAGGCTGTCTATTCATAATACGATGGATAGAGACTCAACATGGAAAAAGGAGTTAAGGTTTGAAGAACAGAGTCCATTACAAATTGAACGTTCACTGAAATTATTTTAAAGAGAAAAATGTTATGGATTAAATATTACTTCGATGACGGGATTAAAGTAATCGGAAATATATCTCTCGTTTGATCCCGAAATCGACATTTTAATCTCCAATTTTTTTAATGCTTGAAATTCCCTTTTCCGTTTTAATATACCTTGCTGTTTTTTATGAACCACATTTCGTATTTCATTTATTTATATAAATTATTGCAATCCGTTTTTTACTATTCAATCTCCATTCCTCTTCTGCTCTGATCTTCTTCATATTCGCTTGTCCGTCTTCGGTAATTCATGTCGCATATCCATTTTTACGTAGTATAGAGAAAGTATTGTTTTCACGAAAAACTCGAATTCAAGATTTCAACGGAAATACACGTTTTGAGGACCCCTGAACACTTTTTTTTACCGTTTTCTTGATTATGTCTGTGTGACAGAAATTTTGCGTGCGCTCTAACTCAAAAAATATTCATCGGATCAGCATGAAATTTTATATTTACGATTATATATATATATATATATATATAGATAGATAGATAGATAGATAGATATATATCGTATTATTAAGATTTGATAGGATTTTTATAACAATCGGTCATCCGAAAGTAGCGGTTAACTCCTGTCAAATTTTAGTTTTTCTTAAATATTTCGCTTAAAACTGAATTTTTGTTAACATACACACACACACACACACACACATACATATACACATATATATATATATATATATATATATATATATATATCATCATCATCATAGGTAGTCTGTCCATTGACAGGTCCGTGATTATTCTAGGTTAAACTTGGTTCTCCATATACTCCTATTTTCTGCAGTTTTCTTCATGACTTGATAGCTCTCTTTCCCTTTCAAGTCGTCTACTAGCTGAAACCTTTTCCTACCTCTTTCTCTTTTTCCATCCAGTTTTCCTTCTAGCACTTCTTTAATCATGCACTCTCTCCTCAGGTAATGCCCAATCCAGTTCGCCTTCCTCTTTCTGATAGTCTGTATAATCGTGCGCTTCTCTCCTATTCTTCGTAGTACTTCCTCATTTTTCACCCTATCTGTCCATTTTATCTTCAGCATTCTTCTCCATTTCGAAGCTTTCCAAGTATTTAATATCATTTTTCCTTAGCGTCCATGTTTCTGCTCCGTACAAAGCTATACTCCATACATAGCATTTTATCAACCTCTTGCAGATTTCCTGCTTTATATTTCCCGTTAGTAGGAGTTTCTTTCTTCTGAATGCGGCTTTTGCTTTTGTTATTCTAGTCCTGATTTCATCTGTACATTTTGCTTCTCTTGTTATGATGCTTCCAAGGTATTTCCTCCAATACTTATGTTCAAATTTTCTTCTTCTTTACTTGATATTCGCATGACCTTGGATTTTTCTGTATTAATTTTCATACCGTATTTTGTACCTGTTATCACTAGTCTATTTATCATTTTCTGGAGTTCCTTTTCCTTTCTTGCTAGAAGTACTCGATCATCCGCGTATTTCACTGTTCTTATAATCCTTCCTCCGATTTTGAAATCTCCCGTGCCTTCTAACGCTTCCTGCATTAGTCTCTCTCCATATATATTGAATAGAATCGGCGATAGACAGCAGCCCTGTCTTACTCCTCTACCGATATGTACTCCGCTGGTGTCCGCATATATATATATATATATAAGTTGTAGATATTATTTTTGTATACAACTCTTGTTTGAACTAAATTTTCATGTGAGGAATATTTCAAGGGATATTCAATTTTCTTCGAAATTGACGGTTAGTGGGCAGCTCGCGCGCGTTGTAGTAGCAACAATTGAATAGGTAGCGTAGAAGCGTGTAAGTTGAACTGTTCCTATCGCCGTATTTATTTGATTTTATTGTTAGTTGATAACTTACGTGTGGAGTAAGTCGTGTTGGACACCTCAGTTTATTTCGTATGCTTATCGTTCGTCCTGTACAATGATGTCAGGTACTAAATTCTTACTTAAAAATAATCATCTTAATTTTTCGTTTTTTCGTCCTATTTCGGAATGTTATATATGTTTTGCTCACCGTTCTTGCTCAATTATATATTTTTTATCTTTGACATAATAATACTTTTCTGGAAAATCTAATTTTCTAGACAATTATCTTTAAAGTCCTGTTATTTCATCTGCTTTGGAATTTTAACTTTTTCACCTATACATTTGCTCCATATAATTTTTTTTGCTTTAAAGCGATTCCATTTTCCTGCATGTTATTGTTATTGTGGGACCTTGTGACTTCAAACGACTACCGGCGCTAGTAGGCTTTTCAGTCTAAATCACAAAGCAAGGGAGGAGATAAACCCGGTGCCGGCAATATTTTTGTACGTAACACGCTATTATTTCTTTTAATAATTCCACTACGGGTTGGTAGCGTACAGGAAACTAATGTCAAGTATAACTGAGTCATCTGCGTATTAAATGAAATTCAACAGTTCTATTTCTATGAATTATTTCACGATAATTGATTTTCTATTTTTATTTTGTAAAAGCGTTCCTAGCACATTCTTTACTCTATCGAATCACATTAACACAGGTTTCATTTTTAGTTTCTTATATACATAGTGTATAGGGAAAGTACTGTCATCGCGAAAAAAATCGACTTCGAGTTTTTTATGGCAATACATTTTTAGGAGCCACCGAGTCCAAAAAAAGGCTTTTTCGCCAGACCGTCTGGCTTTCTGTACGCAACTATACAGCCCAAACGGTTAAATGAAATAGATTAATATTTCGCGTTTAGGTATATTACTACAATTAATAGAAACTATGACACGACACGACAGAAAAAAATAAAGGGTAGTTTATTCTGGTCGATTTTAACAGAATGTGGACATGTTCAAAAATGGCTTACATGATTGTGATTAAAATTGTTTAAGTTATAGTGCTTGGTGTTATATATGATACTACATAAGCCATGTTTTCAAAACCTAACAATGTAGTGTCCATCGACATTAAAATATATCGAGTTTTGCGCCCATCTTCCACGCAACATCGTCGGGCAATAATATTTCAGCGCCTATGTGGCATCGCCAATCCGTGTAGTACTTGATATTTATGTATTATACAGCTATTTAACAAGTTCAATTTTCACATATATTGATTAGAAAAATATTAATATTATTTATATGTGGAAAACATTTTCGCGATTTTGTTTTTGTAACAGTTAAGAGTTCCTTCCAGTTCCTGAAACAGACGCAAACGTAAATGAGAAATTTAATGCAATGCGTATTATTCCGTTTTTCGTCAAGTCCTCTTCGGTCTTCACTTGCCTCCTTATTAATTCGCCGTGTAACTTCAGCATTCATGCTACACACACACACACACACCATCCTAAAAAATATCCACATATATACACATTAAGATATCAGCTCCCATCACACTAAGATATTGAACATAAAAACAGTAATATTATAGGCTAATTAAACAATTCGGAAAAATAAACTACTAAAAGGTTTTTATTATTAATAATTTCTAAAAATTTGCGCATCTGCAAGTTTGAAATTTGTCGTTCCTTTTATGAGGACCTAAAGGGCGATAAAAATTGCGCTATTACGTGGGAAGAATAACGAATGAAGCAAGAGAAGGTAGCGCAACGCCGTAATACAATTGCACCTGCACGCCGTTAGGAACAAGCTGCCCCGTCACGTAGTGCTGCGGAGAAGCATAAACAGCTTCTTGGACCATTATCGGAGCGCAAGAGGCGGGAGATTCGTGCAATAGCAGGTACAATAGCGAGGTAAGCGACGATAATATGCGAATCGTCACTCATTCTTTCGAACCGAGAATATCGCAAAGTAATGACAAAATTTCATTGGAATTGTTAGATACCGAACTATAGGCCCACATTTTTTTTACGGAATCGCTTGTGCTTCATTGTAAAAGTTTCGAAAACAGTTGATTAAATCCGTCGTATTAACCGCCATATTGCATGTTTTTTTTTAAACGAAACATCTGAATCACCGTATACATAATGATTCTACCAAAAATAAACAATATATCCAGCTACTAATGACATTGCATTATTAATACAGACTTTATCGACCTCACATTATGGCTGGAATCCAAATTGTGAACAAGATAATGATTTAACCGAATAAATAATTAAGGAAACCCAGATTTCAAGCCCGAAGTAATCTTTTTATCATTAATAAGCGGTGAACTAGCCCCGAGAACAGTTTACTTTGTAGGTATCTGACATGCACATCTAAATTACCTTACTCAACCATTTTTTGCCTGTAGTAGCTAGTATTATCGCTTAACTTTTATAGTTAAACCGCAGCGCATCTCAGCTACATATAAGGCGTCTTCAGGAGTAAATGCCCTAAAAGAACGGTTAATATTGCTTTTTGTCGAATTAACGCCGAATTGTTGCTCTTTTTACACACAATACGAAAAGAAACAACCCCCTACCCTTTTATGGCTTTAACATTTACCTGTGTAATTTATTTTAATCTTTAATCACGAAACAATTTGCATATATTAAATTCTAGATAAGGATTTTGGTGTGTAACTTTGTAGTTATTTTTTATATAACTTAGCAGGTAAAGTTATAAGGAAGTTCGTGTACAGATCTGAGGAAACCTTTAATAAATGAAGCGTTGTTAAAGTTTCATATGAATAACGCTGAAATATGCCTGCTACGTTTGTTATGTGCTAAACCAAGTTAAAATTTCATCTCAGCTTTTAATTAAAAATGTTGCCTTTTCACGAGTAATCTCTTTGAAATTCGCCCTGAGTTACGCGCTGCATGCCTTAAAAGTAAAATCCATAAAAACACTATTTACTAGATGTTCGACACGAGTATTTTATTAGTTTCATAGATGTATTAATCGAACTTTGCTGGTGTCTCTTTAGCACGTCAAATTAACGGGTCACATGATTACTGTGCCGCTGTTTCCATCACCACCATGAAAGTTATCTAGTCAGAAAGACCGGAAAATGCAATAATCACACACTATCGAAAGCATCGCTTCAAAATATATTGATTTTTTCTTCATTTGTAACTTTCGTGAGAAGATTTTATTCTTTTGTGTTCACGTGAAATATCTCATGGAAAGTTTTGTTAAAAGAAGACGCGTAAAAATATTTTTAAAATAACTTTTGGGGAAGAAATGTTCGAGCATTTCTTCTCTTGCCGAAGAATTTCTTCTGCTTAATTTCATCGTGGATTCTCCGGCTGCGTGTCTCTCCATAACTAACTACTTCGCAATCTTAGACTCACGTCCTCAAAACCTCTGAGCGATAAATTAATGGAATCTTCGACCTCCTCGAGATGCAGCTTCTTCTCGAAGAAGAAAAATATCCGAATCGGCGGTTCAAAAAGGCTATGCGAGGAACTAATTAACTTTGCCCCTGTCGACATCTTGCCTGGTAACTGTTCCCGACATCAAAGGAAGAACCCATGCACGCCCAGCGTAACTTCCCCCTCCTTCTTTCGTTTTCTTACGAAAAACACCAGACTCAGGAACATGCCCACCTTTTCAACACCGCCCTCTAGTTTTTCGGAGATGAAACAGCGGATGATATTTTTATGGAATGGGCGCGCGACTCGAGAGGAATAGAGAGGAGGTAAAAACGTATAATACAGAAATACGATAGGAAGTTTTTTTCGCAATTCTAAAAAATATTTTTTGAATCAAGGAATTTTTAATATATATATTGATCTACAACTTCAGAAAATTGCTTATTTTTTACGAGATAAAGATATGTCATTTTTTGCTAATTTGGCATCTATGATTGTTTTATTTGACCGATTATTTCATATTCTGATTACGCTATGTTTTCTTTTTAAAATTAAAGCGCATTTTACTGAAGCAGAAAGGCTAATGTTCTTACCGGGCTCCCAATTTTGTCACTCTGTAACTATAGGCATTAGCAACATTGGTTGTGCAAATCCACTCTATGATACGATTTTGAAACGAAAATGAACATCGCCACCGTTCCTTCAATCAACCATATCCTGCTTGAGAGACAAACTCTAGGGTCCAGGAGGAAAATGAAAATTTGAAATTTACCTGTCACTACGTTATTTTGTGGCTGATGAACAATTCTTATCAGGAGTTGGTAAACGATTAATCAATAAATTTAAAACTGTTAAACCTGAGGAATGATGTGTCTACACAGACGTTGATTTTATAAATACAGTTAAAACCTCACTAACTCGGACCCTCTATAATTCGGAATCCCTTCTGTAGGTGAAGCGGGAAGTGAAGAAGAAAAAGTTAAATTAGAGAAAGTCAGAAGCTGCCTCGATACTCTTATTAAATTTGCTAATTCTGACGAGGAATTCGAAAAATATTTTTATGTTCTAAGATAGGGGTTGGCAATCTACGGTCCGCGGGCCTCATGCGGTCCCCGAGAGCGTTTTATGCGGCCCGCGAAGCCATGTTGAATAAGTGATCGGTATAATTTAACACAGTCAATTCCATATTTTTTCAGTGAAACTATGCTCTCAAAACCTTTTCCGGGGGAGTTTTAACGCTATTATGCTAATTAGAATTTATTTTCACTAATATGAGACGGCATAATCTCCAGGTAACTTCTGATTTAAACGCTCATCCGGCCCGCCGAAGCTCTCGCGATTTCCATTGCGGCCCTCCGAAGCATTCACAACAACTAATGCGGTCGTCATATAGAAAAGGTTGTCGACCCCTGCTCTAAGAGAAATGAAGAAGGTCTTTATGAAACGGCAGTACAATAGAAATTTTCCGATTTCTTAAAAATAAAGACAATACGATTGGGGAGGAACCGTCTACATCTGATTAAATTTTCAGTTATTAACATTTAACGCATTAATTAAAGTTTATTTTTAAAAAATCGTACTCTTTGTGTTCTATTTGATTGGAATTTTTTATTCAATTTTGTTTGAGCAATAAAGTAACGCATTTTCTATTAGAAACAGTGATGTAAAGTAATCGTTTTTCGTGATAAGAAATCAAATATGATATGTGAATGACTTTCGTACGAGAAAATATGATTATTACGTTGCTGGAGTGTGAATAAATTTGGTTGTTTTGCGAACTATGCCTCAAAATACATAATTATGTTCTACGATTCCGACCCGTCCTCATATTAGTCCGAATTAGTGAGGTTATACTGTAATAGACTATAAAATAATGGAATTCTTACGTATTGATCCAAGAGTAGAGAAAATACAGGGTGGCGCGTAAGTCACTTTACCAAAGGTTGTTTTATTTGAAATAATTTTTAAAGAGCTATGAATTCCTGTTTATGGAAAAATTTTTGAAATATTATTCAGTTTATGTTAAATGTCTGTCTTCCATACTTAGCATTTGTTTCGATTTCCCAACATTTTAACTTAGCATTCGATTATATTTAAACCAACCTTCATGCATCAGATTAAATAAGTTGTTGATATCCGCATGTACTTAAATAATTCGTCGTTTTCTTATGTAATCTCTGGAACGCAAACAAAAATAATTTTTCTCATTAAACTTGAGTTTGTTTCCTATAAAGCAGTGCTGTGTGAATTAACGACACGATTTTTTTAAATGCCGTTTATGCGTTCGATTTGTCCGCCTATCTGACGCGCTAACTGCCCCTAAACAAAAGCAGCTAGAGATTTTATACAAATGCAAAAACACCCTCTGTAGTTGCCGGCTGATGCACAGTCTGTCTTTGGAGGGTAACACATGCGATGTTAGGAAAAGGAGCTATTCTCGACTAGCGCCGATAGGATCCGGAATTTTGGAATCTCTGCCCCCGACTATTTATCTCCCAACCAACACCCTCCTTCCGTCCCCTGTTAGTGAGTCCTCGAGTTCGAAATGAATGACCTTCGCTCCCCTCCTCCTATCTCTCTTGTCAACGCTCAGTCATTCAATCCCTTGAAGACACCGCATCAGCGACCTCTCCTTCCCCCTCTATACCTCCCTCTTGTACTCTCTGTTATCCTCCTTTATGACGCCTGGAGGGAGAGAGGATGAGCTTCTGGAAGAGGTAGGGAAGAGGGAGCATGGCGACTTTCACCGGAAAATAAGGGGGAGAAGAAGGAACGCTTCTCTTTCGCTCTCTTAATTTATTGCGTCATACGTCTTCATTTTTCGTTCTGTAGAAATTGCGAGAGAGGGGAGGAGAAGGGGACTTTGGAGGAGAGAAGGGATGTTGTGAGATGAGGAGAAGAAGAAAGAGCCGAAAGAGGGGGGAGGGGGCGACGAAGGAATGAGGGATGGCAAAAATGGAGAGGGGAAGGGATGAGACCATGTGGTACTCCTGCGGAAGGGAGTATCGGAAGAAAGGAAAACACTTTTATCACGAATTGGTTTCGAAGTGAAAAAGGTCGACTTTCGTCCTTATAGGGGTCGTTATTATCGGGATGAACTTGACGTCGTCTGTAGATTGAATAGCTGTTTAGGAGGACGGGAAGGAGGAGATATATGAGTGTGAAAATGGTCTTTTTTATGGGAGCGGTGTCGACGTAATATTCTTTAGAGCCGCAAATCATTTTGAGATTCTTTCCATTTCGACTGCGGCCGAATAAAGGACTTTTCGATTCGCTGGTCGTCATTGCCTCTTTCATGGGCCCCGATAACTCTCCCGGAAAATGCCCGGTTGTAATAGTTTTCGGTGTTAGATATTTGAGAGGTTTTAATGGGTTCCACGGTTAAATACAGGATTTAAGGACGACTTTTGTCTTTAAATTATATGGGAAGCCACAATTTTTTGATTTTATTAAATAGGACTGCGTGGTTGAAAGATTATAAAATTTCAAAATAATAAAAGATATAAAAGAATGTGCTAAAAATTATTAATACGAATTTACTGTGTAGCAGCAGTGGAAAAATAGTCTGGGAAGCAAAGAATTATTACATAATTTAAACAATTATTTATCAATGCAGATTGGAGGCTGGCCGCTTTAAAACAGTGCAGCTCGATGGTTTCCAATCTAGTTGCCGTGACGACAAGCAACCAAAATAATCAGCAAATATCCGCAGAGCTTTGCTTAAGAATTTGTAACGTATTGCACATTATTGGTTTTCCACTATCGTTATATAACAAAATTCATTCGTTTGTTGTGAGTTGCATAACATGGAATTGATACTTTCTGAAGTTTCGGAAAATTTTTCAGTTTGATTTTCGTAACCTTTGATCAGTAGGAAAATTATTTTAATCACGCCTTTGTCATTTTTTCAAATGACATCCCGAGTAATATCACTAAAACTAATCTGGTAACTGTAATAAATCCTCTAATCTGCAGTAAAGGCAACATACAAACACTATGGTCACAAAACATAAGATAGACGAAGAGACGCAGTAGTTTCATGCTAAGTTTCCTTCGTTGTTCAATAACCGTCAATCTTAATCACTTGCACATTTTTTATCTAATATTTTATCAACTGCATGTTTAGATGTGCACCGAAAATAATTCAAGCGCGCCGAAGCTATATAATTTTTCGAAGATGAAACGTTTCGATGCAATAAAAATAGCATATAAATAAAAATGGATAGTTAGTGTTGCTGAGCCTTTTTATAATTCGTAAATTCTTCGTCCTCTCTTAGCAGTCAACGTGTGCATCATTACAGAGGTTTTTCGGTACCGAAACGCTTGAGCTAGCTGTTTGACTTGCCGAATATCATCACTTCAGCAATTGCCATACATATTTACGTATATGTATACATGCAATGGCATACATAATCCACTTTTGGGGTATAGTTATTTAAATTATTATGAATAGCAATATAAGGAAAAATTACTATTTCCTATGGTAAAAGAATACAATCGACCTTAATGCCTAAATTAGATATATTTTGAATATGTTTACAGACTTCACCGCTATATGGTTGTGACGCTGTGTACTAGTAATTGAGAAAAAGGAAAATATCTCCGAAATGGATGGTTCCACGAAAATTTGTTTCAAACAAAACTTGGAAGAAATATTATTCTCTACAACTTTGGTTCTCACGAAAATGACAAATAACGTTTAAGGAGGTATTTGACGGAAACCAAAAAAACCGATTATTTTTTATAAATAATTCCTAAACAATAACTGCAATGGAAAATTGTTTCAAATGAAATTTTAGGAAATTACATTCTCTATAACCTTTGTATAGAATTATATATACAATAATGATATTTTAACGAAGAAATATCGCAGAAACCGAATCGGGTTTCGAATAAACCTCGACTTTCGGTTAACCGGTATTGTCCAAAAAGTAATCAGTTCTTTGTGCTCATGCTAAAATGTTATATATGAAGTTTGGTAACGATATGGCAAGTACTTTTTTAGTTAGAGCGCCAACAATCACATATACACACAGACATCATACCGAAAATAGTTTAAATGTGTTCTAGGGACTTCAAAACGTGTATTTCCGTTGAAATCTCGAAGTAGATTTTTTTCATGATCACAATACTTTCCCATACTACGTATGGAGAAGGTAAAAAGACAGTAATTATGTTACAACCTTATAAAACCCAGGTGAAGTTAGAATTTAATAGGCGAGCATAATAAACGTATTTTTGGCGTTCAATTAACTCATTATTAGATAGACAACGAGGCAATCGTTTCCTCCTAATATCCAGTAGAATGACTAACAGATAGTAGCTAAACCATTTATCTTTTAAAAACATGCACTCTCACCCAAAGGCTTGGCGATTCGCTGCAAATATTTTTCTCTATTTTTCCATTTCCGGATCTCTATTGTGCTAAATGTAAGTGTAACAAGGTTAGTCGAAGTAAAAGAGGAAACAAATTGAATCAACTGTGCTGAGAGACAGAATTTTTCCCGTCGGTCTTTGTATCCCTTTATCTCTGATTCTCTCTCTCTCTCTCTTTTCACCTCTTTCTCTTTCTTCCTCTTTCCGATTCTGTTTGCACATCGCTAAACACTGGCATCGTTAATCTGAAAAGTTTTCTACGCTGCTGCTCTATAAATCAAATTCGTTGCTAGGCGACCGTTAAGCGATGTAATTTCTGAAAATGTCTTCTGAGCTATTGGTGCAGGGGGAGAGAAAAATCCCACGAACGTTAGGAGGCTTTTCGAGCAAAATTATATTTTCTAGGTCTCCTACGCTATCATTAGCCTCCATACCACCACTCCTTTCTCCACGAATATTCTCTCTCTCTCTCTATCTATCTCTCTCTCTCTCTCTCTCTCTGTCTCTCTCTCCCGCACTTGTTCCCTTCGATAAATTTAGGTTAAATAAAAAAATATTTAAAATGATTTGATTGATTAAATGACGAATTTTTGAGAAAAAATCAAGATTATGGAGTTTTTATTTCGAACTTATGTACTAGATCCAATCTGTTTTCTAATGCTTTCTCATTTTTTCTCTCTCCCTCTCTCTCCACTAGAACTATAACACGTAGCATTAATACCAAGTGTCATCCCGTCGCGTTTTTCTATGATTTACCGCCAGTCGGAATCAAGAAATTAAATACACAGGCCATAGCAATTTATGCTACATAAACGTAAAATAAGGGGTCAGATTTGGTACCAGTGACGTTTCTCTTTTATATTGGTAAAGTGTAGGTATAGGGTGTTTTTATTGGCATTTTAGAAATAGTTTAAACAAATACATAAGTCACAACTTAATATTCTTTTAGGATAATAGTTTATTTGCATTTGCAATGGCGACAGAAATTTCGAAAGCAATATGACAGTTTAGTCTTCAAATTATCCAAGTTTAAGTAAAAACAACTTCACGATGCAGTTATGTCATGATCAAAACTAATTGGTATGTGACTGGTTTTATAGTGTCCATATAGAAAAATACTCTTTAAAATACTTAGAACTTAAACAGAGTCGGAGATATATTGCCAGATAAAATTATTTTCTAAAATGAGCTTCATTTCTCAATGGCTTATTCTATCAATACACCACGTGTGTTTTTTTCCCTAGATTTTCCATTTTGACTATGTTCCATCAATATTTGAAATAATAACTTATTCTTGTGGAGATACTGGATAGATGAATATCTCCGAGATATTCATAAAAAAAATCATTCCGAAGATGAGATGGACTGAGCGCGTCGAAAACACATCTGGGATCCTAACATTCCGGGTCGTTCCTCACTTTCCATTTTTTCTCATCTCTCTTTCTCTATCGTCCTCCTTCCACCACTCCTATCACTCCGCGCAACCCCTCTCCATGTCAACGGACTTACATGGCTCCTCCTACCACCACTCCCCATAACCCCTTCCACTCAGAGTGAGCGATTGCCATCCTTAGAAATCCAATTACCCGTTACTCATTATTTCCTGCATCTTCATCTGCTCTCCCAGCAAAATAGCATTTTCGGTCTTTGTATCGGGACAATGGGAGCCGACTAAGATGGAAATGGCGGTCGCATTATCGTGATTTGGAGTAACGCAGCGGGTCTATTAGTCGGGGGGGGGGGATCCAGAAGCAACCCGGGGTCAGAATGGAGGGGGGAGGGGGGGCGGAAAATGTGGCGCTGGTGTCGTGCGTTGTGTGTCTTTCTCTCTTAAGCTTTCTTTGCTCAGTATGACTTTTATGTGCGGGATTTTTCTGCCCTAGCTTCCTGATTTTCCATGAAATTAGGTTTCTTTCTGTTTCGCCACGCCACGCCGGGGAGATTTACTGCTAATTATATTTCGCGTAATCACATGTTTTTTTGGCTAAATTAGAGCCATAACTTAGTTTAGTTATTTTTCTAGAGTAGAAACGTCCTCCATAATGTGACTCAGTTGATTCAGGAGACGCTAAGGCCGTGAGTTCCAAAATATTAAGGGAATATCAGTTGAGGGTCGCCATCACTCGCTACGTGAAGTGCAAGCATGGTTTCATGACGTTCTTCTCTACGAATGGCATTGTAAATATTTTACGAAAGCAACCGTATGGTGAAATTGAACAAAATATTATAATTAGTATTGTGAAAATTATGATTTATCGCAAAGTTCTTTTTGCAAATCTGAAACGAATAGCCATGTTTTTAGAAGGAGGCAATGGAAAAAGTTATTTCATACCACAGAGTTATCTAGTTTGTCCGCTGTTTTAAACTTATACCGTTCTCGTATAGCAATAAAAATGAACTAGGAATAACATGTTTGTCCGTTCTATCTAGATTAGATATAATTTTTACTCTAAATATTAATCTGAGTCACAACGTACCACCATGTTCACAATGTGCTAGGAGCGGGTTATAGTGTTTCCATTGTGCGCGCTTCGTAATATATGTATATTCGATTAATGATTAATAGATTTAAAATTTTTAAATATCAAACCTATATAAAAAATTATTTTTCATTAAATAATCCAGTTTGTTTATAAGCGAATATAATTTATAGGCTAGCTTTTATTTTTACACACTTTTACTTAACTTTCCTTCGTATTAATTTATTTATTTGTCACACATCAACGCTCGCTATAAAAATGCGAATAACTCAAGAAAGAATCGCGATATAAACTCTAAGTTTGGCAAGAATCTCCATTAATATATTTTAAGGTGAGGACGAAAAAAATCTAAAAAAAGTCCTGTGTTCGACTCCAAGAAAGACGTTACATTTTCCATAAGGTAATACGTAAAAACCGGCTTTTCGACGTACAGGATTTCATTCTCTTTGAGATTAAAATTATAAATAATTAACCTACAATCTTCGGGCATGAACCATTTTGAATAATACATTATTAGGTTTCCTATTCTGTTCATCTTTTTCCGCATAACTTTCAAAATCGCTCAATTTAAAAGTTTAATTCACACAGTTTGAGGAAATCTTGCCATTTCAACGGGATGTTGCCTTGACTACCAGTTCCTTTGTTAGACCTCGATATCATATTGTTTTTTCAATCCTTTCGGATATAAACGTGCTTTGAATGCTTTTAATACGAAAGAGAGGGAGAGAGAAGGAAGGCGACGGAAATTATTTGCATAGCAACCAAAGGAAACAACATTCGTAAATTATTATATTGATTATACATTCATTCTCTTTCCTGGAAGAATATACGCAACTGTTTTAAGATTATGTTATAATTGTTCTCACTTCGGAAATTTCGGTATGATAACATAATTTTGATTTCCATACTCTCAGTTTTGTTAAATCTAAAATATTATTCATTGAAAAGTTCATCAGTCAGATAAAACAGGTAAATTCTTCGTTACGCATTTGTCCTGCATTGCAGAAGTTATTCCAAATTTATTGAAGTCTATATTCCATGATTATTTCTCATGCATGTAAAAAAACGCATCATTAATAAGAGTTATAAGACGAAAAATTTAAAAATTAAATTAAATATATAAACATTTTTAGTGTATACACACTTTTATTTGAAACTGCACACAAAGGCAGAAAATAAATTTTTCCTGGTGAAAAACTTTTTCAAAAAGTTGTTTGTTTCGTAAAAGTAGGTGACTTTTTTCTCTTCTAATTCTTATATTTCATCTTCCTCATAAATTAGTTCATATTGTTAGCCACTTAATTAACATATACTCATATTAATGCTTCCCAATTTTACAAAACATACAAATTTTTTAATAATATTTTTTGTTCAGGAAAAATTTATTTTCTGCATTTCAGTGCAGTTTTAAGTAAAAGTGTTTTTTACTTAATTTTCTTTTTTTCTTTTTTTGAACCAACAATCTGTGAATTAGCCCTAAGGAAGGCTATCGAGTAGCGAATTCTTTACTCACTTACTCGTTACAGGATTAATCATGTCCATGGTCTCGATTATATATATATATATATATATATGGCGAGCTTGATTAGTTCATCAATCTTTTTAGTACTAAATATTGCGTTACAGAGTACTTCTTGAATTAAATTTACCTTTAAAGTATTTTTATATTCCCTTTAGAGATATTATTGCTCACGTGTTTCAGACAATTTTTGTTTAGTTTTTAAATCTAGTTTTGAGTGCGGTGTAAATTACGAAAATAATCGCTCCAGACATCTTTTCATAATTTAAAAAAATGTATGTTATATTCAGAAGCATCATTCATTGGTTAAAATTTTCTCAAAGGATTTCGGAATTTTCGGAGTGGCAATTTATTAAAGTATTTTACAGTTAGTCCGTTATCGAAATTATTTTTGGATTAGTCGGGCTTGGTCATGTGCGAGCGTTGTGGTAAATTTACGAGTAACGTTTCTATTGTTGCTTGTTGACGAAATTGGGTCTACGCGATAGAATTTATCTACATCAGTTATCGTATACCCTGGAATTCGTTCCTTTAATTAAGCCATCGTAGATCAAACGATAACTCCCAGAGACAAATGTGCATCGACATACTATCCCGCTGTTAAAAGATTCAAATTGGCTTCATTCGGCGAATAAAATCGCAAATAATGAAAATAAATATTCCAGGAAGCATTTAACTCCCTCCTATTCTCACGAAGACCGAGTTCCTTCTTTCCACCCAGTCTGTCGGAGAGGATCTCTCTCGAAATGCGCATTAGGAGAGGAAGGAAATATCCTTTCGAGGGTGTCTTTAACTATTCCTCTCGCCTTCAATCTCCCCCGTCCCATAATGCCCTTCCCCTTTCACCCTCTCAGAACATAACCATCAGCCAATGCGACACCGCCATCTCCTCCCAGTTCCCGAGAGTCGTTTCCCCGAATTCTTCCCTAGTCTCCTCATCTATCTCTCCTCTCCTCTTCCCTCCTTTCCTCCCCCTAACCCTTCTTATCTCTCTCTCCTCATTCTCCTTATGCTACTTCCTTTTCCAAGGAGACTTTTCTCTCTCTCTCTCCGATGGGAAAGATCTTCGCGCTGCGTTTCCTCTCCTATATTTTCTGAAAGTCCCGATTTTTTTCGTTATTTGGTTTCCATGGATTTTTCTCACCCCCCTTCCGTCACTCGCACCCTTCACCTCAGACTTCATTCATCTGATTCATATCGACGGTAATTTGGTCATAGGCGGTTTGAAATTTTGAGTTTAAACCCTCATAATATTATTTACATGCTTTCGGTTTTCTCTTAGGCTGGTGTATCCGTTACGATTTATTATACAAGTCGTGCGTTTGCCTGGTTTTTTCAATACATAGAAATAATATGAACCTGTGAGCATTTACGTTTTAAATGGGCTAGAATTTTTTGATCACTGTGAAAAATCACTCATTAATAGACTCGGGTTTTAGATCATTTTAATTTACCTGTAGACTAAAGTGTTATAAAAAGGTACTTTAGTTTTCGTTTATTAATTGTATCTATACATTGACTCCTAGATAGAAAATCAGAATAGGTCATGGAAGACATTATTTTGGGACCAGCGAAAATTTGGCTTCTACGTTGGATATTTTATAGGAAAAATAAATGTATGCCGGAATAATACATGTAGATTAGTATGAAATAGTAATGATCGAATTCCTAGCAAACTTGGAAATGGAAACAAAATTTACAATTCTATATAGGACAGGAAAGTATACCGACTAGAAGTTAGACTAAATATCATGTAAAAAGGAGTAGAGACAGCGGCAGTGTGAGACAGCGACAGTGTGAAAACAAAGCCAAATCAATGCTAAAATTACGACCAGAAAATTATTTCCTCAATATTTTCACACCTCCAGATTCATTCCTCATATCTGTCCAAAAGATAATTATATAGGAAAGAGGTGGGCGATGCCAATTTAATTCCTCGTGATGGAGAAATTATTGTTAAAATTATTCTTTGTTAAAAGTACCTGAACGGTGATCGTAGGACGTAGGTACCTAACACATTTCCGTGAGAATCGTTTTAAGATGTTCATTTTGAAAGAGTTACAGTTTATGTGATAAGTCGGCGGAAATTTATTCTACGTGGTCGAGAGAAATGCCGCAAGATAGAAAATGAAATTCGTCTTTCCTTCACCGGAAATAATTTCCAGAACTGCCACGAGCGCTTTTTAGTAAGGAAATGAAAAAAAATCTTTTTGAAAACTTTTCGTGTGTCATTCCTTCAAAGAGTTTCTTGAGTTTTGCCAAAGAGGACACAAATAGAAATCTTTTGAGTATATACCACTGTAGCAATGCGATAAAAGAAAATTCGATTTAAACAGAAGATAACTGTACTTCCAATCCTCGAACGTAATTGTCATATTTATTTTCGACCCGGCATTTCAGACCGCTGAATATTTCATCCTTTACGTTTTTAAGATGAGCAAGTTCTCCGATTCGCGATTTTGCGTAAAACATACAAGATCGAAGAAAGGAAAGTTCGTCGAAGTGTATTATTTGGATTATTATTCCGGCGCTTCGCTCCCTCTTCTCCCGCTGTTTCGTCATCCGTGTGACACTTTTAAAATGTTACGGCGAAGTTAATTTTTGGAGCGCCTTCAGATTTCCCCTTCCTTTATGTCAGAAGCGACCTCTCGAAGTTTTCCCGCGATAGGCGTCTTGACGAAACTTTCCATCTCTCTCTCTCTCTCCCCTGTACAAACTAACATCCTGCTCTCTTCCCCTTTTCTTCCTCTCCGCCGGTTCTCTTTTCTTTTTCCAAATCTCTCTGTCCCTCTTTTTCCCTCACTCACCTGCACCCTCATTTTTCATTTCTTCCTGTCCTATGAATGACGTGTTGACAGTGGTGTCGTATCTAATTAGAGAGACCCAGATTCCCGGCCTTTTCATCCAACCCCTTCTCACGACTCTTCCCCCTCCCCTTTCCCCTCCTTTCTCACGCTCTCCTCCCTCCCTCTCTCTCTTTTCCCACCCCTTCCTTAACTTTTCCCCTCTTTTCGCTTCTCCGTCCATCCGCAACGTTCCTTATCCTTTCCTAATTCTCGCTCCGTTCCCTTTTGTACTTTTTCTATTCGAATACGCTTCTTAGACTATTTATTTACGTGCTTAGGATCTAATGCTTCCCTTAAATATATCTTCCCTAATTCATTGGCTTTTGTTAGTGTATCTACGCTTTATGTTTGCTTTTTATCTTTTATTCTATGCCTGTAATTTATATTATAACAATTTTAAGTTAAATTTGACATTGATAACTTATTGACACCATAAAGCGGTTCCGTAAGAATTTATGCAAGTTTATTTAATGTTGGATGAATGCTATAACTCCGAAAGTCAATCTAAATATCATGTAATTCATAAGTTTGCGTAGCACATGGACTTTGAGCATAACTTATACACATCAAACGTCGATGATTACAATAATACTATTAATAGGGATAAATTGTGGCACGCATAGTACTAGTAGTAAGTGGAGCCTTATAAGTTATATGCGAAAAGCACAAAAACTGGCTATTTATTTTGAACAGTTAAATTTCTTTTGTTTCTTACTTTATATTTTTATATTTTTCTCATTTTTAATTAAATCAAAAAGGTTCTTAATGAATTTCTACCACATATTTTCAACGTAGGTGGCACAGAAAGTCCGATGAAATTTTCTTCGCAGTGAACGAAAATAAATGTTTGGAAACCGTTGGAATAAGATATAGAGTAGCTATGCAACAGCGCATTTATAGGAACGAATTATTTTAGCAAGTAATATCCCTATTTTTCTTTGTTTTTTGCACGTTTTTTATATTTACCCGTTTAAGCGTATTCCGTTAAAGTAACATTTTTTAGATTTTCTTCCTCTTTAACTATCACCTTTTCGCATATATCTTTATCTTCTAGCGTCTTGTTTTGTCTTTTTCTGCCTATGTATTTTCATATGCTTTTGTAATGGGTTCTTTCGCTCTTTCTCCGCCTGGAGTATGTAATAATACATTCGTTCTGAGTATAGATATTTATCTGTCTGCCTGCCTGTGTTACTTTAATTAGTATTTTCTCGTAACGCGGAGAGATAATTATTCCTTGTTTCTTTTTAACGAAATTTCCTTTGACCATTCGCTGCTTCCTCGTTCGCCTCCTTGCCCTGACCTTTCCTTATTTCCTCTTTTTCTCCCCAATAATCCGTTTTATGCTTTTACCTCTGCCATTGCAGCGGGGCTTTTTTTAACTCCGCCATAAATTTTAAGGTGATAATTAACCTTTCCGCCAAGTATAGTACTTAAAGTCGTTGTTGCTCTTATAGCGCTCTTGATATTTTCGCGGAAATGGGGCGCCTATCCTTTGCTCAACGGGGTTTATTTCAGTCAAGGATTCCGAAATTTTCGCGTTAAGTTATAGCGACTTACCACCACGTATCCTACGCTTACGCTTCCGTGAATTACCCTTTCGATGCTAATGAGAAAAACACTTGTCTTAAAAAAAAGATGCGAACATTTCTCTTGTTTTTCCGTCTCTGGTCTTCATCCTCAATGCTTTATCACGCGCAAATTAAACGCCCTAATTTTAAATTAATTTTGTTGTATCTGGATATATTTGAATTCCAGAGAAATATTTTGGCAAAAGAACACGAATGTTTCGGATAAGTTTAAAATTTTCTTCAACCATCTAGTAAATTTCCCGAAGAATTTAGCCTCCAAATGTGCTAATGCGGTGCTTGATATACCGAGTAATTACACGGTATATTCCTAATCGTTATAGTCTGCCACATTTTCCCTTTATTCGATCATAAAATTTAAAATTAATAAAAGGCGATTGAATGTTTATGTACGTAGTTTAACATTTCGCATGTGTAATTTTATCAAGTTTATAAAAAGTTAATTATTAACGAACAAGCCAGCATAGTGCTAATTATCGAGAAAACGTTTTCGGCATTTCATCCCCACTGTCGGATATAAATTACCCTTTTTTGGGTTTAGAAATAATTCATATTTCAGTACATTCAAACGCTCCCAAACGTGTTATATAAAATTTAGTAAAAATTAAATTCTCTCAACTAGGAAGAATTACATAGTCGTATACCTACAGTAGCAGGCAAAAAGCGTCACAAGGGAAAATAAAAATATACGTTCTAAACTGAAGACGTATTTTTACTTCGAACACCGATTAGGTATACTCAAATCCTCACGTTCGTTCTGGCCATGGAAGGGGAATGCGGCTAGTATTTTTTGTTTTTAACTAAATGACCATTCTTGATTTTGTAGTTTCGTATTATTTCCCCCCCCCTCCCAACCCGTCATGCACATTCAAGTACCTGCATTCGATTTGTCTTTAGTTTCAAAGCGCCTCGAACGCAAAGCACGCGCTCGTTTTTGAATGGAGTAAGGGGAGGGAGGGAGAGAAGGGGAGGGGGGGGCGGAATTCCTTTTATCAAACATTTGATATTCCTCTCCCCCTTGCCTCTTCTACCCTTCTTCCACTTCCCTCCCTCCCTCCCCTACATACTCCTCCCCGAGGCACTTTACAAGACGGATTTCAATTACTTTGCGCCGCTACCGCCCGGACCCAAACCCTCCTCAAAATCACTGCACCACCGTTTCTCTCTTTCTTCCCTATCACTATACACACGCGCGCACACACATACATACACACAATATCTCTTCCTCTCCCCCTTCTATCTTACTAACCAACCCTTTCGTTTTTCCTGTTGCAAGCCGCTACCCTCCCCGTCTCTCTCTCTGTCTCGCCCTCTCTTTCATTTATTCTGTCATTCTCCCATTTCGGCCGTTTTCGCTGCTTCCGAGTTCCTACATCACCTCCCTCTCTCTATTCTCTTAATGTCTTCCTCACTTAAAAAAAGTGGCTTCACTCGATAGCGTTTGTTTTAATGCAACGTGATATTTTTTTGCATTGACATGTAGGTGGCGCGTGCGTATTCTTATAAAAAGAAACGGAGGGCGGAGATTTTAGTAACCGATTTATTTTCTTTGAGTTACTCGCGATCCTTTGTTTATAACAGTTTTTTTAAATTAAATAAATTAATAGGGCAAAAATACTGCCTGACCTCTTGGCGGTATTCTATTTTCTAGTGAAATGCGCATCTTAGGTCACTATATAAATTTATATTGGTCGTAAAGACTTCCAGTTTGTATCTCGCTTCTTTTTTGTTTTTTGTCTTACTTTAGTTATGAAAATTGTTCTGGCACATTAATTAATGGAGTTAAAAATAAATGCTGTCAGAAACACTTTAAAACTAAATTTCGAAACGGTCAGAGAACATATGTTGCAACCTCGAAAAATAGAATCATTATATAAATGATAACTAACGTAAACTAATATAACTCTAAATCTCGTTTCCTCAAGTCTGCCAGACTTCAGTGCTCATCATTTTACACCATCTGTTCATTTAGACTAATTTCACATTCCGTAGGATAGAATTATTTGAACAATTTTCAGGTGTTGACTGATTAAGTTAAGGAGTATCTTTAATATCATTCAAATTAAAAACATTTTTCAACATATGCATGAGTCTTTTTCCCATTGTTTATTAGATCAATTAACATTAAAGCTATTATGAAAAAACGCTAGTGACTAAATTTCGGTGATATCGCCTTATTCTGGTTGATTTCCGTCAGTCAATATGATCAGTACTAACTAATAGCCAGAAATCGCTTGGATAAAAAGAGGTCCCAGCGTACATAATTCATTCAATTCGCAGGAAATTTTGGACACGCGTGAATAGCTTTTGACCAAACAATTGAATTCGTTTTTTCTCATTTCAGTTTCTCAACCATCCCTTTCTTCATATTACTTCCCGTATTTTCTTCCATCTTTATCCTATTCTTTATCTATGTTCCCTACGTCTCTTCCATATTCATTTACACATCTCTTTTACACGTCTGCCTGTCTAAATTTCTCTCTTATTTTCAAGTTTTCCCCTCTCCCACTCCCATATATCTTTCTGCCTATCTCGTCTTGTCTTTCCCTCCGACCTCATCTTCTTTCTCTAGCGTTTCCATATCTTTCACACAACACACCTCCTCATAGTTCTTTGGCCCATAAACAAAGTCCCTATAGGCTCATCGACCCGACCAATGCATTTCTCTTCCTTAGATACCCAATTCGCTTCCTCGCAGAATTCATCGAGACACGGCTTCCCCTATCCCTGTTCGTTACCACGTCACACCAACATGGTGCAAAAGAGCCACCCCACCCCCCGCTTCTCTCTCTCTCTCTCCTCCTTTTACCTTTCAAATTCCCCTTCCGATTTCTCTCCTTCCATCCTGCTTCGGGAGCTGACAACCACGTGCCGCCAGCCATCTCCCCAACCCATTTTACTCCTTCCCTTCTCTCCATTCCTACGTCTCTCCTTCCCTCCTCTCTCTCTCTCTCTTCCTCCATCTCTCCCCTCTTCAACGCTCCTCTTCAATCCTTCCCCACACCCTCCTTATCTCCTCTATCCTTCCCACCGATCTCCCTTCCGCCTCTATCCTACTCTATCCATCTCCAACCTTCCCTCCTCTCTCTCCATTCCGTCTCTATACTTCCCTCTCTCCATCCTCCTTTATCCTTCTCTCTCTTTCCCTCCTCTCTGCCCAGTGCTGTAGTCGTAAAAAAGCAGAGGGTATACTGTATACTAAAATAAAGCTTTGAGGGAGGGTTCTTACCCAGTTATTTTAGAGTAAATTACACGATTGTTATGTTACGATGCCAGGAGAAAACTTATGAGCTGTTTTTCTCAATCGACCTGTATAATTTTTCCATAAGGCGTGGGTATAGGCTATTTCTTCGAAAACGCAGAGGATTATACCCTATTCATTGGGAAAAAAAGCAGAGGGTAAACGGCGTATACCACCGTATACCCTCCACTACAGCACTGTGTCTGCCTCTCTCCTTTCCTCCTTTATCCTACCTTTTCCGTCTTGACAAATCAACCTCCTTTCTCCAAAAACCATCCTTTCTCCCTCCTCCAATACATATCTCTCGCTCACTCGCATTTTCGTCTCTCTCTCTTTCCCTCTCTCTTCCCTCTCACCTTCTACCTCCTCCATTTTCTGTCTACCCTTCGGCACATATGCTCACACCCCCTCTGCCCCACACACATACCAGATAGGGGGTGGGTTCAAACGTCATTTACATCCGCGCCAAAATCCTTCCGTCGTCATTCCCAGGCCATCACGTTCATTCTCCCCCACTCTTACTTTCGTTCTCCGCCTCTATTCTCTCACGTCTCTCTCCTCTCTCTCATTTGTTTGCACTTCTTCGCTCTCACGTGTAATTTTCGTTTCTTTTAGCAGGTGGCTGAGACAGGGTTCGTCGCATACGCAATTGTTTCAAAATTTTACAACGCTTTGATCAATAACTGTTAATTATTGATTTATATTCGCTTTAATCACTAAAAAAAATTCATGTAGCTGTGTCGCGCTTGGAGTTTTGTATACACTGACAGTTATTTATTTTGGTTCAATGGCCGCACTAAATGGTCAGTTTATTTGCATTAGTTGAAACTATTGTCTTGTTACATTTCGACGCTGCATCCTCATTCGCTTATTGGTATGCAAAGCAGATTAATTTTTCATTCTGTAGGGTAAATGTAAAGGTTAGCTTTGTTTTGTTACATTATTACGTATCATAAAATCTCTCTCTCTTTCTTGGTTATATCTATATATATATATATATATAAAATTATAAATAGACGCTTCTTACAGAGGAGGATACTGTCTAACCCAAACTACAATAG
This sequence comes from Uropetala carovei, assembly GCA_036926305.1. Lineage (NCBI taxonomy): Eukaryota > Metazoa > Arthropoda > Insecta > Odonata > Petaluridae > Uropetala > Uropetala carovei. The sequence continues at coordinate 10,803,810 of JAXCHB010000004.1, forward strand.
ATGGAGAGCTGAAATTTTCAGAAATTATAGATGGCATGGAGAAACCAACAGAAAAAATCTAAAATTACAACAATGCTTATTTTCTAGGCCGTTAAAAATTATAAACATTTAAACAAACATTTCATGGTTTGGGTGCTTCTAAAATTCATAAATGTTGAACAAATTGACTAATGTTAATGCACTTTCAGTAGAGCTAGGGACCTGAAAATTATGAGAAAATTAGGGAATAGTGTTCCAGCGGTAAATAACATTGAAAATTATAATAAAGTTAATTATTGCGGCTGTTAAAAATTCATATAGTTTAAACAATTAAATTTTATAAATGCGCTCCTATAGGTGCTACATCGACGAAATTGTGCGGAAATGTGAGGTTTCGTAACAAATTATGAAAACCTGTAAAATTTTTATAATTATAAATTTTAGGGGTTACTTTTATTCCAATATTTTACATAAAGAAAAACACGTAAATCGGCGCAGAGGTGCAAAATTTTGCGTTTAAAAATTATTTGTCTGCTCTTACTATTTATATTAAGTTTTGCGTTTAAAAATTATTTGTCTGCTCTTACTATTTATATTAAGATGAGCGAAAATGCTTGCAGAATGCAAGCACACATTAACTAGTGTGTTTGTGTGTGTGTGTATATATATATATATATATATAACTGACAAGAAAAAATATACATTAATTGTATAATTTTCTCCCCCGCTCGGGGGCATTCGTTGGACATTTATAATTGTTTCGAGGCGCGGGGCATTGTGGGTGATACGGGATGATTTTCATAAACTTTATTCATCCATTCTAAATCTTGTTCGCTTCGATTATGCTAAATAAATAGGGAGTATATTAATTAATTACAACTGAAATATTTGTTGTATTCTGTATTTTCCCTTGGAAGTATTAAAAAAATCTCATAAATTTGTAGTATCAATTTATACATCTTACAATTAGTCATAACTTGTTATCAATGAAGAGAATAGAAATGAGAAAGATGAATGGCTTATTGGGCGTTTATTTATTTATAATGGATTGGATTTTGAGTGTTTTTCATTTTTGGATTTGTTTTTCATTTTCCATAAGTTAAATAAATAGCCAACCAATTTTTACAGCGTGATGGTTATTGATGGCGAAATTTATTTCTTGTCCGTGCTTTTTTGTCAAATCAAATATTAAAACAATATTGATTTTTCGGGTATAATCATAAGGATTTATTTGATGTTTTAATGTGTTTGATCAAAATTAATATCGCACTGTATTAACTTTTTACTATCTCAATTCTATAAGCTATTTTCTTAGTTTGCCTGATCTTTTTAATGAAATTTGAAACAAATATGAAATGCTTCCATACTTTTGTCCGTAAAATAATTCAAATCTTTTGCGAGAAATATGTTTTTACGTCGAGTCGACCATTTTAAAAAAAATATGTTTTAACTAATTAATTTTTAAAAATTCATTTATTATTTATTTAAAAGATTGAGTTTTAACATAAGGGAAGCTCACAGTCGGATTTGAAGCGCTTAATCATCAGATAGCCTCATGTACTCTCAAAATATTTTCCTATAAAAAACTGTATGAATTCATTTTGCATAATTCAATAAGTTCTTCACTTTCCAAAATTTCATTTATCTTCTCTACCTCCTATTCTTTGTCATCCAAATATAATACAGCCAACAGAGGAATTGTTTCGGCGTCGATTCTTGTATCACTTGACCTTTTCATTGAGCCAATAAAACGTCTTTCTCTTATAATTTTCCACTATGTCTTTCAAACAATTAGGCTTCGTCTTCCCCTCGCGTCAACATCTATCCAAGCCGTGGGCCACTTCGCTCAACAATGATTTTTCCTCAGGATTTCGTATCTCAAGAGGCCTAAAAGTCTTCCGCCATGCTACCTTTTCTCCTTTCCCTCTATCTCATTTATTCTCCTCGGATTCTTTTGTCTTTCGTTTCGTTTCTCATTTCTCTTCTTTCTTTTCATTCCGCTTATATTTTGTTCCGTCTACTTCTTCCTGTTAGTATCCTAGAAGAAATTTTGTTAAACAGGAGAAAAATTATTATTCACCGGGACTCGAACCCGGGAATTCCACTTCTACCACGGGATTACCGTGTGACAGACTAACGTTCATGTTTGCTGATGGTATTTTTCTCACGTCGAGGTCAGAGTAAACAAGTTATTATCAACTTTTCCCAACAGATGACCGCCATTATGAAATGTCAAAAGATGTAAGAGGAAGGCCTGAATTCGATTCCTGGTCAAGGCAGAATTTTTCTTCTACTTTTCAGAATTTATTCTACTCCAGCATATACCTGCATGCATATAATTAGACATACTTTCCTTTGCATTTCTTAGCATCCTAGTAACTGTTTCATTCCCAGATTGATTCTATTTTGATTGCCACTCAACATCAAGATTTTCTGTTTTCGCCTCCTTTTGTTTACTCAATTTTTCACCTCCGATCCTTTCGTCCTTGTCTTCACATCTCTGTCACTTTTATCTTTCCATACTCAATATTTCTTATAACTTCTTTTTTGTTGCTCTTATTTTCTTTGTCTCTCCATTCCGCGTATTTTCTACCTTAATTCCCTTTTATCATGCCCCCCCCCCAAGTTTATATATATTTCTCTCACGTTATTTTCCCTTCGTGTTTTCTCATGCGGTTTCAATTCTCTCTCTCCAAGTCTCATCTTTTTCGCTTCCAGTCTTTCCTTTCCCTCTCCTATTACTTCCTCCTTTCTCACCTCGCTCTCATCCCAACTTCCATCTTTTCTCCAAAAATCCCCAATATGCCTGTCTTCCTTAATTATGTTCTTCCGACTGTCGTCCCCTTTACCCGATTCTTGCCCAACTTTCTTTCCTTCCTCCGATTTTCAACTCGTCTCTCCCCTTCCCTTTGTCTCTACATCTCTCTCTCTAAAGTAGTTTGTCTGTCTGTCTGTCTCTCTCTCTCCCTATCCTCCCGTACCCTCACCTCTTCCTCTCAACTCCTCTCTTTCTCTACCTCTCTCGCTCTGTCTGTCTCTCCCTTTGTCTCTCTCCATCTCTCTCCCTCTTCCCTTCTTCCTCTCTTTTCCTTTCATCCCCTCCTCTTTCGTCATCTCTCCCTCTTCGCTTCTTCCTCTCTTTTCCTTTCATCCCCTCCCCTTTCGTCATCTCTCCTCTCCCTCTCTCTCTCTCTCTCTCTCTCTCTCTCTCTCTCTCTCTCTCTCTCTCTCTCTCTCTCTCTCTCTCTCTCTCTCTCTCTCTCTCTCTCTCTCTCTCTCTCTCTCTCTCTCTCTCTCTCTCTCTTTCACCTTCCTTCTCCATCTATCTTTACCTCTTTCTCTCGCTTACTCCCTCTTCCCTCCTTCCTCCTTTATTTACCTCTTATTCTCTCCCATTTCATCCTTTCTCCTCTCCAATCCCTTTCTCTTTCACCTCCCTTCTCATCTCATTTCCCGTGCATCCTCTCTCTATCTTTACTTATTCCCTTTTCTCTCACTCTTTTTCCTCACTTCTTTTTCTCTAGTTCTCCCTCTTCTTTCGTTCTATCTCCTCTCCTCCCTCTCTTCCCACTCCTCCCTCCTTTCTCTTTTCCTCTCATTCCCTCTCCTTTTCACATCCATTTACCTCCCATCTCCTTCCTATCCCGTCCCCATCTACTCTTTTCTTCTCTTCCATTTCTCTCTCTCCTTTAATCTTCCTTCCTCTTCGGCTTTATCTTCTAAATTTCCTCATTTACACGTGTTTTTTTTTGAAAAATAAAATGCCTAAACTTTTGCATTTCTTAATTTTTTCGTACTTTCGCTCAAGTGGGTCTCCTCACGTCCGTTCAAAGTTGGGAATATTAATTAAGAGACCGAATCGCTTGTGTTCCAAAATGGAGGTACAGAATCGCGCTCGAATTTTTTTCGAGCCAAGAAAAATCTCAACTTTTGTTCTTTTCGAGAATTTTTACTCTTTTTATTTTTGTGACCGTCGAAAATTCCGATTCTTTTTTTTTTAATTAAAAAAAAATTTCAGGGTAGAATCGATCTTAAAGGACTTAATAAACCGTGAAAATTCTGCCTTGCATATTTTTAGTCATCCTTTCACCTGCGTTGTAAAAAAATTGCTCCCTCTAAAATAACGAGCTCTTCGCTCTTTTTTCACGTTCGTTCATTAAGATTCGTGGAATCATTTCGGTAAAAATTGGAATTTATTCTGAGAACCAAGTCTAAAAAAAGAAAGATTTCATTGAGAGATACAATTGGAGTTAATCATCTTTGTGAAAAAACTAATCAGCTATACTTGAAAGCGTCGTACGCAAGCTCGCTGATGCAATTACCTTGACTTGAATAATAGGAATTTTCTTCTGCTAGTATTGACCGATGTTTTTATAGTTTTTCTGTCTATTTAATTGAGAATATTTTATATCTAGTATTAATAGATTTAACCAGAACAATCCGACAAATTAAATTTAACTTTAGGATGGTAAGCTTGTATTAAGGGACCACAATATTTGTACGTGATTATTTTGCTAAGATTCTATCATTTAGCGATATTTTAAAAATGATTACTATATTATATTGTTTTACATACATCAAAACTAAAAAGATTCATCGGTTTCATACGGTGATTGACATAGCTATGCTATGTATAAAAAGTCGTAGAAACTTCTTTTTAAGTTTTACAATGAAATCTTATGCCATTAATCATTACCATTTGCAGGTTTAGACGCATATCTATTAGGCTTAATATCTGTCGACTCTTAACTATTTTGATTCAAGCTCCGAAATGGTTTTCAAGTTTTTGGAACAGATCATTACGAAATAGTTTGTATGCTTTTTGGGAAAGATATCGAGTGAGCGAGCTTTTAATTACGTTTTCGACATCCACCTCCAAAAATGTTAACGTCGATGCGCACGAGCGCAGCCATCAATCAGTTTCACGATCGATCACGTATATCCACCACGGTATATCATACCGAACCAATAAAAAAGGAACACTTAAAAAAAAATTAAAAAGAGAATACCTTCGACACGCGCAAAGTCCAAGTGCCGTGAAAGACAGCCTTGATGGGAGTTAACAAAGCATACACATTCTTATAGCGTGCGTTTTTCTTTCGGGCAGGAAGCGACTCCGAGGATGAAAATGTTCGAAACTTTACCCGGGAAGACAGCGGAGCGAAGAGAGGGAGGGAGAAAGGGAGGCGAGAGGGGGAATAAAAAATGAAAAGTTTACGGAAAGGAGGGGAGGAAGAAGGGAGGGAAGGGGGTGATGGAGGAGAAAGGGAAGAGGGTAGATAAGGCGAAGGTGAAGAGAGAAAGATGAAGAGGAGGGAATTTAGCTGTGGGGTGGAGGAGGATTAATTAAGGAAAATGAAGACGATACGAGAGAGAAGGATATCGAGAGAATGAAAGATACGCAGAAAAGTCGCACGAAATAAAACGGGAAAATGGAGAACGGGGAGATTTGAATTTGTCTGATAAACAAAGTTTGAAAGAGTAATGGAATCAAGTATTACAGTATGCTACGGTGGGAGAATCTTGGTAATGGATAATGATTAATTGGGAGAATTAGGGAAGGGATTTATAGAGAGAGTTTCCTATGACAGTCCCAGAGGAATCGGAGAAGGAAATATTGGAGAAAAGGAAAGTACAAAATATATTGTGAGAGAATTGTTCAAGAGAAGGGTGAGATTTCGGGATCATAAAAATGTAGAAGCCTGTAGGGATAAAATGTGAAGTAATGAAAAAATGGATCTACAAATTATAATAATTTAAGAGGTGAGACGAGTAATATGCATAATTGGGAGGGAAAGGAAAGATGAGGTGGCTGAAATTTTTATGCCATATGACTCCAATAGCCATAAAATAGTTGGTAAAACCATACGCGAATTTCGGCTCCAAATATTTAGAATCTACTCATTGAACCACCACTGATAACGGCTACTTTGTTTCCAAAAAGCGTATCTTGTTTTTACGAATTCGATTCATAAGGCGAGATAGATAGTTTTCTTTTGAATGAGGAAAATGGCGTTTAAGTAGGGGGGGTGCAGGGCAAATTGAAGGCAGAATAAAGAGTGGATTGAACAACTACGATTGAATTAAACAGCAGAATTATGGGAAATGCGAGATTAAGAAAGAGAAGAAGAGGTAAGAGGCAGCGTGGGAGGGTATTCGGGGGGGTGGTGATGGAGAGAGAGAGGGAAAGAGACACGGGGTTGGAGCAGATGGAATGAGAGGGGGAGTCGTACAAAAAAGGCAAGAGATAAGAAAAGTGAAAGTGTTTGAGAGTAGAAGGGGAGGATGGAGAGAGAAGCGCTTACAAAAAAGGAGCGGGAGAGTCTTGGAGACGTGTGGCGTTTTGAAAGATGGCGTAAAGTAGGAGTAGGGGGAGGGGGGGAGGGGGAGAGACAGGACAAAATCAGTCAATTAAAAGGTGGAGAGGAGGAGGACTTTAATAGATCGGTCCAAGAAGACCCATCGGATCTCTTTGAATGCCGCAATAGTTTGAAGATAGGGTAATTATATTTTTTAGCCAAATCATTTTCGGTTAAGATACAAATTCGTCTTATTTAGAAAAAGGTTTCGAAGTCACGGTAAATTAAGAGTTTGACGGTGGAATTTCAATGTTTCGTGTTGTCCCTATCGAGATGGAATTTTACATGTTAACTCTTTGGTATTGTAATTTAATGTTAAATAATGATGTTTCGTGCCGGCAGTTTATTTACCCTTTTAAAAGCTAAGAAGTTATTTTTTGTCGTATCAAGCCTACTATGAACTAATATAAAAGATAACGTCATTGTCACGTGGCTAAAATATAGGGAATTTTCCGGGCGAAACTGTTTATAATTTAGGTGGATTATTAATGTTTTTACTAGTAAGTCATAAAAAATGAAATCATTGATGTTATAAAAAAGTAGGAACACACTAAATTTTTAAAAAAACTGCTGATTGTCGTGATTTATTAAATAGAATATAACAGTATTCTATCAGCGTTTGTCTGCCTTGGAAGAGAAGTACTTAGTGTGACATTGCTCCAATGCAAGGGTCGCGAGTCCGAATCCTGCCGAGGCGAGGGCATTGTCGTATGTGTTTGTAATAAATCTATTATAGCACATCTAATGGTGGAAGCCTGTTCGGGTTAAAGAACAACGTAACTATTATTATTATTATTATGATCGTTTAAAATTCTCTTTATCTTTCAATAATATATATTTGAAATTTTTTATGAAAGCTGTAGATTCTATGTTTCTGGTTCTTTCCAATTCCAGCTCGAAACCTCGTGAAGATTTAAAGAATTGTGTTTTTTTCATCAACCAACAAATCACTCTGAAGGAGAGCTACAGAATGTTTAAATGGAACACGTTTTAAGTGGAAGACTGAGAGAGATTAGTGATAAAATGAGATCGCAGCTAAAAAAAGACAGCAACTCGAGAGATAAGAAAGTGAATAATTAGACGTTTTAATTGGAGTAGATTGTGCAAAGGGGGCGAAAAGATTATTAAGAGCTGTAAGCAGTCCAAAAAAAAATCACGCCATCAAGACTCCGAAAATTAATTTTGACATTATAGTATCAATTTCACAACTTCGACGTAAAAAAACATCGAAGTTTTCACTCCGTTTTCTTTCGAAATTCCGAAATTGTGAGGCATAGTTAAAGGTGGATAGCGAGTTTTGGTTGACGTTGGCCTGCAGAGATAGTGAGAAGGAGAGATGAAGAGGGGGAAGGTTGGAAGGGAGAGGAGGAGAGAGGGCAGAAATTAATTGGATACAGCGGTACGAAGAATTCTAACACCATAAGTCTCTCTCTCTCTCTCGCCTTACTCCAAAGAGAGTACGTTTGCAGCAAAGAGCAAGATAAGGAAATTGGGAAGGAAAAGGAATGGGGCAGGTGAGAGATGGAGGCGGAAAGAATTAAGAAAGGACTTATAAGGTTTTGTAAAGGAGTAACAGACAGGAGAGAGTGGAGTATAATGAAAAGTGGCGGAGGACGGAGAAGGAGTTAAGACGAAAGAGAGAGAGAGGATTGAGTGGCAGTTTTTGGGAGGTCGGAGGTTGAAGAGGTCTGTCTCGAAAGTGAGAGGAAAGTATGAGGATGTTAGCGAAGGAGGAGAGAGAGAGAGGGTGGGAGGGAAGAGAGTGTAATGGGTAATGGAGGGTGAAAAGGAGGAAAGTCAACTGAGAAGAATAATTGAAGGTGGAGAGAGGCAGAATGTGTCGAAGTGGGAGAGAAATCCGGAATTTTTTGTTATTATGAAAGAATGGTGGAAGGTTTATGGAGTTAAAAATAAAACGGCGTGCGAATAGAAATATTTGAAGAAAGTGGTTTCAAGATTGAAGTGCAAAATTATCTTTTAGGGAATAGAGATAGGAATGCAAGAAATCATTTTAAACAAGCAGAAACGTATTGCTTAAATGAAAAATATCATAACGACTGAATGGGACCTGCTGCATAGGTTTTATATTTAAATGTTAATCAAAATTTATTTATCAAGTTCTGTTACTTAAAAGCTTTAATCTTTTCTAGTGTTTTTTCATTGAGTTTTGAGGTTTATACTTCAATGTTCATTTGACCAAACTATTTACCTTTTATCATCTGACCCAACCTATTTTTCGAATCATAATAACTGTGCATGATCTCAATTTTCAAACAGTTGTTATTGATAAACCTATTCGATAGTCTTATCTATATTTAGTTAAATGCTAAGGTAAAAATCTATTCAGCAATAGGTGGGTACTTGCGTATTTTATCCAAACACGCAACCTTAGCGTGCTGGATTGGTCTCTTAACACATTCCTCTCTACAAATGATATTGTTTAAATTTTGAAAGCGTTCCTCAGCTTTTTGACTCCGAAAATCCCTGTTTCATCATTCAACCGAAATGATGCAGAAAGAAATATTCGGAAGGAAGAAAAGAATAAGGAAAAACTAGAACGCATAGAATTGAAAGAGCGATTGTATGGGAAGTTAAAAAAATGAAAAATGGCGACGTAGCCTAAATAGGGGATGAGTGAGTTTGGTTATATAAAAAAAGAGATGGAGAAGAACAAGAGGTCTTTCGTGGGCGAGAGAAACTAGCAGAGGGTAAGAGCAAGGAAAGCAAATTGAAAGGGAAAGATATAAAAAAAAGTTGGTTTGGAAGCGTATGACAAGAAAGGTGTCCTCGAACTGAAAGATCACGCGTGAGGAGACGAACTTTGGAGAAGAGAGAATTTTTATATTTTTTATTTCTGCAGAAGTGAAAGTGGCGCTCTCTTATTAAATAAGGCCGCTACCCTATCTCTCTCTCTCTCTCTCTCGATCTGCATTCCAAAACCTCCTTCGTCCTCCTGCGTTTTTATCTGCTTTTGTTGGAAAGCACAACGTTCAAAAATTAATTAATTTCTGGGAATGCCTTAACCTTGCGATGCTTTTCTTCTTGCCCGGATTTCGTCGTTTTGTGCAAGTGGAAGATTATACTAGGTAACTCCGTAGACTCGGTTCGAGGGGTGTTTGCAAAATTAATTCGCCAAATGTTGTTCGGTTCTGGATGACGAGCGAGACGCGTCTAGGAAATTCGTGGCGTTTTCTTCGTTTCTTATCTCTCGAAAGAGAATGTTTTTCTTTTTTTGTTGGTGAGGAATGTGTAACTTCTAACACGTCTATTATTCTGCGACGTTCCAAAATGGCATTCCGTTACCTTGCAGATAAAGACAGATATTCAATTTTTATAGATTTTGAAGATGCTTTTTCAAGAATGTTCGATATTTCTATTTTGATACGGTATCAGTTAAACGGTATCGATGCCCAACTTGCTTTCATTTTTCTTAGAGATTACGATTGGATGTACGATAAATTTCAAAACTTGTTTTTGTGCAACAAATAATCATCTTTTGTCTAGATTATTGTCACAAAATCCATTCACAAAGATACAAAAAATTTAAATTTTATCCCTATAAATTTTTTTCGATTATTGTCTTCAGAGGGCAAATTTTTAAGGAAGCGCCTCGTTTATGGGGAAAATGATTTTTGTCATGTTTTCATAATGAATTATAGCATTTTATTGACATTAACTTTAACAGATGAGCATTAAATTAATACTTATTTATGTAAAACTTAACTTTTGGCATTTTTTTACGGGAATGTTTGGCGCATTTTGCCATTTGGCGCCTATGGCCAATGCCACCTTCGCCATACCCTAGTTACGGCACTGATTGTCTTTCATATCTTTTTGAAAACTCAGTAAATGTTTAATGAAATATAAAGCGAAGAACGAGTTAAGATCGATAAGACATCAACTCGTGTCCATCGGAAGATTTATAACAATAAGAATGCTCATTTTTATTATATTAAATTTTTGATGTCAGGAAAATGCCATCAATTCCAATGTACTTTGACTCCGTTATGAAAGCTATAAAAGAAGAATATATTTTCAATCACGTCCATAGACTGCTACTGACATGAGATATCCCTGAGCATTATCATGAATGATGAATCTCTTTCTCTATATTTCATTTAAATATTTATATCCGCCGTGGTTCATTCGAATATTTAAATCGTGGTTTTCATATTACTTCTGGATGACGCATTTATATCTGGGTATGTTCTGATGGACCATTTATCGAAAACATTATTTTTAGTCCGAACTACTCTTCGTAAATTACATGTAATTATTTACAGGTTAGATCAGGGGTGGGAAACCTCTTCTGCATGGTGGGCCGTATTGGTAGCAGTGAATCCTTCGGTGGGCCACATTGTAAATTTTCAACGGATTATAGTAAAATCGGAAGTTAACTAGAAATTCTTGGGCACGATACGCGTGGAAGTCAAGTTAGAATTAGATCTTCAGGCTTAACATTTCAATGTTTAAAATCATGTTAGACTTCAGTCATAGAAAAATATCGAAAACAGGATTAAAAATTGAGAAATATTTACTAAGTGGGCCCAATTTAACGTTAGATATTTTAACAGATTTTGCTACATGGAATGTAATATTTGGTACTTAATTAAATGAAATAAAAGTTTTGAAAACCATGAAACACTGGCGATGGGCCGCATAAAATTGCCTAGTGGGCAGCATCCAGCCCGCGTGCCGCAGGTTGGGCACCCCTGTGTTAGCGAAATTCAAGGATCGTTGCTAAAAGACGTAAAATACTTAATGGATGCTTTCTGTGCAACTGACAATTTTGGAGATTTTTAAGACAGTTTAAGATCTTCTCTTTGTTATAAATTGTTATAAAGCGATGAAACTTTTATAGATTTTTTGATGATTTTGTTGAAAATATAAATTTAGATACGCTATGAAAATACGTACACAAAAATCAGATTGTGAACTGTGTATGGTACTGCGTAGTTTTCACTGAAATTACTGCAAAATCATGCGGTGCAATTTTCGAATAAAAGCTTCAGTTCTCGTCGCTGATTTTACTCAGGGCTACCTAGACATTTCATGCCTCTTTTTGAAAATGACAGGATCGCAATTTCATTCCGTATGCCGTTGAAATTAATCCGCTATTAAAATCACATTTAACGTGGTTTTGTAGTTTGAACCTGCTCGTCGCGAACGAGTTTCAAACAAACCCCAACGTCGCCTGTTATCTTAAACGAAGAGTCATAGACACTTATCCGGCCTTCCACTTCATCAGTGTCAATAACTAATTAAAACCAAGGGGGTTACTGAGGTAATCCATTTCGAGTTTCGATCACTCCAGGGAGATGTTGCTCATTTATTTACTTTTCTCTCTCAATTTTCTTCCTTTTAAATTCTCCTATCTCTTCCCTCTCTCTCCCTCCATCGTCTCCCTCCTTCTCTCCTCTCCCTCCACGTCCCTCTTCTCTCCCTCTCTGCCCTTCCCAATCCCTCCCTCTCTTTGTGTAACTCACATTTCTCCTCCCATTCTCATCTCTTATCCACCATCCATCGCGTGGTTTTCCCCTTTCACTTTCCTTACTACTCTCTGTGTTGGTTATATTCCATCCACTGTAATCACACTTAACTCTTTCTCTACTTCCTCCATCTTATTTTACTTCGTATCCTTTGCATATTAACCGTGTACGAATTTCCGCTAATTTCATGTACGTTCTTCCTCGTGTCTTTTTTCTCCCTTTACCCCCCTCCTTTCTTCCATCTTTTGAATTCTTCCATTCAGCGGCTGTGACTCGCGTGGGCAACTGTCACGTTGGTTATGTTCGGCGTTTACGTGTTGTCGTATTTTTTATGCGATATTTATAAAATTATTCATTAATAGGATCTTTATCTAATGACATGAATTAGAAAGGCGAATAGTAAGAATTATCCTCAGTAATAAGGAAGCCGGTTAGAAGCCTGCCGTGGGTAACCTAAATTTAAAGGTAGATTTAAAAGCGCAGTTTAAGATAAAATGGAAAATAATCGAATCAAGGGTATAGCAAACTGTATTTTTACTGAGGTTTCCTCCGTAGAATTTCGGAGAGGATTAATTGAGTCGTCAATTCCTCGTATCATCTCTTTTGATGTAACCTTTCATCCGTAGAACATCCCAGTCAGTTTAAACTTAATATGGAAAATCATTCCTTTGCCGTAAATTGCGGAATACAAAGAAAGGTTGCGTGGGTATTTGTTTGTGAACCTATTCGCCTTAAGCACAGTGCGTATTCAAGGTACGAGGCCCACGGCGCGGATTATTCTGTTAATCTGAGAATTTTTTTTCTCCTTTTTCCTTGAGTTGTAATAGTTTTGTTTCTGTTCTTTCTAAATTTTACAAATTTACGGCCGAGGAGGAATTTCTTACGTAAACCTCACATGTTCACTCATATTGCACTTCTAAAATATTACAGTTTTTACTATTACGTAACTGCGAATTGCGTTATCGCTTTTATAGTTTTAGTGGTTAAAACATCTATTTTGTTATGTTTATCGTGAATATCCTAGGATATTTCACCGTTTCTACAAACCGTCGGTCTTTTAGACTGTAATGTTGTGGTAACCCGATTGTATTCCAATAATACCTTCTTGATTACTTTTTTATTTTGTAAACCTCCTATCTCTCCATTTCTGATTTCCAACTCCCGCCGCCATCTGTGTCCTTCCTTTTTCTCTCCCTTCTTGATTTTTGCTCCACCTCCGTAATTTTTGCTCTGTTTCTCTCTTTATCCCCAATTTCTTCACCCTTTTTCCTTTCTCGTTTTGCTCCATCACTTCCTCCATTACGTCTCGCTCTTTCCTCCCTCCCTCCCTCTCGTTTCTTCTTCCGCTTCCCCTTCATATCTCCTTGCCCCTCCTTCCATCTCACACGCTTTCCTCCTTGCCCTCCTGCTCTCTCTTCTCCTCCCTCCAATCTAATACACGCCCGACTGGGAAATGTCCCAGAAGAGAACTAATTAACTTCCAGCTCTCGAATGCCTACGGAAATTTTCAAAAGTGGTGAGCTGTCAGCTCGAACGCAAGCGGTAGGTGGCAGGTGGGAGAGAGAGAGTGGAAGGGGGAAGGTGAATGGGAGGGGGCGAATGCTGAGGGGAGGGGGTAAAGGAAGAGGGAGGAGTGGGGGGAGGGGGATGAGTCGGACAGCGTGCAGGGTAAAGGGGGTTGGGATTGGGGTGGAATGGGAAGAGGGAGGGTGTTGCAGGACTTATAAGAGGGAGGAGGGGGAGGAAGAAGGGGGTGTAGGAGTTACCCTTGCCCAGAGCACGTTTAAAGAGGATGGATTAGCAAGGAAACTGCGGCTTTTCTATCGTGAAAACCGTTTTACGCCCTTCTTTATTCATTTGTTCCGCGCACAGCCTAAGTACTTGGGCGTTGCAGAAGAGTCTCTCATCATTTTACGGGCGAAATTTTTCGCTTTTGTACTGAAATCACCACTCGTTAAAGGATAACAAAATATATTGTATTTTTAATTAATATGTAAGAGCACGTGTTCACACGTTCCATTATACAATAAACTTAACTTATTAAAATTAGTAAAGAGAGACAAGTCTTACAAACTTAAAACATTAACAGAAAAAAACCTGCATTGATCTTGTTAACTGTGTCTTACTCATTCACGCATGCACACATTTGCTAATAATACGGAATTAATTTCATCGAAGAAAACGTGAAATTCTACACAATAATTTGGCATTCAACACAACTGTCGTACTATGTAATTTATTTTCATGAGACACCAACGAATGTTTTGGTCAAAAGCACGATAAGACTGAGCCACCGAGAGGGTGGCCCATGCGCTTGAAGTAATAGGAGCGGGCGTATTCTGAGAATATAATTGATAGTCTATTGAGTCCTGTCACAGAGGAAGAAGCACAGATTTTCTTCTTCTCGTGTTGATCCAATATATTTTCTGATTTTGTTTCGCTTTGCGGAAATTTATTTGAAAACGAATAATCGGAAATCGATCAAAATCCGTTATCAGGGAATTCTCTTCATATGGTAGTTTCAGCCGCAGTTTGCATCTCGTTGGAAATCTTACGTCCGTTCACTTTACGGTTTCGAAGTTCTATCATCGCGCAGCCTAAGTAATTAGTAATGTCGAATAAATCACAATTAAAATAAAAATTAAATTTGTAACATTCTATTTTTAAAAACCAAACAAAGAAAATGCCTTTAAAGGGATGCCCGTGTGATTTAATGAAAGAGAGGTGTACTCCTTTAGTTTGTGTCTCTCCGATATACATTTGGCGAGGGTGTGTGCCATTTTGTCATTGGTTGTGGCTCGTAAGCGAGGAAAAACAATTATTAAAAAGGTTTTAACTATAAAAACGATGACCTGTTCGCCGTATATCGCGTTTTTTCCCAATATGACCTCGAAACTAGGAATACGGCCTCCTTTCAAGGAAAGGATGTGAATCTTTAAAATGTAATGCATCGAGAATGAATTCATTGCTTTCCGATTTATCCCGAAAGATATTGCACCTCCATAACTAATAATTATTATTTATATATATACAACTTCAAAATGTCATCTCCCATCCATCTAATCATGCGTCTTCGTCTGGAAAGAGCGGTCAGGTCGCACTGCCTTATCCTATTTTGTCGCTTTTCTGCGTTGGAGGAGAGGCTAAAAATAGAGCCGCGTCCTATCTATCCCCTGTCACGTTCTCGGTTTCCGAAAGCTAGTGTCCGTCGCCATGGCGAAAGAGAGATAAGGGCGACGTCGTTCTGACTTCCTTCCAGTAAATGCCCTACCTCGGAGGATTTAACCGAGTAAAAGGTCGCGTGATAGAAGGACTCGCTCGGTTAAACTCATTTTTCATAGCAAAGAACGCGGACTGTATCTTGCAAGGCTCGCCACGTTCAAGTATTAGCACCGAAATTTTCACAATAAAATTCTAAAATACCGCTCTCGGGGAAGGGATCTATCAACATCCGGTCACGAAGACATTTCTTTTCTTCAAATAAATGAATAAGAACGAAAAATGGAAAAAATACACCGTTCCTGTAAAAACAAAGCCTTATTTACTCTTTCCTCGCGGGACCCGACCAGACATATACTGTAAAATTAAACATGGTTTTCGGCTAGGTGGCCTAAGAATGCACGAAAAGTTATTTTCTCGGCTAACTTGTATCCATGGCAACACGCTGGGAGCCAAGAGAACCAATTTCATCGAACATCAGAGGGAGATGTTATCAGTCCTTCCACCTCCTGAATCTTTCTGTCGTGTAAATTCACAATCAGGAGGATTATCTACGCAGTCAGAAATCACCGCGCGTAATTAAACAGGAAATTACACCTAAGGAGGAAATTGATTTTATGCGAAGCATGTTAATGGCTTTGATATCATCTTCGATAAACTAACAATGGACGGTTTTACTCGGTACTTCGCGCACCTTTTCCTCGGCATAAGAAAAAGAACGGAATATCCTTTTCGCGGCCTCGTTGCACACTACGCACAAAAAAAAGAGGCGGCCCTCACCCTCCGATAACTTAATTTTATTTTCATAAAAATTACGAAAAAACAAAATGTCATTTGCATTCTTCTGAAGCCTTTCCGATAAAACCATTTTCATTTTTTTGCCGAGCACGCTTTCCGTTTCAATCTCTTTGCAGCAAAATCAAATTTCACATTTAATTTCCGGAACAGAGCAAGTTCCAAAAATCCCTTGATTTCGGTCGCATCACAAATCGATTCGAGCGCCATAGATATCATATAGGTTTAAAATATTTCACTATTCCTTTAAGGCACATGATACCGTACAATAAATTTAAGGTAAAATCACGATTATCCGTGTCAGTTGGGATCGTTTAACCATTGATAATAGTGAAACACGTATAATCCGAAAGATGGCATTGAAGTAAAAAAGTATTTTAAATACTATCCAAATTTATTCACACAAAAACCAGCTACATACCGTAGTCGAAAGAGGACAATGAGTTTGGAGGAAAAATTATTATTTTGTTGGATATTGAGATTCGTGTAAGGTACGGTAAATTTGCAAAAACAGAATGTTCAAGCCCTTTTTTGCATTAGTGATGTTTATGAGACAACGGTAAATTAACTTAATCAGAATCTTTACTGACCTCTTTGATACCCATTGTGCGTAGGTAATAGGGAATCAGCAGGTAAAAAAAGAAAAAAAACTTGGATGAGTACCTATTGATCGGAAGTTTTGACGATAGCAGGTTAATTAAAAAGAAATAAGCACTTTCCTCAGGTGACTCAAATTTCCATAAGTGGTTATGAAAACCCAGATGCACATTTCGGCTACAGGGCAGTCGTCATCAGTGGTATTCACATATAGCCTTCATTACGTGTGAACACTTCTAAAGTTTTGATGAATGGAGGCACGTTAAAATGCGATTATGAACTAATATATTTGCGATCGAATAAAGTGACTTTAATTGTTAGTTCTTCCATTTAATTACCTGGTTAATATTTCATTAGCTTTTTCAGCCAAAAAATTTCATATCCAATGAGTTGTTTTAACTGAAAATGTAATGCATGCAGGATGAGTTCTTCCGAAAAATTTCGGTTAATACCGAAGCTAGTGTGAAACGACTTCTTAGCCGTTTCCACGACCTACAACTAATATCCAAGCCATGTTTCATGATTAGACAAAATAACTCTGAAATGTTCAACATTCAACATTAATATATGCAGAAGTAAATTGATATACTAGCTAGTGCTTCGTGAGATGACCCAAAGCCATGTCAATCAGTCAATAATGTGAATGGAATAAAATCTTTTAACGCGCAGAATTTTATGCAAACATATAATGTCATATTAAAGAAGTTTATTCATTGAAAACATTTGACAATTTTAAATCGTTAGAAAATATAAAACGATAATACATAATACATTATTAATCACGGTGTTTCTTAAATGTCTAATTCCAAGTTGCTTGATTTTTTCATACTTTTTAACCGTATATTAACCAAAATTTATTAAAAGTATAATAACTTAAACGCTATGATAAACTGTCGAATTTCCTTTAGAAGTTCCTGCCTTGTTTCGGCGTGCAAGTTACGACGCCCGCGCGCGGCCGCGTCAGTAGCCAAAGAATTACGGCCATCCGTTTCCCTACAACGAGCTTTAAACGGATTGAAATAGTTTTAGCTCCCCGAGTATCGAAAACTACAAAGAAGTCTGTAGGAACTAGAGTTGCGTGTGTTCCTTGGCTGCGGCTTCCTCCTTCGAGGAATGTTTCATTAAAACCTTCGAATTCTTCCTTCCTCTGCACAGTAGAGCTCCGAAAAACATGCAGACGAGAAGAAACTAAAAGTTTGCCTTTAAAAGTAACGCCGTCGTGAAAACAAGAAGTCTTGTTTCTCTCGGTGATCCGCCTCGTCTATAAATTTCGCAGAAACGAATGCTTCGCTGGTGAATTCCATTTTAAAATAGCTAGATAACTTTTAGAAGTAAATATCGAGATATTTGTCCACCATTTTTTCTCCGTATTTTTTAAATTAACTTCTTTTTTATAATGCTATTGGAGTCGCGTCATTTTGTGTTAATTTACTCCGAAAAAATTTACATTCACTTTTCATCAAATGTTCATTTCAACCCAGTGCTTAACGCGTTGTTATTAACGAATTGTTAATCTCGAAAATAATGATAAATGACGGCTGAGGAATGCGCTTGTGACATTATAAATATCATCCCGCGTGCGCTTACGTCAACAAAAAAGGCCAACTCCGGAATAATCGCTAACGAGAATTAGCGTAACGCGACGGTGCTCTGATTAAGTAGGGTATCTCTGCGGTCTCCCTTTACTATATTCCGAGAAAATGAGCCTACAGACTTAACGGCGTCGGATTCAGCTCTCCGTCTTGCTCTCAGAAGAGGATGCTGACTTATTATACGTTGTCATATCCAAGCGTCGGTATGTGAAGAAACTGGCCTTTCTCGTGGGTCTCGCGCGGCGTTCGTATCGCACGTTAGACGATGCGCTCATGACCTCCGTGGCAAACAGAGATAACGCGTAATTGTAGTACGTGATGCACCAGAGAAGTATGTAGCAGCTCCATCAATCTCACGAATGGAAGCCTCAGAATGCGTGCGTGTTGGAAGGATGACGCAACTTCTGAGTGTAATTGCTCTGTTTTCATTATAATGCAGTGCGCCTATGATGAGAGAGCACATTACGGATTGTTTCCAAATGCACATTTTTATTATAAGATAATAAAAACAAGGGCATATCCTTTATATGTGCAGTGAACACGGGTGCAGGGATACAAGGGACGCCATACGAACTAATGTTTTACTTTTAATTCACGTGGTTCGTATGCACAAAGAAATCACTTTGTACTACCATTTGCTAGGTTCTAAATATACGTAGACATATGAGCATTGTATTGTGTTCAGACAATGTGTAAGGTGGGAGGAGGGGCCCTGAGGTTAGACCTGCATCCGCACCGACTGCATCCAGAATGCGCCACTGCATAAAAAGCAATACCTTTTCACTTTACGCCTCAAATTAATTACTAAAATATTTTTTAAATATCAGTCCGGAAAATTTAGGAATTAAAATATGATCATAAAATAATATAATTATTTTAAAAACATTTTGTCTTTTCCGGAATACCTATGGTTAGAGAAAATTCTGTTCATCATTTTGTAATATAATTATTTTCTATAATATTATGTAGTGCGTTTTGCATTATAGAAAAATGTCATCCGTTTTTTCAACGCAGCCAAAAAAATTCTCCATATTTACAAATGCTATATTTCCGATGAAAAGTTATATTAAGAGAAATGCAGAAGTTTTAGTTCATGTTAAATCTAGGTTTCGAATATTCTAAAAGCTCTTGAGTCGTACCTCAGTTGTAAGCACGTAGGTAACATTTCACAAACTACGCGTTTCAAACAGTTTCGAAAGGGATTATATTCGCAATCTAAAACTCATGCTCCATTATCGTATGGAATGCTACGGTGCTATTCTGCTATTCTCGGCGGATGTTTTCGTCCTACTTCGAAACAGAATAAATTAAGTTTCGCCGATACGGGCTTATTATTTTACTAGGAAAACGATATTGGCATCGATATGATCACGTGTGTGCATTAAGGAGGAAGCTTCCTGCGCAATTTTCAGAACTGATTCCTTTTATCGGAAAATTTTCATTATAAGAGAAGGATTACGTACTTAAACATCTGGGTAATTATTCAAATGTCATGTTTAATGTCAAGGACGAAAGATGCATAAATATTGAAATACAATATCCTGACACGCGTACCACTGTTTAAGGTGCGTTACACATACGAAAAGCAATAAAGGTATTAGAGCGATAAAATTATCAACTAAATTATTCTGGCTTTATAAATTTACCTTCGTGGTTCCTGTTCTTTTTGAAGTTCAGTTAGACGTTCATATGTAATGAATTATTGAGATAGATAATAGCGTAAGTAGCTTTGTGCCATATATTTACCGCAATATAACGCGTTTCTGCTGCCAATAATTTATTTCGTATGTAGTTATTTAAAAATATTTTTTAAAAACTAAATTAAATGAATATTTTGATTTAATTGCAATTGTCACATAATAGCGTGGGATCTCGCTCCTGACTATAGTCTCGGATAATTAAATTGCCCATAAAAATTAACTCCCTAGAAAGTTTTACTCGGTCAATTACTGTTGATTATCCAGATAATCGTGAATGATGCGCTGTGGAGTTTCATCATTAAATTATGTCGCTCGCAAATAGCTGCACATAATGTATAGTTGTTTGTAGCTCGGATATTAAAACGTGTAAAGATTTTATTGGATGATTGTAGAGTCTACAATGTAGACACTACACCGTAGACTCAAAGAATTGATTCTTTTTTAATTTTTAACAATAACTAATTCTAACTTTACAATCATCGGGAGAAATGTGAAATTTAATCTCGAGCTGATTGCTCAACATTTTTTAAATGTTTAAAAGTATTCATTTCTCAGAGCCGGTGGTTGCGAAATAGTTTTTAAATTGTCGCTTTGAAAAAATTATTATTCCCATCCAAGCTCTCGGCATTATATTCATCCTCTTGAAGAGACCTACATATATTACAGGGCTCGAGGAAAAATAACTCCCCCTCGCATAACGATTCCCTGGACATTTTATGCTCAACATTAGATCCATTACTACTAGCAATGCATACAAAGTGCTCTTTTGCGTCATACAGGGTCGCTTCACTTTGATTCCTTTTTTCATCCGCTCGTCTCGATAATTCGGTCTCTGGGACCGTTCCCTACCCCTGACCTATATATCCCTGAGCACGCTCTTTCTTTCTCTCTCTCTCCCCCTCCTTTTCCTCTCCCCCCTCTCCCTCTCTCCCCCACCTCTCCCTCTCTCCCCCCTCTCCCTCTCTCCCTCTCTCCCTCCCTCTCCCTCTCTCCCTACCTCTCTCCCTCCCTCTATCCCTCCCTCTCTCCCCGCCTAACCTTATACTGGTCCACCAAATGCTTTGGATATTTGATGCAGCCCAACCGCCGCCGCTGGCGTTTTGACCTTCGTGTTAACCGACCAGCCGCTGACCGTTGCGCCTTGACCCGTTATGACCTGGGAAAGGAAAAGAAGGTGGGAGTCTTAAGAAAGGGCCGTTACGATAACTCATTAGCCTTAGCTGCGGACAAAGTATTGGATGGCTTTAGTGAACTGCCGCTTACAAATTCGTTAACAGAAGTTATTATCTACTTCATGACCTGCAAATCAGAACTCCGTCAGTAGGAAAGGAGGTTTAAACAGCGTGACACCCCTTAGAGCAGGGGTTCCCAACCTGGTGCGCGCGAGCACCGCTGTGCTCTTTGGTAGCCTGATTGTGCTATTCCACAGCCTGACTGCTCTTCTACGGTGCATAATACTCCATATCTTAGGACCAATAATTTAATTTGTTTGGGTGATTTCTTTCTAAACGTATTCAAGATCATTAAGTATAACTTTATTGCTGAGTTGTTTTTATTCATTATCATTACGGAAGTGTAGTGGTGCTCTTTTGATATTCTAGGATACGGCTTGGTGCTATTATGATATTCTAGGATACAACTTGGTGCTCGCCACGTCAAAAAGGTTAAGAATCCCTGCTTAGAGCAAAGAATATGGTAATGCCGACACCGAGTTTTCCATCATTCTCTTCAACGTGAATGTATCAACAGAAAAGGCCATAGGCTGACCAATTTCTCTAAAAACCAATGGAAAATCTACGTCGATTCAGATCGCGCTAATCTTTAATGTATAGATAAGAATTAGGCATAAAGAGCTTTGCCTAGGCATTATTAGTGATAAATAAACACCATCAGCTTTCCTTGTTGTAATTATTTGAATAGCGAAGATCACAACGAAATACTTCGTCAATGAATAAAAATATTTGGAGCATAGCGAAAAATACAAAAGAATTGAGAGTTATGAAATGGAAGAATGGCCGGATGCTATTTATTGGTTAAAAAAATTAGTTTTGATGTTCATTTCCATGTTTTATATTCGATATCTAGCTGTTTACATGTATTTTAATGTAGTATGTAGACCAAAAATGCCTTATCAATTTCTGTTGCATATTTTTTTCTATTATCTTTGTCGAACCTGACAAAAAAATAGCAATTTTAACTATGACAATAAAAAAATATTTTCTTTATATCCGAGTTTTGCGATAAAATTTTAGGAATGTTTACGTTTATGGATAAACAAGCATACGAAAGAATGTAAGGGTAAATGCGATTGTAAAGTAAAAAAAGAATACTATAAAAAAGCTGAATTTTTATAGTTACGCGGATTGTTATAGTTCTTATACACACTGGTATATATGCTATTTCAATGACGCAAATATTGAGGCAGGGTTGAATGGTGAAAGGTGAAATGTCAAACATTGAACCATTCACGAAAATGGGAAAATAAAAAATTTGAAGCTTGAATAAGCAGTAATTTTTGAGCATGGCGTGTCCGATATCTAGAGTTGACACAGCCATGAAAATCTTTTCCGGTTCTGTTAAAGTATAATTTTTACTCTTCGTGCTTTGCGTCGATATTTCACAGTCAAACTGTAACGCGAGAGTGCATCCGGTGACGCGCTCCATTGGAAATGTTGACCGGTCAGCTTATTACTCCCATTCTGTGGTTCCATCCCAACTCTATCCTGCTCGGTTTCGCGTTCCATCCTCCCCCTTCCTCCCTTCCAGTTGCATGTGACCTCGCATCATGCGACGCGAATGATAATCTTATGAAAATGGCATGCATCCAAGAAAACTTCCGGATTTTACGTGCCTCTTATGTTTCGAGTCCTCCTCGCCAGGGGGGACACGGCGACACATTTCCGCTCTGTTTGCCCCCCACCGACGCTTTCCTCCTCCGCCCCCGTATTATTCCCTCGCGGGTAAAGTAGGGCTAATTTTCCGCGCGGTATAGGAGTCGAATTATGCACGGTGTTGATTTTGTCGGATTCTCTCTCTCTCGTTCTCTGTTCATGTGCTCGCAGTTTGTTGTTGGTCTATTTCTCTGTAGGGTTTTCGGGTTTTGCGGATCGTTTGACGCGCCAAAATGAATGGAGTGGACGAATCAGCGTTGCCCCGCGTAGGCATTTGCTTTTCCTTCCTCCGAACGGAATACTTCGCCAGAGTTTTGTCATCTGTTGAAGGGAGATAAAAAGGACTTCCGCTGCGTTGGGTTAGAAGCTTTACCAGCAGGAATATTCGTCTATTTTGTCAGGAATTCAATACAGCAACAGAGTCGACTGAACCGAGCTTCAAAATCCTTGTTAAATCGAAATTCTTATTTTCATTCGACAGCCATAAATCGCATTCGCTATATTTTTCAAATTATATTATTATGTCGAGATTTTCCGTCGAGCATTTCCTTCCTTATAGACGGATTTAAGAACTCACAAGAGAGTCGAATTAAAATTAATGTTTTATGAAACAATAAAATAACTCATTATCTGAGCTATTCGTTATTATAATAATCAATTACTGCTGTATTTGTTATGCTGTTTATTTAATTGTGAAATGGCCACCTATCAAATTTTGGATCGTCGTTGTATGACTTTACTCTCAACGAGTCCTGAAGCAAAAATGGAATTTGAGCCAACGATCCCTGAGTTTGAAGTTTACGCTATGTAACACCCGTAAAGCAAGCAATCAATCAATATAAAAAATAGTACTTATTAAGTAAAGAACCTAATTTTCATAAAAATACCTCGTAGGTGAAGTTTATGCTGAAAGCTCCTAATACTACTGCTAATCGAAGTATAATTTTATTTCCCCTATTTTACATTAAATTTTCCTCTATCGAAAGTGGATGACACGCGTAATTGATAAAAATGTAGTATTGCTTAATTGACGACCCCACTTTTTCAGTAATGGCAGCGTTGTGTCCTTATTGTAGTGCATGTTTCCACACCATCTAATTTTCATGACGTTTGAGGTAAATTTATTTCGAAAATTAACTATCGGTGCAGGTGAATACATTTAGGAATGAATTGGTTCATTTCAGTGTTTTATTCTGTAATACGTAAATATTTCATTGGTGACGTGAATGAAAATTTATAAATTTTCGCGATGAAGGTAATAATTTTGCATTCTGCAAGAATACCCGCTCTTCAGTAGGTCTCAGATGCATTCCGTTAATCTGTATGGGAAACGGTGCCCTGGAAACGTTCATTAATACAGAAGAGTACATTAATATACTTTTTCCTCTTCTCTTTGTCCTATATCGGGAAAATGTACGCCACGCGAAATAAGACGCACGCGTGGCTTTTTGTCATGAGCAGTAATTGCGGAACTAATATATCTTGCTAGACGTGGTGGGTGTTTAGTAAGAGCACGAGTTTCCATGGAGAACTCGCTGATAATATCTGTTATAAAGAATTAATTATATCATACAAAATGCGTATAGGTTGTGTGATTTTATTATTATCAAAACTTAAATAGTGCTGTCTAACACGGGTACAAGTATTTCTGTCATGCCAATTGTATACTTTTTTAACAGAATTTTGTCAGCCATCCCTCAAAATTTTCCGAACAATACAGGTTTAATTCTTTATGGCCTGACGAGACTATACAGTCCCATTTCTTATAAAAACTTATAAATCTTAATCAAATGTTAAAAGACTGATTAACCTTGGATGTCTCATTGCTTTGAGGTGATCTCTGTTTCTAATTGTGGTGGTAGAGGCACATATCACTCTCATAGGTGAAGCCATTAGGAAGGTTTTTTGATATGTCCGCCCTTCCAGGTGGCCATTTCCATTTGGAGTTTAAGCTTTAGTTTTGTATTATAAGATGTTTTTCATATAAATCATAGATCTTTGTTGTAAGAAGGTTATGATGTTATTAAGAAGTTGTAAAAATATTTATTGAATTAAATACATGCAATTTTCATAATACATGTAAATAGTAATCACAATTCACATACTTATCAGTCCCAATGTTAATATATGTGGTTGCATAAGAATGAGAAATGACAATCATTCAAAGCCAGGAACCTTTCCTAATTATATAACCAATTAAAAATACATACATAAATATGTTAATTTTGGGCATAAAGAGTTAAATGAATTTGTGAATACGATTTACGACGAGTAATTTTATTTTCATACTAAGGGGCACCGCCCACTCCTCGCCACGCTCACCGACCCCCGTTTCGATCGAAATGCAATAAAAATTAATATCAGAGGAAAAAAATAAACATCAATATAAAGTATTTCAACAACTTTAACGTTTCTTTCAGTCAAACCGTTATTACTTTCTTCATATGTGGTAATGAAAAAAATCGACTTCGAGATTTCAACGGAAATACACGTTTTGAGGTCCCTAGAACACGTTTAGACTATTTTCGGAATGATGTCTGTGTGTGTGTGTGTCTGTTTGGATGTATGTGATTGTGGGCGCTCTAACTCAAAAAGTACTTGTCATATTAACACCAAATTTCATATATAACACTTTAGCATGAACAAAAAGAACATTAGTTGTTGGACAATACCGGTTAACCGGAATTCGAGGTTTATTCGAAAACCGATTCGGTTTTTGCGATATTTCTCAGATAATACGTCATTATTGCATACATTGACCATTACAAAAAATGTAGAAAATATAATTTCCTACATCTTTTATTTCAAACAATTTTTCATAGCAGTTATTGTTTAGGAATTATTTATAAATAATCGGTTTTTCGGTTTCCGTCAAAATCTCCTTAAAAACATCGTTATTGATAATCTTCGTAAGGACCAAAGTTGTAGAGAATAATATTTCTTCCAAGTTTTGTTTGAAACAAATTTTCGTAGAACCATTCATTTCGGAGATATTTTGCTTTTTCTCAATTTCTTGTATACAGCGCCACCACCATGTAGCGATGAATTCTGTAAACATTCAAAATATACGTAATTTACGACAATAAGGACGACTGTATTCTTTTACGATACGAAATGATAATTTTGCCTCATAATGCTATTCATAATAATTTAAATATCTATACCCCAAATATGAAGAAAGTCATGTGTTGGCCACATCAGATTTGATAAACTTTGATATCTGGCCGTTTTACTGTTACATGCTACTAATCTACGCTCATTTTCATTTTCACGGTAGTCTTCTGATTTCCGTTTCTCTCGTATTTCATTTTCACGGATTTCAGCGTTTTCTCTCCTCTTTCTTCGGTGTTCGCGCATATATTTCCTAATATTTTCAGTCTTGTTGTCCATCTTAAAAAACATTAAAACTCTAAAATCTAAAGTTTAAATAAATCGGACAATTTAATCATACATCGTAAGCCATCCATAAACATACATGCACTACGTAATAGCATTATTATTTAATTATTACTTTTAAAATACGCCAAACTTACTAATTTATCAAAACATATTATTACGTTATATTATTATTATTATTATTTAATTATTACTTAAAAAAACTAGTGTCAAACTTACTACTTCATCTGATAGATCAAAGGAAGATGAGAGTCAAAACAGCTGACTCACATATTACATATTTTGAATGTGTAACGGACACGCGTTGTCAAGGTAACCAGTAAACATGTTTACGATGGAATTTTAATTATATATATATATATATTTAGGGCAACTAGGTGTTGAAGGAAACCCAGTGAGCACTTACCGGAAGGAGACCCGCTGGGGTGTCGGAGAGACGTTGGCCTCACCAGCAATCCCCTCAACATTCGCATGAACGGACATTGCAACAGCGTTAGTCTTAAACGACCGCTACCCGTGGCCGTTCATACGAATGATCATAATCTTAAATTCAGTGTTTGCTTCCGAGCCCCAATTCCCTCAATGGGAGTTGGCCCACATCCACATCTTAAACACCATCTCTCCTCCCGACCTTAACCTCCGCTAATATTTCCATCTTGCCACCCTCTCCCCCCCCACTCCACTCTCTGCGTCCTACAGTCTGCGACCTTTCCACCCTCCCTTCCGTTCCACCCCCACACCTTCACCCCAATGCCACTGCCAAATCAGTTGTGTCTCTCTTGTGCTGACGAAGGGATCATCCCGAAAGCTCTAACCTCTACAAATGTCTCTCTCCAACACCCCATCTGCTCTCCTTCCGGTAAGTGTTCACTGGGTTTCCTTCAACACCTAGTTGCCCTAAATATCCTTACTTACCTTTCCTCTTCCGTAGTGTGTGTGTGTATATATATATATATATATATACACACACATAGAGTCTGAGAGAGGTGAGATGGGGTCCGGGTCAGTCACAAATGTGGGGCCCCACCCCAATCCGGAAGCCATACAGATATATGAATAAAAAACCTTTAGAATAAATTTTGGGGCCCCCTCTGGGCCCGGGCCAAATGACCCTGTTGCCCCCCTCTATCTGGCTTTGTGTGTGTGTGTCTGTATATCAATTATTTATACTTTAAAACTGACTGGACTACCGTAGTTCAAAGGTAAACTCAATACTTCTAAATACAATTTTTTTAATTCAAACATTTTCTTCGTGCGTCAAAATAGGATACTTATAGCACATTAGTTTTGGTACAGAAGATCCACTCTCAAAAAATACTTTTAAAATGTATAGCATTCATAAAATTGCTATTATATCTCTTGAAAAATGATTTTATATAAACAAATGAGTGACTAGCAACCGACAGTGAGTAGCTTTGCAGTTTGTAGCCGTGTATGTGCCGTTTATTACGGAAATTTGTTCAATTCTGAATTCGAGTGCACCCGATGATGATCTTTTGACCAAAATCTTTTGCGCGATCGTGATTGAAGCGCATTCACATGAATCTAGAGAATAAACCTCGGATGTTGGACTAATAAACTCGTTATTTCGGTATTCGCCGTGTCGATTCGGGAGTCACCTCGCTGGAATCGATCATACCAAAGGCTTTGCATCCGGAGAGCGACGCTTAGATAATAGCATTAGCCTTCGAAAATCTCTTGTAACAATATCGCGAGCAGTCAACAACGCGGCGGCGTGTCACGTGATCCGCCAGAAACGCGCTTATGTAAAGAAGCTAAAAATTTTTAATAAAGCGAGTAGTTAAAAAAAATAACGTTGCGCTGATTTTATATTCATTTGCAGATGGGCTCGAAATAATAAAAAATAGTGAGTCTGTAAAAGGGAGAGAAGGGGATTTGCGGAGGAAGGGGGGGTAGTTATTTTGGCGTCACGTGACTCCGTCATTTCGACTTGGCGCCATCTCAACGCGTGGAGCACGAACTAAAAGTTCCCTCCCTCTCTCTCTCTCTAATAACGGAGAAGTAGAAAAATTCGAACGTCACGCCAATTCGATTGTGGTTTTTCGAAATGGAATGGTAAGGGGATAGCAGCGGGAGGTTGAACGGTGGAGTGGAGAGAGAAAGGTGAATGGAGAGAGAGAAAGGAGAGAGGAGGAGAAGAAGATTGAGGTACATAGTAATGGAGAGGGAAGGAAATAGAGAGAGAGTTGGGAGTGGAAAAATAGAGAGGAGAATGTAAGGGGGAAGAGAGAGAGAGGAAGAAGGGGATTTTTCCCCTGGAAAGGGGAAGGTGGTGTTGGGAAGGGAGGCGGCAAACATTTGGGAGAAATCCAAATGACGGTTGAATAACGCTCAGGAAATGAAAAATGAAGCATCCCCAACCTCCCTCTCCACTTTCTCCCTTTCTCTTTTGCCTCTCTCTCTCCCTTTCTACTCCTCCTCCCTCTCCAAACTTTATTCAAAAAGAGGGCCCGGATTGATTTATTCACTAATTACTTTCGAAGCGTTATTTGAAGCGAAATGAAATGCAAGTTTGGTGTGGCGTGTGGAGAAAATGTTTGTCCCGATAAATAATGAGGGTGAAAGGGAGAGAGAGGCAGATATATATCTACATATATATAAAGATAAGTCATTTAGCAACAATGGCGGAAAATGGTAGAAAATGGGGTGTTTTAGAGGGTTGGGTGCGCTTCTAAAAGTGGATTTCCTTTCTCCGGCTACCTAGAATATCCAAAGTTGCATTAATTATGAGACTGTTTAAAAATCATATTTATAACCCTTAATCTCTCTCTCTTTTTCTCGTTCCACATAACTTTTTCCGAATTGGTGGATGTATAAATCGAATGCTAAGACGATATTTTTGTGAAAAATAAATACTCTCTCGGTTTGCTTTTTCGTATCCCAAAAAATATGAAGGCCATTCAACCGTGGATTCGGATAAAAATATGTATTTTTTCATTTTGGTTTCGGAAAGAGGGAATTTTCGAATAAATCTCTTATTTTTATGCCCCAAGGAAATGGTAAATAAACGAATAAATCTTTAAATAGTTTTTTTTTATGAATCGTTTTGATTGGAGGACAAAAAATCGGCTTGATTAAATAATATTGGGTTCTTAATTAATTAAAGAGTTTTCTGTGGATTTTTTATAATTATCGTGGCCAGTTTTGGTTGATATGCTCTACTTTCTAGTATTCTGACATAAAGTAAAAAAAGTTGAATCCGCCAGATGCTATAGATTACCATTGCATGCCTAGAAGTTATTTTGAAAGTTTAAATTTGTAAATCATGATCTTTTGGTTATTTTTATATGGTTGTTTTTATGTGGTTATTTTTATGTGGTTATTTTTATATGGTTATTTTTATATGGTTATTTTTATATGGTTATTTTTATATGGTTATTTTTATATGGTTATTTTTAATGTTTTCAGAATTAATACTACCAGAGTAATAGACCAAATATTCAACACGATAGCCTTAATGTCGTTAGCGTTCTCTGCTGAAAAGTTTAGTCGTTTAAATTCTCGATCTTCGAATACAATTAACGGATAATGAGAACTATAATCAGCGACCGTCCAATTAGTAGCGGTAACTACTTTTTAGAAGCCTATACGCGCTTATACGACATTAAAAGCTTCTGGTGAAACTTGAAAACTTCAAATGCCTAATGGCAACTTATTTAAACATGTTTGTGCAGCAGCAGTATAGGCAGATCGATTACATTCAATAGCTCAGGAAAAGATGTAAAAAATAAAAGTTTTCCGACGAAATTTATTCGTTTAATTCATGCGCATTTATTGAAATAGTTATCTCCGACTTAATTCCTTGCGGATTTATTCCGTTAAGTAGAATCTGCGGGCTGTTCCCGTAGAACGAGAGCGTCGCATTATTCCATCCATTTTCGCTGAGCCCGCATTCACACTTCCTGAAGAATTCTGGTTAGTTGGCGACCCGATGTAAATCATCCCCTTGGTGAGCGGCGGCGTGTGAAACCGCTCATTGGGAACGCAGTCGCTCGTGTTCCTTAACCAATTCTGCGGAGATCATCACTTACACGTTCGGCAGACGCAAGCAGGTCCTCGGAAGAGGGGAAGGCGACGTAGGTGCGACCCAAGTTAGGGTTTTCAGACTGTTAGTTATAGTTGAGCGAATTGGAGGGCTATACGTGCTAACCGATGACGCATTTGGGATGGGGGCTGTCGCCCGAGATCTTCGCTTAGGGAGGATTCTTATTTTTTTCACGGAGAATTGCGATAGCTGAGCTCGATAGGTTTACCGATCGATGTAGGGGGTATAATCGTCAAACCACTTGATATTTGCAGCCGGTCGCTACGGGCAGAGATCGCCGGATTTTCATGCTAAAATAGGTTATCTCTTTAGTCAGTTTTCGAAGATGTATTGATTTGATTTCATCTTATTAAATTAAGTGTCTGAAATTTAATTAACATGGGATAACTCTTCTTAAGGAACCTCTCTTAGTATAATTATGTGATACGGTTTTTAATGTTCGATTATTATAGTTTATGTTTTAACTGTGCTGCAAATTACATTATAAAGTTTTAGTAATATACTCAATATACCATTTAAGTTCTGTACTTATGTATGCCTACCTATGCTTCTCTTCAAATATTAAAACTTATTATTAGATGTTAGCTTTTAACATTTCTCGAAACCAGTAAGTTGTATAAAAATTAAAACAATTTTGGCCATCTGATATTTATCGCATGCTAATAAAACAAGTAGTACTACATGATCACGACATCAAGAATCAGTATATTGCACGTAGGAATACCTGAATATTTCAGTGCGTACTAGACTATCAAGATTTTATGAGAGTCTGTAAAAAATAATCGATAATTGCCCTAAATTTAGTTTTAAAGACATAACTGAATATTTAAAAGTGTTCAATGACGTATGCTTTTTAAATAATTGATAATTGCTCTCGTTCCTGGTCTTGGTGATATTCCCAGGCTTAACCATTTGCCGCGCCACAAAAATAATAAAAATTTAGATAGCAAAATGAATGTAAAAAAATCGATATTTGTTTTCCAACGATTTATTTCGTTACTTGGAGGTTAAATTCAAGGTCGCGGGAATACGTTATGTCAAGTAACGCTCTGCTTTCTTTGGTCCAATGTCCTTCGATGTTACCCTCATTAGTGTATTGAACTGTACTACTATTCTTAACGTACGTCAACACTAAATCAGTGAAGACAGTTTGGCTTTCTGCTATATTTATGTCGTATTTGCGAAAAATTTCAATGTGCTTGGAAATTTTTCTATGATAAATTACGCAGCAATTTTTCACGTGAATACTTCGCTAAAAAATTACTCCATTTTTTTTATATGATTTCGTCCTAAAAACAAACGTTTTAAAATTCTGATTCGAAGTAATTTTCCACCGAAGTAAAGCTCGGTCGAGATACGAGGAGAGGCTTTTGTGAAAGCATTACACCAGGATCGGCGACAGTGATTTCTATGCTGCTACATTTGGACCACTCCACAAATCCGTCATTCAGCCATTAGTACGGCGGAGTCCGAAAGACTTTTACTATAGCGAACCAGCTGGATGGCAAAGGAGGGGCGGAATGCATCAAAAGCCAGCTGCTTAATGCCCCGGCTTTGGCTTCTGACTATTGGTCAAAGTGCAGGCGGGCGAGCATGCAGCGTGGTGACGTTTGAATTGATTGGCGGATTGATCGCTTGCGCTCAAGTTAACGGGGTAAGCGTACGAAGTGGCATACGTAGGGCTGACAGAAAAATGTTTTTTTTCCTCCGCGAGTTATGTAGCGGTCGCTATCCGATTCCCTTTACTGTTTTCGTTCCGTCCGACACGTTTGAGTATAGCTGTACTGAGTCGTAAATTGGTCTGCTATGCGAATTGCCGGCATTGATAGTCTGGGGGATCGTTTTTCTCCGCCCGAGGCAATTAAAATTCATCGTCCCTTTGGTTTGGCGTTATCATTAAAGGAGAACTTAATGATGTCACTTAAAAATTGCTCTTTACCTGATCTAGCTAATTAAGGACGCCCTATGTTAAGGTTGGATCGTAACAATCACCATCGCTGGTATAGTTATCAGATCAGGAATTGTTCTTTTATGATTTAAATCGATATCAGGGATAGGTTTTTAATGCTAAAATCATAGGTTAGACTCCATTCTCAAGCAAAGTCTTCTAAAGTTACTAGATTTAACGTGAAAGCACGGAGGATGATTGAGATACAGGAAGATGAAATGGATGAATATTAAATATTGTTTTTATTAAAGAAAATAATTTGCGACTCTATGCTTTTTGTGTCGACACCTGATATCAATTTGTGTTCAGAATTCTCAACCGGAGGATAGCCATAGAGTACGGGCTACCTTGTAGCCGAAGTAGGCATCAGGTTCTCCCTGAGATATTTTGACTAAGGGACTTATCTCGATCATAAATTGTATTACAGTCATAAAATGAGTTCAATATTTTGAATTAGGAGCTATTGGAGACTCAAATCAACTATAGAGGCGCTGCAATCAGTGACGTCATTTTGCAATATGGCGGACGCATTGGTGTTAAGATTTGCTTAGTAAAAGGCGTTAAACGTGTGTTTCTGCGTGTTTCTGTGTTTGATATCATTCGTCATTATCATTAATTGCGAAGAACAATGAGTGGGAAATTATCACTCTCGTTTGGAGAGATGGTGAATTTCTTAGGAGGAAACCCTGGCTCAAGAAATATTATTGAAGGGAATGCGTTCTTAAAGCTGGACTTGTGGTGCTTGTGGGCAGTAGAGGGAAGAAGGATGGTGTTGTATATATTTTGGGACTAGTTCTTCAAACCAGCGGTATTATCATTATTATCAAGCAAAACGCTGCAATTGGGAAGTTTTTCTCGGTGAGAATTTCGCCCCGGTCTTTTCCATAATTATTTCCGTTAGCAAATAAGCTAACTTTACCACACAATGATACTGATGAAGTTCTTAAAAGAACTATATGTCGTGTGAACGAAGGATGAAAGTAAATGAACAAGATATGAAAAAGAATGGAGGTGAAGAAATGAACAGAATGAAGAAATGGTTTTGATGAGTTCTCAAAAGAACTGTTCTGAATTGATGAATGGTGAATGAAATGAATGATAGTTATGAAAAGAACTGATTAAATAATATGAAAATGGTGAAAAGTTCTGAAAAGACCTGATTGAACGTTGATAACGCAGTAAGGAACTTCAACACACATTGCGAGAGTACGCTTACCAATGCAATGTAAATATGCCTCATTCACGCTTGACACCAAAGCGCTAGTTCGGACTTTCGCCACCAGTTGGCGTATTCCTTTGCTGGAGTCGCGAAATATTAACCAAGTAAATTATTTGGTATAATCATATTTTAAGTAGCATAAAATTAGATTTATCACGTAGGGAAAATATGTCGCTGCAACTTACGTGATTGACATTTCACCTAATGCATGCCGTTAAGTTTTTCTTTGATTGGGATTGTGAATAACTTAACTGAAACATTCATAGCGAAAAAGGTATAGATATCAATAACTATATATTAAAAATCACTTATGGTTTCATATTATCTATCTGTCCATGTTCGAAACAGAACAATTTTAGTTCGCAATATATTCAAGCTTTTTCATGAAAATGTCATTTAGATATATAGTATTTAAATATATATATTTGATGCATGCAACAACTTGTATGTCGAACTCAGTGAGAGGAAACTCCCAGAAATTGGTCAAATATCTCTCCAAACATTAAATATATGCTTTGCCTTAGATGTGAAATTTCCAATGAACAGGTTTGTCTAGCTAAAGTATTTTCCCTTTTCGGGCATACGCTTTGAGGAAGCCCCTTATTGCCATTCCTGTTAAATCACACCAAAAAATAGGAAAGAGTTTATTGCCAAACAAAATGGAATTCAGGATATAAAGTCTTTATCGATCCCCAACCCTCTCTTTGCGAACCTTCTTCATGTCCTCCAGCCTCTCTCGAAAATTTGAAAAAAAACCCTTTCGAAAAATCCTCCAAAAAACCCGCCCTCATAATAACTCACTCCTTTCAGGGTATTATTTTTTCGCGAAAAAAAAATGTATAAGGAATTGAAACGGATACGGATTCTCTTGTTTACGGTTGAAAAGCGTCATAGCCGTTTCAAAAAACCGACTGTGCATGTTTGGAGCGTCGATATTTCCCCCCGGGGTTATTTTTGCGCGCAAAAAAAAAATTCGGTGCTCTCTTTCTCTCATTCTCTCCCAACACATTCTCCCCCTCCACAACACCCTCCCTCATTCACCCCTCCTCACGATACGTCCCATGGCGCCTCTGGCCTTTAATCGCCTCCTGCAGGAGCAAAAGGGGAAAATTCGATGGATGCCTTTCCGACTGCCGGCCGTTAGGGGCGCTGGTATAGCCGCGGTATTCGGTGGATTTTTAGGGGTGTTGGAGGGGGCTGAGGGGGAGATGGGGGGAGGAACAGGAGGGAAGTATACGTCGTGGGTCATAAATTATGATCTGGGAAAACCGTCTCTCGATCCAACCTTTTTTTCCTCCCTCACGCGCTGTTTTTTTACCACCTTCCGTCAAAACCCTCCTATCTCTCCCTCCTCCTCCCTACTTCTCGTCATCGCGGTACCGGCTTCGAGCCCTGACGCCTCGAAATGGCGACTGCAACGCCTCCCGTGACAGGCTACCAATGACGGATGGTCTGCTTTACTCTTCCGCTGGCCAGGTGGCGCTAATGTCGCGTGTCAATCAGGTGACTGGCGGGAGGAGAGAATTGAGTGTAGGTTTTTGGCGAGGGATGAGAGAGAGGGTTTGAAAGGTTTTGCGAAGCAGAGTTGGGCGGATTTTTCTTTAGTGGTGATGCGTGTCGTCCACTCCATTCCTCCCTATATGTTGTGTAAAGCCACAAATCTGGAATATTTTGTATCGTCTATGTTTATAGATGGCATCTTCCAGCCTCGATTATTTATTTCGCTAACTGATCCATATCTCTCTATATTATAAAATCGTAATGGTGATCATGATGCGTAACGCTCTAATTTTGTGAATAACTCCATTAGAAATAAACTTAGAAGCCTGAAATTTCTCAGGATTTCAGTGTTGATGAACCTCTACGTTGTGACTAAAAAATTTTCGAAAAAGGTCACGGGTTCGACTCCCATAAGATTACACGTAAAAATCACCTTTATGTTTTGAAGGATTTAATTCGTTTACTCTTTAAAATATCTTAAAATTAAGTTATCGACAGGAAGTTTACACTAAAACACGCCAAAATAAATGAGGATCCTTATTCTTACTGTCGAATACTCAATCTCATTCGAATTCGCTCATATTTTGAATTTATACTCGAGTTTTGGTAAATATTTTAACATTTCAATAATAAGATTCCATGGTTACCGGTGTTGTTGTCCTCGGAAATTTCCGTGCATATGCACTTAAATAAAGGCTTAAAGATCGAAAATAAGATAAAAACTTGCTCGAAATGTTTGAAGATATGAATTTAATGCAAATAAATCGAACGCGGTATTCATGTTATTTATATTATTTTTTATCTATATCACTAAAATCCTATTTCTGGTTATCTCTCTCTCTCTTTAACGCACTGTACCTCAGCCATTTTTAATCTCCGGGAATTTCAGCCTTCCAAGTTTATTTTTTATCGAGTTATTCAACTAATTTTCTTAATTTGTTATTAAAAACCAAACATACACACCTTATAAAATATAGGTATCCATTAAACTCATATTCATAACATACTCCCGTTAAACTAATCTAAATCCAATAGGTACATGGTAGGAACGAAGAAACAGCGAGCAAGGGGGAGGGGGGGGGCTTGGCGAGCGTCAGCGAACAGGAGGTTTGCTCCCTAGACGTTAAAAATATACGTTCTTTAAAAGACTTTATGAAAAGTGAAATTTTAGTAATAATTTTTAACCATAGCGAAGATAGCTAAAAGAAATATTACAAGTATTCGCATGTTACAACAATAAAATACGTGTAGGTAGAGTTTCATCTATCAATCACTGAAGTTGACGTAGGATATATCCGGAGATTGTAATGTATTTGAGAAATTTTTCAGTTGTTATTTTGCTGCAATTTATCAGTGACAATAATATGAACTCCTAAAGCCTAGTGATTTACATTTTAGGACATTATCGAGAAACGAGAATAATACAATTTTCACAATAGTTGAATGACAAAATATTTCCCTTTTTTATTGTTCGTGTAGATGTTCTTGAGATCTTTAAATGTTGGAAGGTTAAAGGAAGAAAAAGGCAATCTGAATAAGAGACTCGATAGAGACATTTATTTACATTTCACGTCACATCTCAATATTGCAATCATTCATCTTCCCTTTGAGTCATAAACGAACGTGAAATCTCACCAACTTCTCATGCTGCATTATTCCTTTCACTGGAGAAAGCATGGAATGATATTTATTTATCAAAGGTTAAGTGGGCTTTGCAAATGGGATATGAGGTATTCTGACGCTAAAAGCGAGAATTCTTAAACGTATTCTCGACGCTGTATATTCAATCATTTTTGCCTTTTTTCACTAAAATTTTTAATGAGGTTCTGCTTTTTAACCGTCGGGCGCAATCGAATTTTGAATGAATACTCTGCAACCAATAAATCGTTTTATCGCCTTAGATGAAACAGATTACTCCCATTGTTATTTCATCCTTCGTGCTTATCATAATGCACTGATCCTGCATGATTAATAATATAAATCTCTTTCTGATAATTTTATATACGTAGTCGTAGGATGTATTTTTCATTCAAATCATAATAAGCTAAGCAATTAATTCTCCGGTGTTATTTGAACGCATAAATAATTTCACCAGGTGTTCATTTTCACCCATTGTAATTGGCTCATTAAATGGAATCATGTTGTAACGGTATTCCCGTTTCTATCGCATAAAAATTTTACTCAACATTCAGTATCACTCAACCCATCTACCTTTAATAATAACACCGTCACTCGAGCCTCTTCAGGTTGCCCATTTATATGACCTTGTCGTTGCGATCTAAAAACAACCAGAAAACATATCTCTCTCTCATCGTGATGCTATTCAATTATCATTACTGCAATTATCGCTAAGCGACGCTGTTTAGATAGCGTGGGAGTCGCCAGTTACCGCGACAAAAGGGTTTTCTCCTTTCTCGTGCACACAAACATACATCACTCGACCGTGATCGCAGCACGTGTCCCCCTCCAGATGTCACCACGGTCGCACAGCAAAGGTGGGCTTCCATTCTTTCCCTGCATCCGGTCGTCACGCGTGGTTAAAGAGGAATTTTTTCTAGATCAAAATGTCGACGAAAACTATTTTTTAAAAAAAAAGACATTTTATCGCGAGCTAAACGGAAACTTTTTTTAGCAGTCCACTGTCCCATCTGCAGCCGACAGGTGAGTGTTTTATATGGATCGAAAAAGTATGTACCGCACATAAATGATTATTAAGGGTGAAGAGATGGGGAAAAGGGGAATGTCACGTGATCGGTGTTCGAACCGGAGTCACGCTAAGGGCGTACCGTTTTAAACGGAAAAGGTACGGCTGCGTTTTTTTTAATCCGTCATCCTTCTGAATCTCTCTCCTTTTTTTCTGGTTGTTGTCGTAACCGCATTCTGGGACGGCACGCGATATTCAAATGTTTCCCAATGACGGCTAATTACCAATGCAAGTCCATATCTTTGTGCATTGAGAGGCGAGCTGTAAAACCTTTTCTCGATTAATTATTTATTACACCGCTCTGCGATCAAGAGCATTATATTGATGGAAATAAGAAAACCAACAGAAAATTTACTACTACTCATGTGGTAAAAAGAATTTTCATGAATTAGTATTGAAGGAAGAAAAAACACTTAGGTTTTGAAAGGCAATGCTACCATCTTACGGTCAAATCAGGAATCTTCGTAATTAGCTCATTCTTAACTGTCCATTTGATCTTTTTAATTAAAACAAATATGTCTCATCGAAAGGTAATACTATGATTGTTTTCTAGGCTTGATGTTCAAGTATTCACATCAGAGGAGGCATGCGAGATTCAGTCGATTGTAATACTTTTATCCGGATCTGACCCCACCATTCCCTAAACAACCAAAATTAATCTGGAATTTTTCATCTTGTTCTATTCAATTCGTAAGCTCCTCACTAATATTTTATCGTGCCCTTCCTCCACGACCCCTGTTCAATATTTAAGGATCAATCATATCCGAAGGTCTGCCGGAGTTACGAGTGGTTATTCATGCCGTCTTTGAATAAATGACCGCATTGCTACATGTTTTTGAAATGAAATATCGCTGATGTTTCATGATTCGTAATCACATTGGAAATTATTATGAATTCTTAAGAAAAAGCAAGGTATCACGTCTTTTTACTAGTTTTGAAGGGTTGAAAAGATATGCAATTCTGAATTTGAGTGTTTAATATACCGCGCTTCCTTTCAATGCGTCAATGAGATTCATTTAAATGGAGGACATTTTAATTGTTAAATCATTTGTGCATCAGCAAAATACAATAATTGTGATCATATAGGTAGATATTATTGCCGTGAAAGTAAATGATTTCAATTTGAACATGTGATGCCTGTTTCAGGACCAGTAATCAACACTTATTTCATATCAGCTCCAAATACGATAATTTCCAACCGTAAATCTTCAAAACGCCCAATGAATACCACATTCTCCTTTCCAAACGTTATTTCTAAATTTAAAGTTTTTAAACTAGCAGCTCATCGAAAACCATAATCTCGTTTACAAATACGTGTTATTTTAAAAATTGAATTGACAAGCACGTTGGAAAACTAAATCATTTATTAAATAGTTTTTGTTCAGAAAAAAATTGTTCGCACTCTAAATTCGCCAAACTTATTTGCAAACATTCTGAAATACGGTTTTTAGCATTGATAGGTATCAAAGAACTTTCGTCTGACACGTGAAAAAAAAAAGCAGTTTCATTTTTTTTCTTGTGTCCGATAAATCTTCCACTATCGTTGTTTCTCTCCTTCGCGACAAAAGTACCTACCGCAGTTACTGCGAAAACTCTTGGATCAGATAAACACTATTTCGGGAGAAACGAAAAGTTTCGTTTTAATTAACCCCGTCATTAGAGGGGGTGGAAACTTTCACTCTCCCGTTCTGAACGCGCGTTCTGTTCCAGATATTGAGATTGCTCCCTTCTGGCGAAGCACATCCGAGCGATTCCTGACAAACCGACATAGCACGCATTAACGCCATTATAAAAAAAAACGTAATCATAATTTTTTCGGAATCATTTTTGCGTTCTGAACTCGGTCCCTTTTTTCCTCGGAATAAAATAAAGGCACACTCGTTGAACCCAGGCGAGTACCGATACCGAGGGATTGAAAAACAAGGGAAAAAATGGAAAGAGATATTGGACTTTTCCACGCCATTGAGAAAGGAGTAGGGGGGGGGGGGGTTTGGATAAAACGAGACATTGGTCACGAATATGACTTCGACATCGCGTGACACTAACCCACAAACAGACGAGACCTATGACTTTTCCGATGGGTTATGGAAGGGAGTGGGCGGGAGAGACGGAGGAAGAAGGAAGTAATAGGAGAGACAGATAGGGAATATGGGAGAGTTGCGGTAGAGATATAGAGAGTGGGATTCGATATGGGGAGTAGAGAATGAGGAGGTGGATGGAGATAGAGGGAGGATGTGATGGGATGGGGGTGGGGGAGGAGGTGTGGGCGGAGGGGAAGGAGTACGTAAGGGGTGGCGATATATCTGTACTACATATATGCGGCGGTTCGTGTCCCCTCCATTACGTGAGGAGGAGACCACTGGCCAGCCTCGTTCGTACGCCCCACCCACTTCCGGTCCGTGTTCCATTTCCGATTTATACCTTACGCCCTCAGTATTTATGCCTTTCCGACCCCTCTAACCCCTCCCTCCCCTTTCCCTCCTCCTCCCCCCTTCGCACCACCGCGGCTTTCAAACCATCTCCTCCTTTTTAACATTCTGCTGGAGACGATAATCGCGAAATAAATAGGCTATAATCGTGTGTACTGCGGTTGGAAATTCACTAGAGTAAAATGATTTTGAACTAGTATGCTCTCTTAAGTATTTCTTTGAGAGTCATTTTAGGGAATCTTTTCCGTTTTTGTCTTCGCTTAGATTTTAAGTTTCTCCATTCTTCGTCTAATATGTTATCGGGCCGCTTACGAACACAGCCATGCAATTTAACGAGTTAATGATCTCAGATTAATATGAGCTTAGTTAAAGATGATTTTTCGATTCGAGTATCCTGAAACTCAACTTATAAAAATATGTATTTTCCGTCCAGTTTCCGCGTTTCACCTTGATTATTCATCTCTTTCGTATTTATTTCTGCATTTCGTTCTGTTATGTTGCTTGCTATTTACACCTTTCACTCTCTTTTAAAATTTATTCTATATGCCTTTCACTCAACATCGTCTCCTTTTTTCAATCTTTACATTTTCCTTCGATAACATCTTAAATATTAAAGTTAACTTAAACGATCGCTCCTGATTCAGTATTTGCTCTAAGTAATGCTCTGTGTTAAGAATTAGTTCGTTTACTTAAACGATCACTCCTGATACAGTATTTAAGTCATGCTCTGTATTAAAATTGGTTCGCCGAATTCAAGCATTAATCCTAATGAATTTTGTTGCTTGCTTTCATAGCTTTGTTTATCGTCATTCTATTTTTAAAACATTGCCTCGCTAATTACCGATAAGCACATGCCATGTGTGCGCCATGGATTATACGATATGTTACGCGGATGTAATAAGAAAGAATCGTTTCTCATTGTCTAATTGAACAACTATCAGCGGCTTTCCGCCAGTAAATATTATTTCAATAACTGCGGAGTTCATGTACATACATTTGCGTTGTTTAAAGTCGAAAAAGATTTGAAATTTTTTATCTACATCCACATTTCAGAGTACTTTCATACTATATTATTTAAATAGTAGAAAAATCCAAATTGAAATTCAGATTTTGATATTTGCCCAAAAATGTTTACTTTCTAGCTAGTCCTAGCAAAGTATTACCGTTGCCTTCCAAGAATGGAGCACCACACTCACCTGCAGAAATAAAGGTTGAGAAACACTGCATTATTCACTCAATCAATATTTTCAATCGCAAAGGATTTACTTCGAATGAGCGTGTCGGTTTTTTCATTGTAAATTAAGTCCTGAAACTGTTTTAACGCACGTCTTACTACACAAACTACGGAATAACTATCGTAACAAATAAAATTAATGCAAAACCGTTTGGCAAAAATCTGAGTAATGATCACGAAAATTGGTTTTATTTATCTTTGAAGGCTTCACAAATTGCCGTCTTTTTCTGTTTCAGAATCGAAGGCTTTTTTGGAAGGGATTTTAATTTTTTTAACAGTAAAGGCTAACTTTTATTCGGACAAACTTCAAAGTGTCTAGTCCATAGGTACAGTTAAACAAATTTTAAATGCAATCAAACTCACCGTACGTTCATCTAATGGAGGAAAGGATCGTTCCTGGAATAGAAGCAGTGGATTTTAATCGAGTTGTATGATTTTATTTGTAATGCAATTTCCAATATATTGAAAATAGTTAGTCCCTTAACTCAATTTGTAAGTGCCATAAATAGTGTGACGGACACCCGTGAATCAAATACTATATAGAATACTAATGATATGTGCTTGCATTCTGCAAGCATTTTTAAATTTTAGCATTTTTACAATTCCGAATTTTTCCCAATCGGTTAGTCCAAAATCATATAACCGTGCCAATTTCAAGTCTATAGCTCATATGGAGCTGTCTCATAATTGTTTTCTCGTATGGGGGAAAACAGACCCAAAAATGGGGATTTTATCAATATCGGATTTCTTTCACACCATTCTCTAATTTTTAACATTTATGAATTTTTAACGGCCAACTAAATAAACATTTCACATTTTTATAATCACCTTTTTTGTTATTTGGCAAAATTCTACTGTTAGAATTTTTTTTAGCATTATAGCGCATTTAGAGGTACCTAACCCATGAAATATTTGTTTGAACTTAGGATCTTTTAATGGCCAAGAAAATAAACATTGTTGTAATTTTCGTTTTTTCTGTGATATACCTATATCGTGTATATATATATATATATATATATATATATATATATATATATATATATATATATATATATATATATATATATATATATATATATATATATATATATATATATATATATATATATATATATATATATATATATATATATATATATATATATATATATATATATATATATATATATATATATATATATATATATATATATATATATATATATATATATATATATATATATATATATATATATATATATATATATATATATATATATATATATATATATATATATATATATATATATATATATATATATATATATATATATATATATATATATATATATATATATATATATATATATATATATATATATATATATATATATATATATATATATATATATATATATATATATATATATATATATATATATATATATATATATATATATATATATATATATATATATATATATATATATATATATATATATATATATATATATATATATATATATATATATATATATATATATATATATATATATATATATATATATATATATATATATATATATATATATATATATATATATATATATATATATATATATATATATATATACACGATATAGGTATATCACAGAAAAAACGAAAATTACAACAATGTTTATTTTCTTGGCCATTAAAAGATCCTAAGTTCAAACAAATATTTCATGGGTTAGGTACCTCTAAATGCGCTATAATGCTAAAAAAAATTCTAACAGTATATATATATATATATATATATATATATATATATATATATATATATATATATATATATATATATATATATATATATATATATATATATATATATA
The DNA here is from genome assembly GCA_036926305.1 of Uropetala carovei. Classification (NCBI taxonomy): domain Eukaryota; kingdom Metazoa; phylum Arthropoda; class Insecta; order Odonata; family Petaluridae; genus Uropetala; species Uropetala carovei. Next base: position 10,846,777 of record JAXCHB010000004.1, read on the forward strand.
TATATATATATATATATATATATATATATATATATATATATATATATATATATATATATATATATCGTATACAGGATGTTTCTGAAGGTCTCGTCAAACTTTGGGAGCGTGTTCTACTGACCATAAGGATGAAAAAGTTCATATGGACACAGGTCCGGAAAAGCTTCCCTTGCCGACCGGGTTAGACTGGTAGGCAGTGCGCCTGCATTCTAACCCAAAGGTCGCGGGTTCAAATCCCGCTTCGGGCATGGATGTTGTGATGTATGTTGATTTTCTCTAACAGAATTTGACGGTGCAAAATGACCTTAGCTGTCGATGCACCTAAAAACCTAAATACTACTACTACGCTTCCCTTCCGAGTTACAACCCTCTTTTCTTTTCGATAGAGTGCAGGTAAGAACGCCTGTCAGGTTCATTTGGACATTGGTCCGGAAATCCCGGCATACAAGTTTTAAATGACTGATGATGAATTTTAGAGAAATGTTTTTTAATGCAAATTTTAATTGAACATTTAACATGTGAAATTACAAGTGTACGTTAAGGACTTTCCTTTACATCTACGTCAGAGCAAGTTTTCGAAATGGCCTATTTAGCAATACTGCATGCACACGTAAGTAAATTAAACGTATTTTTGTGAGACTGTTTATGTTAGCAACAATGAAGAAGTAATCATGCAAGGCATTTTCTAAGTTCAACTCGAATTAAGACATTCTTATTTGATTTTCTTGATAACGCTACTCCTACGATAAAAATGTATAGAAAAAGAAATGTACAAGTTTTATTTGAAAAATATTTCGATATGAGCAATACTTTACGAGATATGACGGAGAGTTCATTTTTGTCACCAGTAAAATGGTACCCCTGATTGGCTTACGTGATTCTTTTTTCCGATTATCTTATTATCTTTGATTGCAAGTCCTTAATATCAAATTTCATGAAAATCCGTGTGGTAGAAGCCGGGAACTAACGTGACGGACGGAAGGACCGAAGCTAATAGGCGCTCACGTGGAAGCGAAACGCGCCTAAAAAGGGTTGTAACTCGGAAGGGAAGCGTTTCCGGACCTGTGTCCATATGAACTTTTTCATCCTTATGGTCAGTAGAACACGCTCTCAAAGTTTGACGAGACCTTTCAGAAACACCCTGTGCGTGTGTCTATATCATTATTATTATATAGTTGTAAGAAGTCTATATATAATAGATATATTTTATATTATCTGTAACGAAGGCTTTTATTCGAAAATTGTAGTTAAAAGGAATAATTCGATTATTGGAGTCAAAAGGACTCTATTTCAATGCATTGAATGAAATTCATACGAGATTTTAAATATCTAAATAATATTTTTTAAAAATATTTTCAAATTTTGAGTGTCAAGATCAGAGATGGCAAATACGAGGATCGCGTAATCTTGTATTTTCTGTATAAAATATGAAGTATCTTAGAGAAGGAGTAAAATAATGAGACGCGAAAGAAATTTTGATTATTCACATTACTTTCTTGGCACCTACGACAAAAATCATTTGCCATCCCTGGTCTATTTTATCTTCTTTATTAAATATTGTAAATATCACTAAAAGGTTCCATTTTTATTATATAGTTTCAAATAGGTAAGCAGATATCTTTTTCAAGGTAAAGTCCCGTTTAATTTAATACTCGAGCATAATGCTTTTCTTTAAATAGGATTTTCGCAATACATAAATTATTCTTTAACTTCACCTTGCTGGTATTTCAGCGCGTTTGAAAATATTAATCGCGTTTTTTTAATTTCATTTATTCATAATGAGAATATTTGCTAACCTGGACAGCGTCTTTCCCGGACATATTGGGTTTCTTCGGGTAAAATCCTTTTTAGTATATAGTTTTACCTGTATTCAAAATCGAATTGTCCACATGCAATTTCTTCACATTTAATTCGCTGTCCAACATCGATAAAGACGCTGGATACCGCTTCGCATAAATCACTTCCTAGCGTTCTATCTTTAAAGAGCACCTTCACTCAAGCAAGGTAAGGAATTAAATTTTTTTAAAGGCTGGCGTCATCTTTACGGCCTGTGTGCGTTTATACGGCGCAATATTTACCCTGCCCGACGTTAATACTGTTTAGATTATCGCAGAAAATCTTGACGAAACAATTGTGTACTTTGTCTTCGACTCTTCTTTTTTCTTTTGTTTCATTGACGCCATGCATAAAAAAAAACCACCTATCTGGAAAAGGTGGCCGCACACCCGGCCGCATGCATCCCAAAAAATTCCTCCTCCCCCCCCCCTCCCCTGTATCGCGGGGCCTCTTATATCTCTCCGCTTAAATCTTCTTCTCTTACAAGCCGCTCGGCCGCCCTCGTCTGTTTCTTCTTTTTTTAAAAGTCTAGTTTCTTTTTTGATATTACCGGCCCATCTTGATAAAAGTCTCATATTATGAGTCGTTCTTTTAGGTGGTTGGCGTGCATAACCCACATCTTTCCCGGTTTTGTTTCTTTCTTTTTTTCATGCATTTTTTAAAAGCTCCTTTGCATGTTGATAGACGTCGCAGAAGGATTATATTTTTTTCCGACGGCGAATTCGCTTGTCATACCAGGATAAATGGAAGGTATAAAAAAAAACGCAAGTGCTGACGTTGAGTCGAGTAATGGCGGCGTGCTATAGTATTGTTGCATGTTTTGATCTTTGCACGGACACGAAAGCATAGCTTGGATGCGTTTAAATTCAAATTTGTTTTTTTTTTTTTTTGACATGCCGCTGTAAATTATTTTTGAGTGTCTCGCTCAGAATCACTCGTAAAACTTTCGCGTTAACCTCTCCTGATATTTATCTAGTCATGATTTAAAATTTTCATATTCAAGCAATCTCGCTCTTTTTAAACGTACGTTTTAAAATAGCTTTTTTTATCAAATCTTTGTGACGTTGACCTATTTTATTTTACAGAAAACTATATATAACCCGTACACAGTTTTTAGGATCACTGTTTTGTACGTTTAGATTTTATTGTGTACGCTCAGTGAAATAACATTCTTGTCATTAGTCACCTATAGCAATTTAGTATCATTAAGTGATTGCAATTTATATAGATACGGAACATTCTAATTGATACCTCTACGTCCTCATAGTTTCTGATTTCAGAAAAACCTCCTAATTCATACTTGTATTCTTTTTTATAGTCTTAAATGAAAAATATTCAGTCCATGATTAATTATAATCTTTTTCTTTGTTTCACTAACGTAATATTAAAATGATAGGTACTCAAGGTTGAAAAACGTGAATAAATTAATTACCTCCAATTGTCATCCGAAATGTCGAAAAATTATATAAAAATAATCATAAAAGTTATCTGGGTAGCAAATTCAGCGACTTATGCGAATCAAATATTTTTTTTACTACCGTTTTATCCAATAGACTGAATTTCAGTAAGTTAATCCCATTTCATGACATTATATCGTACCAAACAGAGTTTTATTTATGCAGTTACTTGACATTTTCGTCAACGACATCACCGTTTTGATTCTTACGGCTTTTTCTGTGAAAAACTAATTTCATAACATTAACTTAGTTTAAGTAATTTATCATAAAGATTTCCCCTGTTAGACTAAAATAAAACTAGGTAACTTCGCCAACATGAGAAACTACCCGTTAAAGATAAAAATAAGTTTTCTATTAAATTGGAGCTTCATTCGCCGACGCAATATGAAAAATTTCGTTTTGTTTATATTTTTAATTATAAACTTAAAATTCTTTATAAATTTAGCAATATAATTTTATGAAATGTAATTTATTCAATAATTAACTCCGAAATTTTAATTTTCTCTCTCTAACCATTTGCTCAGAATCTTAATTTGAAAACTTTAAAGGCGTCCCCCGCTGCAAACCAGTTCCTTCAAAAAAAAAATTCTTTGACAGCGTAGTAAATGGCATCATAGTTCACATACACTCTGCAAATTTCAGTCTTCCATCTCTTGCCATTTAGGCACTTGCTATTTTAATTTAATCGATTACACAGAGGGATATACATCGAAAACGAGCGCGTTCATAAAATAAAACAAGATAAAATATTATGAAAATATTAAAATATGCCATCAAATCTTTCGACAGAAAAAATTAATACCCTTCTCACTTCGTGCCAAGTTAAAAAAAAAAACCGCCCGTGTATCCGTGGTTATTAAAATGTAATCTTCAAAGTTAATTTTCCCTCGTGAACTCGGTACCACGAAAGAAGAGGGATGATGAAGGAAAATGAGAGGGAATAAATGACGCAAGAAATGCCGGCGAATGCACGGTTTAAAAAAAACAAAAACTGCCCTCTGTCGCGCACAATGCCGCAAGGTCATTGTTGGCGTGAGTTCTGTCGGGGGGGAAATTTTTCAGGAAGGGCGCTTTGATGGATTAATTTAACGGACCCGTGGGTGAAGGAGTAGTGGCAGGGGGTGAGGGGAAACGAGAAATGCGGGGGATCCATTGTCTTCCAAACGCCTTAATTTCTCATCCTCGGCCATTGCGGAAGACCACCCACGTCGGACGAATAAACAGACTCGGAGGGAAAAAAGGAAGGAAGGAAGGGAGGGGGTCGTGAAGGGGACGGGGGAGTTAGGGATGACCGAGGACGTTAATTGGGCGTCTCTCGTACGAAAATCCGCCGGAAAAGGGAAAAAAAATGTATCAGAGGTCGAGATCGCTTCGTTTTAATATGTTCTTTCCCTTCGCGTCGCTTCCGAAATGTCTTATGAATTCAGGGGTTTTACCCTGTCGGAGCAATATTCCGCAAGCGAGAGAAAGAGGGAGCTGCGAATTTTTCCGTTGGGTGGCGGTGCGAGCGGCGATGAAAATAAATGCGCAAGGTTTCGAATTGTCGGAGCTTGGATAACTGCGGCCTAATTCCAACTTACTCCGTTGAAGGTGCATAATCCTCTCAATTCGCTGCTCCTGATTAGGGACGAAGTTATTTATTTCCATCGACTTTAAAATTGCATTTTATTCGACGTTTTTTACGGGTCTGTTTATGCTAACTGGCGCTTTGTAAACGTTAACGTACTCAATGTAATAAAAAAATTAGCAATTATTAGTTTGTTATCATCACTTTTCTTCCTAAAATTTTGTATCTACCAGCTATTCATTGCACTACCTCTTATATACCCGTTGTGCGTAGGCAAGAGGTAATCGGCAGGTCGTAAATAAAAAATAAATAACGTACCCATAAAAGTGTTCGATTATTTTTATCGATATGAGATATTTACGGTTGCAAATCCATTAAGTATCGTTAACTGGAATATTTGGAGCCGAATCGCCTAGGACGATAAGAAATAGTATATGCGTTTCTCACCTTCGTTTAATATGCGCTAACAAGCATTGCTCTGTTAGAGGTATAGATTCAATAGCCCAGCTTCTCAGCTGTAAAATAATTTCTGGATTCAAATGATATGATGTACATATCACAATATTTGAATTATGTTATTATCGAAACTAATTATACATCCATTGATCGAAATCCTTCTTCGTAATCATGCGATTCATTAGAATTGGTCTCAAGTTGAAATTTGTAAGGTAATAATAAACGCATAAGAAACAGTAAATCATTTGCAACAAAATGACTTAAAAGGCATATATATCTATATACGTAGAAGGTTATTTCTTAAGTTATTCCTTGTGAAATTCGCTAAGAAAAGTAAACAAGCAAATTTAAGAGATCACGCGAACACATAAATCCACGTTACTCAAAACTTGACTAAAGCAGTCATAATCTACAATCTTTCTAAAGATTACGCTGAGGTTGTATGTATCACAGATGAAATAAAAACTTTAACTGTTTACTGCTTTTTCAACGGGAAACAAGGTTCATATATGTATATGTTTTCCGTTACGATTCGATCATTCTTACTTTGGTTCGTTCTGGAAATTTTTTTATTTCTACCCACATCACGACATATCGGATGTAAAAATTCGCCTGTTGATAGTTCGCGCCCTGTGGAACAAAAAATATCCAACGAACCGTAAATTTTGAAGAGGATGTGATTCACCCGACGTTAGACAGCAAAAATTGTATAATCAGATATAATTAACATGTGTCGAGTACTACTTGGCGTAGTCTGCAGGATCTTGTTCGCCCTTTTGTATGCGTCTATTTAATTATTTTGTTAAGTTGGTCAGATTGCGGTTACGATATCGAGCCACGAATTCATTAGCACTGTTTCACTTGCGTAGATTAACTTACTTATTATGCAAGTAATTTTTCATATGAAAATTATCGAGGTGAAATCCAATTCATAAACTATCTTCACAACCATGGGCAGACGAGTCCCGCTTTCCGTAATATTCTTCCTTCCTTGCAAACCCTTTCACCAATCTCATAAAATAAGCATACATATACTTAGGAATGAAAAAATCTCAGAACTTTCTCAAATTATATAATAAAGAATTATTAATATGCGAAAGTAGAGTTTTTTCATTCTTAAACATGAACATAACCCAAATTTGAGCCAAACCCCTCAGATTACGCACACGAAATGTTCGGTATAAAAAGATGGGGGAAATCAGACACGCAATTCGGCTATATAGCGTCCGTCATCATAGGTGATTCAGGCATAATATGTTTTTTTAAACGAACTTATTTTTAGATCCCTTATCGGTAAAAATTGTAATACAGGTCAAACCGAGAAGAAAACCATACTGCTTGTCTCTGGCTTTCTCAGTATTTGTATGCGTATTTTATGAATACTTTTATTGAAATATGTCAGTGGGATTGCATAAGATATACGATAAGAATTAAAATCGTAAATTTGCACGTCTATGTTTTTTTTATCATAAAAAATCTACTTCGAGTTAAAATTGCCTAAGTCACTCCTGTCAATCACAGTAAAGTATCAATTTTTACCGTGGTTACGTTATTGTGAATTAAATAGAATATAACTGAATAAATAAAATCCGCAAATGATGCAACTATTCTGCTTACATATTGGCATCATCAATTTACGCAAGAGGCTGAGGATTAAATCCAGGAAATGTAATTTTTTCATGTCGCAATGTCAAATCGGAGTACACAGAAACTCCTCGCGAATTATTGAAACCGTGGATGTTGAGGGTTAATTGTGTTATTCGACAGCGGGAAAACTATAAGCACGGAAACCTCTCAGCTTGGTTTCCCTCGTCAGACGGGGCCAGCAAACATGTCGGGTGAACGCCCAGGTGAAAGAATAAAGCCGCTAAGCTGGAGATGGAGGAGGTCTTGATAAAGAGGTAGCGTATGTGCGCACAGGTTGTCTGAGAATAATGCTCTGTGGATTGAAGCAGTCCACCCTCTCCCACCCTTCCTCTTCATTCTTGACGGGGCAACCGAAAAAAAAGCAAACAAAAAGAAAAACATTCGAGAGGCGAAAAAGCGCACGCTCGCAGGAGATGCTTATCTTTAAGGTCCTGGCATGGCCACGGAAGAAACCACCCATGGCGGCGCGTCTGTTTATAAGCACTGGCGTTTTTTCTTCCCTTTTTGTCTTTTTCTTCCCTTTCCGCCCTTCCTCACCCCCATCCACCTCTACACTCCTTCCGTAGGTCGATGTTCCTTCCGTTTAATCTTTTATTTAGCTACTCGTCTTAATGCGTGTCGCATTTTGGAATTATCAAGTATTGTGCCGGAAGTTTCCAGCGCCGCTCTTCTTAATTTTAGGCGAGCTATTTGTAATTTCGGTGAAGCTGGATGGTCATTAAAACAACGGGATGCTCGCGATGACTTCTGAGAGAGAGAGGGGGGGGGGAGTGAGTGGGAGAGAGAGGGAGATAGATAGAGAGAAAGCCGAAGTTATGAATCTACGCATGCGTGGAAATTCATCGACAATTAGGGGTGATGTGTGATTAGTTAATTTTAAAATCGTACCCAGGTTGAGGGTTAATCTTTATTGGCAATATGGCATAAGCTAAAATCGGTATCACCTTAAAGTTTAGCTACGGCAGTAGACACGGTAAATGTGAAAATTTATGTGAATTTGTTTTGTAATTCTTTTTTTCAAACAAAAATAGGAATTGTAATCCCTTCTAACTTTTTAATTTCCTTGTTTAATCACTTCTGCTAATCACTTATAGGATGTCCGTAGACAAATAATGATCAGCCAGCTGCTACTTGGGAGCCTCTTTATATGAATATGATCTCTAAATTTATTTAATATGATAAATTTAATGTCATAAATGACATTGCAATGAACGCCTGTATCCTCTGCATTTCCCCATTAGCACACCTACAAATTTTTCGTATAAAACGAACCAGGTTTTGTTTAAAATAGTATGTCTGAAGGGTTTATTTAAAAATTCTATAGAGATTCATGAATTAGATAAATTGATAAAAATATAATAAATAATTAATTATCATTGAAAACCTTCGAATTGAATTATATAGGCAAAAGGAATTACTTAGGGTCATTAAACTTAAGCACAGCTGACTTTTTCGTTTTTATTTATTTATTTTTTATTCATCGGCAATAATTCAGATACAGCACAGGGCCAATTATACTGAATATCGTAACAACAATAACAAGGACGAACACACACGACCATGCCCTCGGCAGGATTCGAACCTGCGACCCTAGCATTGGGAGATAGACACGCTAACCACCCCTCTTTTCTTATATCCGTTAACTGCCTCAGGCCGACAATTATTTTTTAATTAGGATAAAGTTCATGCGGAATTATACGGGAGCAACATTTTTCGTGATTCTGGGAAAGGAATAAAAGAGCCATATAGCCCCATAATATATGTATTCATTGGTGAGTAATAGGTTTGAATTGCTCACATCGTTAAAAGTTAATGGGTCCTGCATGAAACGCAGTTCCCAGAAGGTGAAAAAAATAATTACTTAAAATTTGAGCGCTCTCCCTCGGAAATGATTTGCGTGTAACACTGGGCAGCAATTAGTCAATTAGATTTTTGACGACGGTTCACTTAATTTGGTTCCACAGACACAGTAATCATTGCCTTAAATACCTTAAAGCAATTTTCTTTCATGCTTTACTTTGTTTATTAATAAACATTTCAGAATATATTAAATACACACCTGGTAAAATATTAAGTAATTTTCCTTGAGAGTTATCCCTTTATCGACATTTCTGTATATTTTAAGAAAGTTAAGTGCACGTTTATTTATTTATCCGGTGATGCCATGACAATTAAACCTGATTAATTTCACACAGAGAATTGAGTTGATCAAACCTACCGAAAAATAATCATGTTATTTCCCGAGATAAAATGCTAAAAAACTTAATGTTAAAACAACTTAGAAGTAAGGTGGTTAAATGCTGAAGAATGTTTTTACTTAATTATTACTAGATTCCTCAGGTTACTACGCAACCTGTTTTTTTTATTTCAATGCTTTTCGCGTCGTATTAACATAAAAATTTAAAAAAGCTTTTTCCACTTCGTCAATCTTTGTCGAAAATGTGCACTGGAAAATTATTTTCATTATTATCTGGAGTAATTACGTATCATTTGTTAATTAAATCTATTAAGCAATAACTAAATACAAAATTATTTTCCATTTCCGTATCATTTTTTATAATCAAACTTATTGCTTACATATGGGAAGCATTATTATTAAAAGAACCAATGTTTGACAACTGATGAAAGGATACTTTATTAATTCCATAAGTACGATATAAGAGTGGAATATTTAATGAAAAACTCCACTCATACAATTCTCTTCGAGTTCATTTTCCAATTCGTTGTAAAATAAGAGGCTTGTGTTTTTAGGCGCGTTTCGCTCTTAGCGTGAACGCCTATTATCGTCGGTCTGTCCGTCCGTCCGTCCGCATGTTCGTTCTCGGCTTCTACGGAATGGATTTTCATGAAATTTGATATTAAGAACTTAGAATCAAATATAATAAGAAAATCGCAAAAATTAATCACGTACGCCAATCAGGGATACCACTTTACTGGTGACAAATAATTAAATTTTCGTCATATCTCCTAAAGTATTGGTCATATCAAAATATTTTTCAAATAAAAGTTGTAGAACAAGTAAATAAATGTATTTCTTTGCCTATACATTTTTATCGTAGGAGTAACTGTTATCGATAAAATCAAACAAAAATATCTTAATTCGAGTTGAACTTAGAAAATGTATTGCATGGTTACTTCTTAATTGTTGCTAACATAAACAATCTCACAAACAAACGTTTAATTTCCTTACGCGTGCATGCAATATTATTAAATAGGAAGAAAATGGATTATTTTTGAAGAGTATAAGAACTTTAAAACGCTATTTCCCTCACGTACAGGTATATAATTTCTTTCTGATACTCCATTGCACGAAACGCGCCCATTTGTGATACGTTGTACACTTTCCTAACTTGTTTTTTAATTGCGCGTAAGCCATATTACACAAAACACGTTGTCCAGAGACCGATAAATTTATCGTGGGTGGTGGGAAAAACAGCGTCGTGATGGGGGAGTGAGAAATCAGTCAGCATTTAAATAAGAACAAAAGAGGATCAAAAGTAAAAGGAGGAATGGGAACTTGTCTCTTCGTCTTTTTTTTTTGTTCTGAATTCCAAAGAAATTAAATTCCCAGAACGGGAAAACGAACGTGGGAGAGATGAATAAGTGAATGGGTGATGAAAACAAACGACTGCCTAATGAGCTCGAATGGTTGAGGAGAGAAAGAGAGGAAATTACATCGAAGCGTAATTAAATGGTTAAGAGAGAGGCCGAGAGATGGAGTTGGCGAGAAGCGAGGTTATAAGAGATTAAAGGAGGCGGGGGAAGTCATTATGGGGAATAGGGAGGGATTGTGGGTAAGAGGTGGAAATCAAAGAGTTTGACTGGGGGAAATTCGCGAGGACCTCAATTTTTTTAAAAGAAAATTGTTACGGAGAGGTTTTTGTTTTATAAAATCCAAAAAATCCTCCTTCGGAAACCTGTGTAAAACCATACTTCGGTTTTTAAGCAAATTCGTTCGTATATGAGCGGAGATTGATGTCGGCGAAGTTGATATTTTTGCTTTCGAAAAGACGAAAAAATATATAAAATCTGGCGGAGTTTTTTTTAACTCTCCTTCCTCGCTCATTTATTTCATGGCGAATATAATCTGATTTCTGGATAATCCGAGGAGATAAAGTGGAGACTTTTTTTTTGAGTGGACAATAAAGTTTTTCGAGATGGTGAAAAATATGGAAATTGAACTTAATCCTCGTTTATTTTTATACGATGCCAATTATTTCGCCTTGCCAGTGGAACTTAATTTTTTTCTTTTTTTTTCTTATTATAGGTGGACCTATTTCGTGCCGAGAGCGGTGCAATCTTTTGGAATGCAGATTCTTCTAATTGCGATATCCTGCAACTTTTTATAAGGTAATGACTTCCTACGCTTGTTTTACCTCAAAAGAGTGATTTTTGCGAGAGCAAAGCTTCCTACTTTCATGAGTCCACGAAACCGTGAGAGATAATTTGAGTTTTTTTAGCTCAGCGTTAATTAAGCAGCTGATTAATTTTCCTTCAACAGTCATAAAATGAATAATTACCATGCAAATATAAACAAAAATGATTTATTTATTCTGCTTCCTTAATATTTCTATGTTTTGAGAAGCGTTCGTAAACGTGATGGCTTAAAAGTGACCCAGGTTGTAGGTTACCGAGGGATAATGCAATTGAGGTCAATAAGTGATTATGTGTTATTCACTGTAAATATCTATATTATAAAAGGCGTAGGAATATTTCTTTTTTCTTGTCTGCACACTTTTGAAACCACTCTTTAGACGCGATTTAGTATAACTTCCGAGTAGGTACGAGTTTGAAATTTGGTAGGAATGCGCAAATCACGCATTAAAAGGCAATAACGAAAAAAAGTCCCGAAGGAAGACGCGGGTGCGACTCCAGGAGAGCATTTCTGTTTCCCGTAAAAAAACACGTAAAATGTGACATTTCGACGTGCAGGCTTTCACTCTTTTGCAAATTAAAATTATAAAAAATTAACCTACAGTCACTGTACGTAGACTGTTTTAAAGAAGAATTTACAAGGTTTATTATTATTATCGTTGATATACGCCTTCCGTTCTAAATTACTCACATTTAACTAATATGTGACAGATTTTAACCAAATATCGCGCTTTTATCGATAAGTTCCCTGGGCAACGAATATCATTGTTGAGACTCGAGATTCCTATTATTGCCTCAATATCCATACGTCATAGGATAGAAATACGAAGCATTTACGCAGATGTGTCGATCTAGAGGGAGGGTGGGAGGGGGATACTGCAATATAATTTTCATTCCCGTCATATTGACGAGCATTTACGCTAAGTACTTAAGTATTGTAGATATGAAATTAGAGGGAGCAAGAGGAAGGGGGGGGATGGAGGAGGGAGGGGAAGGGAGGAAGGAAGAGAGGGACGGAGAAGGAGGGAGGAGAGGGAAGAAGGAAGGAAGGGAGGGAGGAAGGAAGAGAAGAATGGAGGGGGGATACGGCTATGTAATTGTCTTTCCCGTCATATTGACGGACATTTCGCCAAGTATTTAAGTATTGTAGATATGGCATTTAAAAAATAATATCAAATAACTTTCATGCTTCTCTGTGTTTATTATTAAAAATGCTGGCAACATTTCAATTTTGAAATGCAGGCTTCTCTAGTTAAGTATAATTATTCTGTATCAATCCTCCTGTGCATCGCTTTATGGGCAGATTGTCGAAAGGTAGCTGGCACAGTCTCTGCCTCCTACCCTTCCATGGGGGTGCCGTGGCGTAGTGGCTAGGGCCTTGGCCTGCTACGGTGCGAACCGGGTACGCATCCTGCAAAAGTAGGATTTTTTCAAGAGATCTTGCGGCCCCCGTATTTGCCTGTTTCGAGGAGAACACGCGAATCAGCGCTCCGTCATTCGAAATGGACGTAAATCCGTTAGTAGCGCTTGTCGTTGTTTGAAGTCACAGGGTCCCAATTCAATTCAATTCCCTTCCACAGAACTGGGTATATTCCTGGCAGAGCAATTTTCAATGGTTCACTCTCATGATTTTCAGTATATGTATTAAACATTTAAACTATGAACCTATCTAAAAAGTTACCGACAAGATAATGAAGTGCCTAACAGCGCAAATTAAAATTATCCATTCTTAAGTCGATTTAAAATTATAAAATTTTTATTTGGCTTACAATCTAATGAAATTAATCTCCCCTGTGAGGAAATTAGTCTTATGCAAACCGACACCAAAATTTTATCGTTTGGTGATAATTTTAATGCACGACTCCGAAAGGCTTTAACAGAAAGCGGTATTTTTTCGAAAACAAGATGCAATGCAGAGTTTCAACGAAAATGTTTCACTGCAACTTGTCATCAAGAGAATTAATCACAGAATAAGAAACCAGATTTCACCGTGGCGGGACGGTAAGAAAAATTATTTTAAAATTTTAAGTGGTCCTGTTGACGTACGTTTTACTGCCGTTGTACACAATGCGCTCGAATTTGTCATGAGCAAGAATAATTGGGTAACAACATCATGCGAGTTCCACGTAAACGTAAAAAAAAAAACAATGCATAAGCGGACGGGAGCAGGCTACATTCTTACGTAAATACAGAACCTGTTTATGCATTCAGGGAAAACATGGCATTCTGCGTGATTTACATACCGAGATGCCAGATAAAGTCGGAGAAAGTAAGAAATATTTTTAAATGTCTGTGGCGGCAGTTTTTTCTTGGGATATATCGTTGCATCATGGTTAATTTCAGCAAGTAAAACATACGGAATGGAATTTAACGTAAAAAAAACTAGAGAACAGTTATTATTCTAAAATTCATAATTATTAGTGTAATATAAGAAACGGGTGGGTGTGAACGACATATTAAATTTAATTTAAAATAGTCAAGCGCCAATTCAGAATATCAAAACAATAAAAAAAAACTCAGGGATCGTTGTCGACCTTTTTTGAACTTTAGAAAATAAATGTTATTCATGTCTTTATCATTGTAGTTTGATGATTTTAAACGTTGATTTTATTATATTTTGATAATTTTGAGCCCTGATTTAATTTGTATTATTTTCTAGACCGTTTGCCTTAACGCAAAACAAATACGGCTGACAATAAAACTCAACAACTTATTTGTGACTGTTTCGTAAAAGGTAAAAAGGAAATCTAGAACAGCAATTGAAAAACCAACTTGCGATGAATATATCCCCCTAGACATTCCGTTGCAGCGTTTTTAAAGACTTTTATGAATAAAGAATTTACATCAAAAGGGTTCTGAAAGACTTATCCATACACAAAACTATTGCTATTTTGTTTTAAAAGTAGTCTGCCGCTACTGCGAACGGAATATTTTGTTGATGGCAAATGCGGGAAGCATGAACATATTGTGAGTCACGTATGAAAACTGGACCATTTATGTACGCCACAACTCTTGGTAATGTTCGACATTGGTTCTAATTTATTGACCTTGCTGGCCATACTAGGTAGTGGCGGCGTTACAGCACAAATGGCAAGGAATCGTCAGTGAGCTGGAGTTTCATGCGGAAAATTACTAACGTTTGAGGCGATCGAGGAATTGTTGCCTGCAGTTGACGTTCGCTGATGACACGCTTAACCAACAGCCGCGTTGCAAAGGCCATCCTCAGAGGCAACGCTGCGCAGTAGAATAATAAGTAAGCATCACAGGCTTCAGGCAAAGTCAATGAGGGGGCAGCCATCAGACCCCGAGTGAGTTTAGACGCTCGGTTGAGATTGCTGCTGCATTTTCATCATCCGCAGTGGCACTCTAACGTACCCTCTCTTCAACAGGAAAGTTTGCAGCGACAACGCTGCACGTTAGAGTTGCTAGGAGCCTGAATGTCTCGCTCAGCCATCCAATTTGGATTTTTACATTAGTGCAAAAGTTGTGAGAATGCTCACTCGATGTGTGTTTAGAGATTCATAGATTCCTAGAGCTCCGAAGGCAAATCGATAATTCCATGGACGTTGGAAAGAGTAGTTGCCATGATAGTTAAAATGTTTCATTGTCAACAATTCGAAAATTTTCAATTTATTTGGAGTGCTGACTAATTTTTGGGTTAACGTCTGAACAGGTTCAAATTCTCTTGTACTAAAAATAAACTTCCTTCTGTTGCGCACGCATACGTTTAAGTCTGGAGTTTTTATTTCAATTCCAGCCTATTTTAAAATTAAAATTAAAAATATTCTGCACTTATTCCCGTTATCGTTACTCCAATATGACTCCGTGCAGTTTCGGGATTCGAAATTTTCGGGGTTTATAAAATTTGTGCTCACTCACTGTGTCTATCGAGTTTCAGACCCTGTCCTGTTCGATTCCCCGATCGGGATAAAACATTAAAACGGTCTCAGAATCTACTTTGGCTCCAGTTAGGAATCACAATCAACGGTGGATCTCTCGGAGAATTCTCGACTCGTCTTCGTCAGATATTCAAGCGCACGACCACGGCGCCAATCACAGCTGCGCGTGTCCGAGCCAAAATTTGCCACTCTGTGGATGAATGACACCTTGGGTCGGAGTACAAGACGTGGGACGTCGCGGGGGGAGGGTCGTGTTGCTGGTGAAATAGGGCGGAGAGGGGATTCGGGTAAAGGGAGAGAAGACCGGCCACCGAAACGCAGTGAAGCAACCGCCAACCACCTCATTTGTCAAGCGGCCTACACTCAGCCCATGTCCGGAATCTTGCTCGCCATGTCCCCAACCATATCACGCGTTGAAATATTAACGCGTGGTTTACGACCCCTTGACCTCGGGAGGAACTGATGGGAGCAGAAGGTAGAGAACCTTTCACGGCACGAAAAGATATGTATTTGGTTAACAGGCCTTTGAGCATTTAACTGATTGTTTCACCAAATTTTAATAAAATTCTTTTACTTCGTTGAAATGATTCGAGTGAATATTCAATTTTCCGCGTAAGAGAAACTAATATTTCTCAGTACCATATACCGACGTACCCTATATATAACTCGTTTTAAGTAAATAAGTGTTTCATAATTACGCCTATTTCACTCCAGCAAACATCATCTTCGTAATCGCTTACTGTAAAAGTGCCGAGTGTCATCATCAGTACACTTGAATGTCAATAAACATATTTAAAAAGTTGCGCAAAACATGCAAGCAAATATTATTCCTGTAGCCTTTCAAATGAAAACTTTTTTTGATTATGTCGTTTCGTCTTCTTTTAACCCACAATCGAGAGGGAACAGTTGATATTACGCCCATTAAAATGATGACTTTGATTAAGACATTCATTCTAGAGTCCTTTATCTGATCCTCCGCCCGTTTTGTCAGCCTTATGAACACATGGAAACGGTCATTATCTAAATGAGTTGCTAGAGAGGAACCCCTTTCTACTTCGACCCATATTTCTATGCTTCCATCTGGCGAGGGAAGGACAGCCACCGGAACGTACGTTTGGAATAATCTTCTTTCCTTCTTCTCTCATGGGAATCCTCACATACGAACGGTGGCGTACTATTACGTTTTTATGGTCTATAAGCAGCATGGAAACGCCGTTCGCAGTTTTTTTTTTAAATCCGCGGAGGTCCATTAATTTTGGAAAGAAAAGTTTTCGCTGCGAATAAATTTTGCATATTCGACCACCTTGAACGCGACTGCGATTTGCATCGCTAACCCTCCTGATTCAATTGAGGGAGAGAGAAAGAGAGGGAGAGAGAGAGAGAGAGAGAGGAAAAGAGATAGGGAGAGAGAGATGGAGAGAGAGAGAGAAAGAAATAGTCATTTCGACCGAGAAACACGCCGCTAAAGACTTCCGCCCAGCTCTAAAAAAAATCTCAACCCTGCCCGATTCTCCTCCAAACCCTCCGCATACCTTATCTCGCCATAATTCCAGTGGAAAATATCCGCGCAACAATGGGAAATTCGGCTCGTTGCCCCGCACCCAGGACTCGGAAATAATCCCGGAGTGAAAACGAAAAATAAAGCAGGACCTTATATAGAGGGAGTGAAAATGAGAAAAGATAATTAGAAAGAAGAGGGAAAATGCGTGAGGAGTTGGAGGGAGAGGAAGGGAGCGAAGTTTGAAGATTAAGGGAGAAAAATAAGGGTCAAAAAAGTACGCGGGATGTAAAGGGAAAGGAAGGTCTTCCAAGGTGAAAAAAATGGAAAACGGGATTATAATTAAGGGAGAAATGGGTTAAAAGAGGAAAGCGTTCGGGAGGAGGATGGGGGATGCAATGAATATGTGTGAATGAGAGACAAAATTTACAAAACTGGAAAGGGAAGGAAAAACTAAAGCGGAGTTAACAGACACGGAAAGGAATATAAAGCAAGGAAAAGACGCCGAGGAAAAAAGTCAACGAGGTTTCTCAAAGCATCCCCAAAAAAAAACGACATCACTGGAGAGGAACTGATTCGAGATTCACGAATCGTTCTTCTGCCATATTTTTAAAAAAAGATTTGTAAGGTCATAGAGTCATTCAAATTTAAATAGCACGCCGATTCTATGGTCCTATTGTAGATTTGGAATTATACTTTTCATCTCATTAGGTCTTGATAACAAATTTAGTTAGCTGTATATATGCTAGCAAAAAAAATTGAAGTCACACGTAATGGAGAAAATCATCTTTCTGCCAGTAAACATATATTTAGCACGTTTTCTTATTTAAACAAAATTCGCAAGAAAATAGTGAAATTAAATTAGATACGAACCATTTATAACTTACGAACAATGAATTATTCAGTCGAATACGCAGGTCCCGAGCAAAAGTGAAGAAAATTCGATTTTTCGTGAGGATTACCAAAGATCTTGTATATTCCAATCATCTCGATATTTAATTCAAATCAAGAAAAAATACATGAAAAAATAAGTACTTATCTTAGGTATCTGTATCGTCAATACCCATAATTTTATAAGCTTGTTATGCCTATTTGAAGATAATTAAGTACTTTTAAGTGTGTCCCCTTCAATTTTCTTTCGATAGTTGCTTCATTGAAAATTACAATGATATTACTGAAAAAATATACTATTTAAATGAAACACTTTTGCTAAATTCAAGGGTTCCAATATTTAATTACTGCGTTTTTTATGAGATATCTCAATTACTTCTTTTTTTAATTGCCAATACATTAAATTCTGAAAATGTCTAAAGATTCAAAGCAGGCGTCTTTTTTGGCGAAATTGAGACATGACTCGAGAAGTTAAAAAATTAAATAAAGGATTAGGTTATCCGAACGAAAAATGAATTCTCGTCGAGAGATTACCCCGCCATCATCTCTCGCGAGGAAAATAATAATTTCTCAAACCGAAATGACGGGCGCTTATCTGGGCGAAGGGCGAGATGGGCGAATGGGAGCAGATCATAATCTTCCTTTAATTTTCCTCAAGATGAGGAGAAGTCGGCTGCGGTGTAATAGGTCGAAGTTGAGTGGGAGAAGAGAAAGTGGAACTAATTAAAAAGGCCAATGATTTGAAGCGGAGAAAAATGATTCAGGCCTCCAAATTGAGGAATTTCCGTTGAAAATAAATATACTCGAGAAAATTTTTGGAGCGTTTATTTTTATTTTTTTTTATCGTCGGGGCGTGAATGAATTGAAATTGACGCGGTTTGATGACTCAGCTAAAGAGGTGGGCGAATTGAAAATGAAAATGAATCTTTAACGGCGCCATCGAAATAATAGCGGGAGAGGAAAAAAAGAACGTTTTTTTCCTTGAATTTTTTCCGAAGTTATCGAAAATAGATTTTTTTCTCATTTGTCGCGACGAATAATATTTTTTCACTCTCAAACCTTCGATATTATTGTTTTTGCCTCTTGAAGTTCTATTTTCCCAAGATCGAAGCGCATTCCATTTTTTAAATTAGGATTGATTGTTGGAGTTAATCACGAAAATGAAAACTATAAAGAATCCACTTAGGCGAATTCGAGTAATCTAGGAAGTAAACATAATTAGGGTTTAGTTGATGGGAGAGTATTCGTTTTTGTTGATTAATTACACTGAAAGGGACGTCAGGAATTATAGATATCGACCGACGGATTATCAAGGGGAAAATACGAAATACCTTCGTGAATTAGTATTTAACCTTCCGAAAGCGCAATAAAAATATCATTAAAATAATGAGTGCGGTTCCCGTTGTGTCATTAACTTACAGCACTCATTTGTGAATTTCCACGTTTTGTACAGTTTACTTTCCTGGCATTTTGAAAACGATTGGATATGGAACCTTAAATGACGCCATCGTGAAGTGCGGTACAAGCGACTGTGAAACTAACAGAAAAATAAATCAAATTTTTATTTTGAATCCAAATGGTGGTGTTTGGTGCTCGATCAGATTTTTCAGGGTTATCTTATTTTGCTTTAGTGTATGGTTTATAAGGTGCTTAACGCAAAGTGGTTCTTAACTGCCAATTCCTTCCCACTAGTGAGTCTACGTGTTGCTTCTGTTTATCTTGTGTTATTTTCAGTACTTTTTAAATAATCGTAAGGATAGCGTCACTTATAATTTTCATATTTCTGATGCCGCCCACAAAACTGGCAACATCCTCACAGGAAGAGTGTCGGTGTAATTTGAGTGAAAGCTTCGCCTACGTCGTATAACCCGTCTCGCTTCTAATCGAACCAAAATACAATGTCAATGATATCGCGGTGAAATTGAAATTTATCAAGTACATGTGTGTTGGATTCTTAGTGCACATTATTTTTATCCGTAAAAGCAAAAGATTTCAAATTTTGAAGTGCTTTGGTTTTGCTAAATAACTAGCCTCATCATGACCTGATGATGCAAGTTATTTAGCCAATCAGGTCTTGTAATAGAAACAGTTTTTGTGGAAGTTACGTTGCTCGTACTTACGTTATTTGTTATTTCCTGTGAATCAAAAATAACCAACATTGGTTAGACATTGAAACGACAATATTTGACTTACTTTACGGAACTATGAGTTCTTAAGTGCTTAAAATTTAAATTGGAAAGATAAGAATCGGGGTACTTATGTATCAGGTGTGGAGTTAGAAAAACGAGTATATAATATATATAATAATAATATATGAAAAAATCACGTATTGTCATAATATGTATGTATGTAGTTTGTAAGATATAATAACAAGATTTTTATAAAAATTTAGCAATGAAGTTTTGGTAGAATTTAAAGTTCAATTTATCGAACCTTTATTTAGAGAAAAGTAATCTGGCTGCGATCGATGTTCAGTAAGTTGAAAATCTATAGTTAAATTTCTGCAAATTAGCCATCATACAGTTTTGTCACTATCGACTTACGAGCAGACAAATTCTTATGTGATTTTAGAACGATTTTTTCAAAACGACGTCCAAAATAAATTAAAACGTGGCATATTATCATCGACTCCATCGCATTATTCTCAGTTATGATCGCGTAACAATTCAGAAAGAAGGCGATCTGCTTCATTTTTTTTTAACCACGGAACTCAACGATACAGTCTTTCCGAGAAAAACCGTTTCATTGCCGTTTTAATTTCAGAAAACCTTCCCGAAACCCTTTCATTCCAAACCTTTCACAACATCACTCACGGAGAAGGGGAAAAAACTTTTAACACAAAGCTCTGCGCGACGAAGAACAAAGCACAATTCTTCTCTCTCATTCTGTTTCAAAATCGGTCCGAGGAAGGAAATTACTCTCTTTGTCGAAGCCTTTTGTTTGAACCTTTCTCGTTATTTTTCTTCGCGTGCATTCAATACCCACGTTCATAGTCCCTGGCATTTTAACATCACTTCGGATAAATGGTATGCGGTGGAAGGATTGAAACACGAAGAAAAAAAATTCCAGGCCACGTAACGTCCCGGGAAATCGTGTAGTTCGCTAAGGGTTAGGAATATTTTAACCTGAAAACCGTCTTTTTTCCGTCTTCCTCTTCCCCTCGTCCTACTCTCTATATTGCGAGGGAATTCGCACGTTTACAACAACACACTCACTTTCTTTCCCTCCCGTTTGTTTGAAAGCGTTCATTTTCTCCGCGATAAGATCCGAGAAAAACTCGAGCTTCAAAATGCCTAAAGAGGTGAGAGTTTTGTGTAATTTTAAGCGCTTTTTTTTAAATTTTCGCTCGAAACTTTTTTTTTTTGCCGATTCGGTTCCCGCCACCTTCTTGAAAAAGCTCGCGATATGCGGGAAAAGAAAGAGGATATTATACTTTGATGGCTTTAATATTTTTTCCTTCGGCATCGTTGAGGGAAAATTAAGTGTGTTGTAGGAGTGAAAGTGAGGGGTTGAAGGGGAGAGAGAGAGGAAAAGAGTTGGATATGCACATAGAGAGAGAGAGAGAGATGGAGGAAGAAATGAGAAATACCTGGTAGAACTTTTGTCTGACTTCTTTTTTCTTTCATGTTCAACATTCTCCTGAGATTGAAAAATTCGCGGGAGGCAGTTAAGTTTAAAAAAAATAATAAAACTGAAATTTTGCTACCGATTGTTTTTGCGCTAAGAATAGAAACCGTTTATATTATTCAGGAATAAGCGCCTAAAAACCAAACCATTGAAAAAGTACTTATATCAAGTACCTCCAATAGACCGAGGGCCGCAGTTAATTATGTCTATTGAATAAACATAACAACGTTATGTATGTATGTATGATAACAACTACTTCACATTATTTGTCAAAGATCACAAATTATGTTAGAATCCGACCTGACAAGTAGATGTAAATGGCCAGGTGTTAAAATATCCACCTTGTTTTCCTAACCGATTGTTTATTTAATAGTGCATTACCGAAAAATATGTTCGCATGCCCTTTTTCTGATTTAAATAAAATTCGAAAGAATATCTCGAACATTGTGTAAAATTACATAAGACGTGATATACGTATAATTCACTCAGAATTCCTCAGTTTAATACCCAGGTCCTATGTAAATTTAATAGAAATTTAGCGGAATTAGAATTATTATTTAGAAAATAACTATCTTAATTTTTCGTTGGAAAAATTGTATTTAGCGCCAGCACTTTCTTAATAACTCAAAATCAAATATTAAGCTGAAAGAATAGAATCCAGCTGTGTTATAACAAAATTTACCAGTTATTTGACAGAAACCACTCTTGTATAATAATCCCAGTTGATAAAGTTGTTTCGCGAAGTTGGATAATAAGCTCTCCGCTTTGTTTGATTCCTAATTGATTAATCTTATAGTAATAATAATGTATTACGGAAAAACAGATTCGCTTGCCCTTGAGGATTTTTTCGAGATAATTTTCCTGCAGCCCAGTCATGGGCCATTCATTTTTAGTGGAAAAGGAAACCGCTCGTTTGGCATCTTGAAATGCATGATATCACTTCGCGAATAAGTGGTAATTGGAACGAAATCGTTAATCTTAATTACGGAATATCTTTTACTTCGCTGAAAACCAGCTTCCCAGAGTGAAATAATTGCCATAGTGATAATCATCGTAATCGATGGCTGCTTCAAAGGGGGAGGGGGGCAGCTCCTTTGCAACCATTCGTACAAAACTGCTTGGTGCGGATCCACATTTTATGTCCGTAACATAACAGGAGTGACCTTTGAGAATGTTCTCTTCATTCACCCATTCTCGTTGAAAAGCCTTTTCTAGAATAGTCATAAAAAGGTATAGCGGATAATCTTAAGTTTTAAATCTGATTTCGGCCATAAGGTGAACCTGCTAATTTTTTCTTTAGTTGCCCACGCTCGTGATTAGTGTAATATCAAATGCTAATTTGATTTTTTTGGTGATTTTAAATAAAGATACACGTCATTTTTAAGCAGTAGAACGGAATATCCAACCTTCTCTATAATAATTCAAAACAACAGTTTATGCATTTAATGTTGCTTTTATTTTCTAGATACCTATTTGAAAGTTCGTATTTACCGTTAATTTACATAAACGAAGAAAGTATAAAAGAAGTGTCGAAAAGTTGAAAGGTTAAAAGCACTGAATTTCCAATCTTTTTGTGATAAATGATATCATGAAACAAAGGCTACCATCTGTTTGTACTTAAAAACATTCTTATTGGTATGTTTTCAATTATATTTTAAAACATTATTGGATAAGGCGTTTTTATGACCGGCAATATGTTACCGACTTTAACCACTTAATACATTATTTTTATAATGCAGTCATAATCAAAACAAGTCGAGTATATATCTTGGCTATAAAGCTCATTTATGTCGTTCAAAGACCCGAGAATAAACTCTGTTTGAAGTTTGATAAACTTACTGAAAATTGTAGCCTTCAATATCAACAGAGTAATTAAATCCCGCGTGTGTCTATGAGTCTGATTTACGGGCAGAAGACAACTTTAATATCATAAAAAAGAAACAAATTTTCAAGGATTAATCTCCCATACTTCAACTTGGTCGTTTGTTGCCAGCAAAGCATTTTTTTACGCGTCAAAGGGCGATTTTAAGAACTTTTTTACGATGTTTTCTCCATAATTTTGAGTGCCCATTGAAATTACCGGAAAACATTATTCCAAAACTTTAAAAGTGTTTTATGTATTTTCAAAACTCGTACGAAAAGCACTTCATGCGAGAGAACTCACTTGACTTGTTTTCCCCGCCATCTTTATATAAAACAACCGTTGGACCTAATTGAGCTATATATTTAAAGAGTTATCCTTCCTTAAAACTCTCGTTATTCTCGCGGCATCCACCGGTATGTAGTGCAAGTTTAAATGAATGCTGCATCGTGGTTTTATTTTGGCTTACCGGAGGTTGTCTACGAAAGTGGAAGTGGAAAATATATAGTGAAAAGACCTGGTGATAGACAAAATGTCCAAAAAAAATAATTTCTTATGAAGAGTCGCGTTAAGATCTTAAAAGTTTTAACTTAAATTAGTGGAAATTCAAAGTTGCTATTCTGTTTATTCATTTAAATTATACGTTTGATATTCATTGATTTTATTCTCTCGTTTATCCAATCTTCATTTTGCAACTTGTATAAAGTTATGATTTCACACGAACAGGACATGTGGAAAATGGCTCGCCGAGTTATATCTTAAATTTCCTCGATGCCCTACGAATATACTGGTCTTGACGGGGGTATTGGTCGAAGCCTGCTTATGGAATCGTCGTTTTGTTGCGCAGAGGTAATTTCTGATTTTTATTATTAAACCAAAAAACACTTTTTTTGGGTGGAGTGAGTCGCATCTACGCTAATTTTGATCACCGTGCAGAATGTTGTAATCATATCAGAAATACGTATCGCAGATAGCTTTATCATTAGTCTTGCGGGATAATTGAAGTGCACTCATGGACCAAATGTGGAACGCCCGCCCTAGGTTACCCACCTCCGATTTGAATAAACCTGTAACACCTTCCAATATAGAAAGAATCAATGCCTGTCAAATAATTCAAATCAGAATTTCATCCTGTGCGATCTATGTCTAAGCGTTTGCCAAACAAACTATATTGAATGTGGAGGATTGTTCAAAATGCTAAATTAAATTAAGCGTTTTCGTATATTCATAATATATTTGGATGTTCATAAATTACAAACCATGCTTAAATTAGTAATAACAGTTGTCCACCAAATCGAATGAATAAAAGGTTTACACGATCTAGCAACGAATTATTGCGTTAAGAGCGTAACGTTAAGTAACACAAAGGTTACCAGACTTTCCAAACTGAAGTGGTATTTGAAAATGCTTCTAGCAACGCGTCTTTCTTATAGAGTTGTGCTTCCGGCCCTATCCTTCCCCTATTACCCCCTCTCTACATCTCTACTTACACTCTTTCTCGCCCCTCCCTATCTTCTCTGCCACCTCTCCCTCTCTCCTCTCTCTCTATCAAACTCCCCCCTCTCTTTTCCCCCTCTCCCCGGCCTCTTTCATCCCCTCCCTGTCTCTCCTCCTCCATCTCCCTCTCTTCTCTTTTCTCTCTCTATCCCCATCTCTTTCTACCTGTCTCTCTCCACTCCATTTTATCCTTCTCTCCACCCTCTCCCACCGTTTCTTCTTCCATCCCTTTCCTCTCCCTCTCTCCTTCACCATCTCTCCCCACCCCCTTTCTTCCCCTCCATCTCCCCCCCTCACGCATTTCCTTCCTCTTTCTCTTTCCCTCCATCCCTCTCTATCCAATCGCTTTCCTCTCTACTTTTCTCTCTCTCTCTCCTCTTCCCCCCTCTCACCGCCATTCCTATCGCCCCTTCTCTTCCCTTCTCTCCTCTCTCTTCCCCCATCCTTCTCTTCGCCACCCATTGCTGGACAAATGAATGAATGATAGACATTGTTTGAGCAGCCTCTTTGTATATAGACGACTCACAGATGAATGGAGGAACGTGTCGAGGAAATCTGCCCGGGTGTTTGAGCAAACATGTGTACGTATCCGTGCACTCCCTCGCGTCATCCGAGATGAACGATATGTTCTCCTCCTCTGCGTGGTTTGTTTCCACTGTCTCCTCGGCTCATTTCGTGGGTTGCGGTTGTCGCTTTAAGTGTAAGCAAGGGCTAAGAGAGAAGGGTTTGAGGGGGTTGGAATGGGATGGGGAGGGGGGCGAATAGGATCTCATTGAAAAGATGCATTTGACGCCGGAAGTGCGTGGGCGCAAGGGGTGGAGTTTGTTAACTGAGATGTTTTCCAGTTGCTGCGTTGCGAAGAGAGAGGTAGGTCAGTATATCTCCGGAGCAATGGAGAGGAACAACTTGAATGGGCTACTTTCATGGATCGTTTTTATAGCATTCGTTCAAAAACGCTGAAATGATATTTTCAGGAAGATAATACCATATTAGACTTATTTCTATTGTGTGGAGAGATATATGAATATTTGAAGGCATCTCGGAAAATTATTAGCGATTTTGCGAACAACATTAAGCATTGCATAGGCATATCTTTGGATCACTTTATTGCGTTGATGGCGTCAATAGAAAGCTGTTTCTGAGACCGTTGGGCTAGGAAGGAATAATTCATTCTGTAATCTTTCAAATACACAACTTTTAATAATAACGCGATATAGTCTCTGGAGAAACGGCGTTAAAAGTCTTGGTATCAACTTTTGTAGAGATTTAGAACATTAGATGAAATATCAGAGGTAATTAGGAGCCCAACTTACATAGGATCATACTGGCAAGATACGAGGAATTAATTGTAGGATCGGTAGATATTGTTCCTAGAACAGTTGGAGTGCATAACAGGAGAGTAACATAATAGGTCGGTGATATTCACCCATTGCGGTAGCTTGCAGTGCATTATTCAGATTCAGAATATTCATTTCCTGCCTAGGACAATCTCGAAAAAATGTCCTTTTACAGAAGTTTGGATCATTGACAAAAAGGCTTAGATCAGGAGACAAACTTACTACCTATGGGCCATACTAGTCTCACTCGAAAATATAATGCGGTCCATAAAACTTTTATGAAAAGGTGATTCATGATTTTCATATTCATAGTTTTTTTTATATAATTAGCTGATAACATCTTGTCTGTTGAAGTTTTGGCGCTAAAAATTGTTTAGGCTTCAATCTCTTGAATAAGCTCTGACGATAACTCTTATCCAACCATCCGAGGCACTCGAAATTAGGATTGCCATCCTCCGCGTAGAAAAGTTGCACGTTTCTGGTGTAGATAATAATTCGTCGCCTAATTACGTGCGATTTAGCTAATGTTGGGGTAAACGTTGTCATCACAAATTGTGTCGTAGTCGCCTTTAATTCTAATGGCGCAGAGTTTTGGCGAATGAAGCAATCAGCCTCTTTGACCTCCACCCGAGACAACCCACAATAATTTCTCTCTTTGAGCTGCACCATATTCTGGCTCACGAATTATCAGCTTAGATTCCTAAATGACATTATGTCGATCGCGACGTTTGATAAATGATGACCTAGCAGAATCTTACGGGAAAATTTTTCCGTTTTATCCGATGAGATGCATTTTGAAATGTTGACATAATTATTTCGTGACAATGGCCTTGAAAAGGCAGGGAATCACGGTTAAAATGTGTCGAATCACGTTCTTTCGCCGCATCACGAATAAAGCTCGAAATTATTCCGGATGAATCGTGTCTAGTTTGTTCATTTGTTTTCGTCTTGGATTATGTTTAGTTCATTTTTTCCCGGCAGATGTCTCGAGAGGAATGAAGTGCCGCTAATGGCTCCCTAATACGCCCGACTTTTTTTCCGAATGAAGGCGGCAGGAAGTCTCCACTTGATCTAATCGTTCTAATAATTATTAATGATACCTTCCGGAACGCTCGCTGTTGCGTGCGTATTTTTCAAGTATCAAACAGGAGAGGCACCATGGTGAAATTGGTGGTTTCGAGTCGTGACGGCGGCAAAGAAACCATTCCGGTAAATATCGCTTATGGTTGATTTCGAGTTACTATCTATACTTATCTAATGAAATAGATGGAATTATACGTTATTATTGCCAGAATTTTAAAAAAACGCTATCTTTAGATAGATCCGTCATGGAGTTGATACAAAAAATCTTATTCATTTTTTTAAACGACACATCCGCCATTAACGGAATTGAGTGGCCTTGGAAAAAGCTGAAATTGATCTTTATTCGGTTATCTGTTTTATCATATTTATTTTCGTTTGGTAAAATACAAATCCGTGCAGTGTCCTTAAAATTAACGAAGAGAAAATATGATTCACCGCTCTCACCTCTCTGCACTATTTTCGATGCTTTTCGAAAGGTTATATGCAAGATGGAATATTTTGTTTAAAATGTGAAATGCCTTTTTCTGTTGATTATATTAATTGTTATTTATGCGTTATTTATTTTATAACGCATGTTTGCCTTGCGTTCTTTTAATTTTTTTAAATAACGGGTCATAAATTCATCAAGATGACGAATTAATGGATAACGCTGCAGGAATCAAGGAAGGCAGAATGATACTCCGTGCTTGTTAACGTTTTTATTTGAATATTTTAAACACCATACAGCTCTAGTAGCCTTTTTTTCATTAATCTGCATATTTTATCGTTCAATTTATTTCTGTAGTTTGAGATTTTATGTTTGTTAAGTGCTTTATAAATAAATCACCTATAAATTTAATGGAGTAATGTTGTGAAGTATTCTATCCAATGACCAAGTATGATTTATGATAATTTTTTTGTTTCTTTTAAATCCAAATAAAATCCATCGGTAATTATCCGATAGTCAGCTATGCAGGAAACAACGTTTAACGTTCGTTACTTCACATCTCATTGAAAAAACTTTGTTCTGAAAAAATCAACGACG
This sequence comes from Uropetala carovei, assembly GCA_036926305.1. Taxonomy (NCBI): domain Eukaryota; kingdom Metazoa; phylum Arthropoda; class Insecta; order Odonata; family Petaluridae; genus Uropetala; species Uropetala carovei. The sequence continues at coordinate 10,874,831 of JAXCHB010000004.1, forward strand.
TTAGCCTAAGGTAAGGAAAAAATGTTTCCAAATTGTCAATTATTCCTTACACGCTTCACTCAAGTGGTTCACTACGTAATTCGCTGTAGAGTCCGATGCTTTGTGGAACTCCGTAATATAACGCATCTGTTTTCCTCTTGAGAGGTTCACTTTTGAAGCAGGACTTCCGAAATCGACGCTAATAATTTATTTTTTTCAGAGAAATACGAACGAATACTGAAGGGAATCCATGAACAAATTTGTATAATGGAAAAATTTTACGCCTTAAATTAATTCGTTTTCAAATAATGAATATAATGAATATTAGTAGAAAATCATGCAAATCTAACTTGATAGCAATTCCAAATGACTCTTTTTTTCAGGGAAAGTCGATGAGTTGGAACATTTGATTTTTATTGTCGCTTATAAAAATCCGCAGTGTTTTTTGTACGAGTATTTATACGCAGCATCCTTAAATGACCAATTGAGAAACACGCGTCACGCTGCCATCTATATGCGCTAATAATTTATGTCACGCGTCACCTTTCGAACAAACACGTTTTTTTTACACTCCGTTCTTTCCCATCGTTTTTGTATAATACCGTAGGTATCCGTATATTAAAACAAACACCGGAGAGCTTAAAAAAACAAAAATGGGTACAGCGGTTATCATTCCTCACACCCCTCACCTCACGCTCACTACTCTCTTCTCTCTCCCTCTTTCCCTCCTCCCCTCCTCCCCCACTTTCCCCCCCTTCCCTTTCCCCGGGGATATGCCATCAAACATCTCCTTCCAACCTTTAGAATTATTTTGCCAGGCCGCATGAATACAGGCGCGCTCGTGGGATGCTGTTTTGTTTTTCGCCTCTCTCTCTCTCTCTTCCCTCTTCTCCCTCCCTAAACGACTCGTATCCAAAAAGCGACGATACATCCACACCGGTGCCAGAATGACCGGGCGATCAAAGTTAGCATGCAGGAAAATGCACCGTTCTCTTCACCCCTACGTCTGCCCCCCTCGGGCGCCCCACCTCGGGCCCGATCGCGCTAAAATAAAGACTATCGCGAAAGCGCGCCGCAAACAAAGGTTGGCTTTTTGAAAAGGATCGATACTTTTTTTCTCTCTCGTGCCGCCTACACAAAATCAATTTCCTTTCCATATTCACCTGCGGTTTTGGCTTTTGGTCGGCGCGTTGTTGGATCTACGGTTTTTCCCTTGTATGCTAGCGAAGTGGACAAAACAGGGAGATAGGACTCGAGGGGGAGGGGTGTACAGAGAAGGGAGGGGATGAGTGGATGGGGAAGGGATTTGACTAACGCTCTGCTAGGGGCGATATCCTATCGCCAGCGAAAAAAAGGCATTTTTATCTTAGTCCGATCTCATTGTCTGGTACATGCCTTGGGTGAAACACTTCCTTCACCATTTTCAATTCTTCTATAATTCACATTTCGCGCGATGTGTTACAAAATAATAGCAGACGACACTACAACACCTTTTTTTAACGAAGAGTGTAAAGATGTATACGTAGCTGTTCCCTTCCCTCTTTCGAAACCGCCAACAAAATTCCCCCCAGATAGAAATTCTTGTCCACAAGTTTGAGAGAAATGGAAAGCGTTAGTTACTTGTGGCATGATTTAGAACAGTGGTGTCTAAAATTTTAGGAGAGAGGACCGCAGGCAGTCGAATTTGAAAAAGGAACCTAAAGGATTAATTTGGCGGTCGATACGGTCCCGTAATTAATTTTCAATTATATATTATTGGAAGATTGAGAAAAAGACGAATGATATTGTTTTTGTAATTGTCTATTTTCAATGTATGCTTTATTGTGCTCTTTAATTATTAAACTAATAGTGAGGCGGATGAGAACATTCTACCTGATGTGACTCGAGGGTTTGAGCACCGAAGCTCTAAAATGCGGTTTTTGGTTTGGAAATTGGGTGAAAGCAGGCTTGCGTTCAATCCATTACTGCAAGAACAAGGCATAAAGTTCTTTTCGTTTTGTTGTTTTCGCTTTCTCTTTTAGTGGACTTGGAAAAGTCGCAGTTTTACCATATTCTCTGGTGCTGTTCTGTTGGTATAATGCACGCTTTACTTTCAAGTTTCTGGAATTCTTAATCAAGGAACAAGCGTACAGTTAATTAAGAAATGCAAGAATGGAAATATATACAACCCACATATGTAGAATGTTCTTCCTGCGTAAATTTCAACAATTATGGAATGTTTTCACGTAGCTCGAGAAATTACAAAAAGAGAATGTGTTTTATTTGAGGAAAAAGAATCACATTATCTTCATTATTTTTCCTTAAAATGCTGAAAATGCAGATGAAATTATTCTTGCGGCATTAAAGTAAGGAAGGCTTGTACTTAAATTTACTATTTTTCGAGTTTAGTATTATCAGATAGAAAAAAGAAACTTTTTTTAACCCGATTAATTGACATTTTTGTTATGTTCATCGAATATTTTCAAATAAAATGTTATCGTTCGATCCAGAAAATAAAGCTGTTAATGTTTACAGTGTCAAATTCCAGTTAAATTCCATGACTATAGTGCCATATTACGCCTAAAGCTGTCATTTTATTTTCTATAAATAACGAAAAATCATCCAGTTCATATTAACGACTTGCGTCATTGTAATAAAACGTTCGAGCTTATATTATTCGTAAAAAGTGCCCCTTGTCCACAAATGATACGATGAAATATGAGTTGGTCAATTCAGTAATATTATTGAATTTTTCATGATGTCACAGAATGTCGTAGAATATGCTTTCCTCTCGTTTAGATTATATTCTAATCTAGAATCTAAATAATCTACAAGCGATGCCGTTAATGTTTCGGTGCAACTGGAACACACTCAAAATATATAAACAAGTCATCTAGCAAATTTGGCATTGAATATATGATTTATCGAACACACTTTCCGCACATTATGTAGAGAAATAAAACCGGGTTTTAAGGTATTTTGGGGTCAAACCAGATAGTGCAGCAATATTTTTTTATCCCATTGTTGTAGAATCCGCCGAAAGGCGGCAATGCGAGTACTCTGGTGACGAAGACAAGATGATGATGATTGATGATAAATCGATGCATAACGTGTAGTTTTAAATACCCACAGTCGTTTGGCGCCGCGACGAAAATGCGTGAGTCATCCCGATAGTGTATTATTTCGGTGATGGAAACGTGACGGCGATAACGAGATAATTACTCGATTGCAAACTTAAAATGCATTATAGAACATTGGAGTATGGTGGTAATTTAAAGAGTAATTACGTCTTCCAAAGCAATGATTCTTAAATCTTTCGCTTAAGTATTTCATCAACTACGCACTTCCTTTTTCTCTTTATCTTAATTATAATAATTTGTTAAAAAGGATATTTTAATGCAACAGTTCTTAGGCGTGTTTCGCTTCCAGCGTGAGTGTCTATTGTCGTCGGTTTGTCCGTCCGTCTGTCTGTCCGACCGTCCGTATGTTCGTTCTCGTCTTCTACCCAACGGATTTTCATGAAATCTTATATTCATGACTTACATTCAAAGATAATAAGAAAATTGCAAAAATGAATCACGCAGTCCAATCAGGGGTACCACTTTATGGTGATAAAAAATGAACTTTCCGTCATATCTCGTAAAGTATTTGTCATATCGAAATATTTTTCAAATAAAACTTGTAGAACTGGTAAAGAAGAGTACTTATTTACTTTCTTATACATTTTTGGCCGTTATCAACAAAATCAAACAAGAATGTCTTAATTCGATTTGAACTTATTTCTTGCATGGTTACTTATTCATTGTTGCTAACGTAAACAATCTCACAAACAAACGTTTAATTTCCTTAAGTGTGCATGCAATATTTTTAAATAGGGAGAAAAAGTATTATTTATGATAAAGAAAATAACTTTAAAACGCTATTTCCCTTACGTACAGGTATATCATTTCTTTCTAATACTCCATTACACTAAACGCGCCCATTTGTGATACGCTGTACACTTTCCTAACTTGTTTTTTCGTGTCTGAAAATCAAGAATAAACGATGAAATATAAAAAATCGAAAAGATACTTATCTGAGGTATATTCAATAGCTATATCAAGATTATTAAAAAGACAGATGCGCATTTCGGATAATGCAACTGTCTGCAATGGTGAAATACGCACCTGGTTCTCCTTAACCTTGTTATGGCCGTTGGATATACCTTAGATCAGTAGTGCCCAAACTATGGCCCGCGGGCCGAATGCGGTCCCCGAAGGGTTTTTATGTGGCACGCGAAGCTATGATATAAATGCAATCCGTAAAATTTAGCACACAAATTCATGTTTTGTTTTTCGCCTCTCTCTCTCTCTCTTCCCTCTTCTCCCTCCCTAAACGACTCGTATCCAAAAAGCGACGATACATCCACACCGGTGCCAGAATGAATGTTTACCATGAAACCTCATTTAGGCTTGATTTTCACTAAAATGACATCTCATAGAATATATAGATAACTTCCGATTAAAGCTATACCTAATCCGGCCCGCCGAATTAATGGCTACTTCCAATGCGGCCGCCAAAGGATTCGCAACCACCAATGTGACCTGCCACGTAGGAAAGGTTGGACACCACTGCCTTGGATTAATGCTTTTTTTTAATTATTTTATATTGAAGTCCTTATTACTTTCTCCGTACGTAGTAATGGGAAAGTATTGTGATCACGAAAAAAATCGACTTCGAGATTTCAACGGAAATACACGTTTTGAGGTCCCTAGAACACGTTTAGACTATTTCAGGAATGCTGTCTGTGTGTGTGTGTGTTTGTGTATGTGATTGTGATTGTGGGCGCTCTAACTCAAAAAAGTACTTGTCATATTAATACCAAATTTCATATATAACACTTTAGCATAAGCACAAAGAACTGATAAGTTTTTGGACAATACCGGTTAACCGGAAGTCGAGGTTTATTCGAAACCCGATTCGGTTTTTGCGATCATTATTGTATATACATTTCTATACAAATGTTGTATATAATGTAATTTCCTACAACTTTCATTTGAAAGAATTTTCCGTAGCAGTTATTGTTTAGGAATTATTTATAAATAATCGGTTTTTTCGGGTTCCGTCAAATATCTCCTTAAAAACGTATTATTGGTAATCTTCGAAAGGACCAAAGTTGCAGAGAATAATATTTCTTCCAAATTTTGTTGGAAACAAATTTTCATAGAACTATCCATTTCGGAGATATTCAACTTTTTCGTAATTTCCAGTATACAGCGCCACCACCATGTAGCGGTGAATTCTGTAAACATATTCAAAATATATTCAATTTACAGCAGTAAGGACGTCTGTATTCTTTTACGATACGAAATAATAATTTTGCCTCATAATGCTATTCATAATAATTTAAATATCTATACCCCAAATATGGAGAAAGTCATTTGTTGGCCACATCAGATTTTTTTTAAATTAATTTCAGCCATTAAACAAACTCGACATTCCTCTTGAGAATGAATGTCAAAGCTCCTTACAATTAGTTCTACATACATTTTTACGATCAACTCCGATGACAGCCGAAATGTACTCCGGTTTTTATCCAACCTTGTTATTGACATTAGAACAACATAATTCACCAAAGTCCATTTTTGAGTCGATGTACTTAACCGCGGGATTTCCCTCGACCAATTTTGAGGAATAAATAGACAGTATTTCTCTATAAAAACGACTTAATCGTCTTTAATTTAATTATGCATACTCCTACGGCAATAAGTTGAGAGGAAACGTTGAATTTAAGCTTTCAAAACAATCAAGTTATTTTTCTTTTTTCGGAAAGCTTTGGTAAACTTTAAATACTTATGCCACCATTTTCTTTAGTTAAATTTTATAGGTATAAAACATTGGCGTGATAATGAGAATAATTAAAGCATTTTAAAAGCCAAGAAAATTTTAAATTGGCGGAGGCAGACAAACAGCCCACCTACAACATAGTTGGACGGGCGCCTCCTTAACCTAGCGGAATCCGTATACAAAGCAGGAGAACAGTAAAAAATTGACCGAGAGAGGTGACTTGGAGAAGATACTGTTCGGGAGGCTGGGTAAACAACAGGCTCGCTATTGGCTCCGACTCCCTTCTAACCTCCAAGCGCCCTAGACATGTGAGACATAGTGCGCTCCAAATAGTTTGCGACGTGTTATCGTGATTGAACTTCAGGCAACAGCTCTCGAAACTTCTTGATAGCTTAGCGGAGAGGCTGTCTTGAAACAAAGGAATTTACGTTATCCGATGAAAAGGTCACTTCATGCATTACAGATATATTCCTCCAAGAATTTTAAACATGTTACTCATCTTCAATATCGGTAGACAGAATTTTGTCTTATATTTGTGAAAATATTCTTAAAGAAAACTTCGGTTTCGTGAGAAATTAATTAAAACTTCGTTTAATACCATTTATTAATGAATGATATTGTTGTTTAAATATGAATACGGTAAAAAAGTGGCTTCAAACAGGTCTTTCGATCCAAAATTTTTTTCACGATTAGTCATAATATTGATTTTAACATATAAATAGGTGCATGTGCAATGATTAGAATTTTCTTTTTATCTTTGACACTTCAACATCAGTTAGTCGATACACAGTGTGTGAACACTGTCTTAAATCTTCTGGGAATCTGATATAGATATCTCAATATATCTCAATGTCCATTCTCGGCATCTCATCCTAGGAAACTAACCACTTACGTTCTGTTCTTAAGAAAAAAAAGCATTAAATCGATGCAAAACAAATTTCTGCGACATTACGGAGGTAGGCGAGAGTGAAATGAGCGATTGAAATTAATTATGAAGAATGAGTATTCTTAGATGCGTCTAAATAAGTAAATCATGATAAATTTTAGAGAATTAGCAATTATCATGAATCATTTTGATTAAACAATGTACCTATTTTTTCATTTATAACTATTAGAGAGGCATTGACGGCAATCCATAAAAGTTGCTGCTTCACATGTTATATATGTGTCTTTTGCTTTCGATAATATGTTACAAGTTCACGCGTTAACTTATTTTCAGCGACAAATAACCATTAATTATAGTCGTCAAGAAATGAAAATAAATTGTATGGAAATAGGTAACGTAATATGTTAATTTTGCCTGTGTAATTGATTCAGTTCATCAATGATAAAACAAATGTGTCAACTTATTAGTTAATTTTGCTTTCGCTTCAGTGATAACTCGATGCATAAAATTTGAAGCCGTTAATTATTAATTGGATGATAAAATTAATAAATGCTCGCTGAAGTCTTATGAAAACTAAAAGGCGTGACACTGCAGTAAGTTGCTATTCCATTATAATTTTCAGTGTTAGTTACTTGAAAAATAAACGTCAATTTTGTTACAATTCTCAGTATTTTTTGGCACAAATTATCCACGGGTTCAAATTTCTCTTTAAAATATAAACTATGGTACTTCAGGCGTGAGAACTCCTGTCCCGATCTTTATTTTATTAAATCATTTTATAATCCTTATGTGTTAGTATAGAGCCATGTATAGAGATGAGAATCATTTAATAAAGGTTTTGAAGATTTTCTCTTCAAGCTTTCGTTTTAATTAAAGATTTTAGGGAAATACTTTTAAATCAAATGCTTTCCGTTATCACAGCCACAGTAATAACCAAGGCGAGAAACAATAAATGAAAATAAAGCGCGCAGCCTTGAATTTCACAGGTGTAACATTTCTGCCGGGCTCGCCTCTAGGAGAGGAGACAACAATCGCCCGATTGTTGATCCCTCAAGGTGTGTCTGTCAGCCGAGAGAGGAACCTTCTCTCTGACTCTTGACTTTTAACACCAGAAGGCCACAGAGACAATCCTCATGGGTGGCTTGGAGTGGAGGAGTGGGCGTGTGGGAAGGGGGCGTGGCCGCCCTCGCAGTTTCGGCTCGGAACAAAAGAGAGAGCCCCAATGGCGCAACGGGGCATGAGGTTTGCATGTGGCGCGAGCGTGTGTTTGTAGCGAGGGAAATGCTTTGTCCTCTTGCTTTTGTGGGACAACGCCCATTCAATCCCTACGTCAATGCGAAAGCACTTACCCGGCAACTTATGTACGCAACTCCTCAAACACAATCAAACCCATCCACCCCCTCTCTCTCTCTCTTCTCCGTCTCCGGCGCAACCCTCGACCCTCTAACTCTCCTTCCCATCCGTCCCTTCCATCACCTTTCATATATACATTTTTTTAGAATCCACGATTCGCTGTCTCAGGATATGGGAGGTGTGACGAATCGCAGCCAACCTTCATCTCGCGATCCGTATGACGTAGACAAATTATATTGGTACATCCTATTGCAACGATTAAGGCCGTATTAAGCTGCCAATGTTTTTTTGGAGTTAGAAGCTCGTTGATTCGACTAGTAACTCTCCTGGTGAGCTTTCAGATGATTTATAGAGTTGTTTATGTTATCTCGTTAATAGCGCCATGTGTTCATTTGTGACAGTAAAGGCTAAATTTTCACCCCATTTACGTCAATTACAACCTTTTTATAGGTATCTGCGCGTTGCCTCCCTACACGAAAATTTCAGAAATTTCCCTCATATTTCATCGACGTGTGATGACTAATTGAAAGTCATGAACATACAATGTACATTAGTTCAAAAAAGTATTTTCCCAAGGCATAACAGTGCCTTAATATTTAGGTTGGAAAAGTGCTTTATTTAAAAAATATTATTAAAGTTTGGAAACATAAAATCGTTGAATTAATGCTAGTTTATAAGGGTTGATACCTAACAATTAATTTAACGAATATATTAAACCGAGCACAAAGGAGCTTCGCTGTAAGTTTACTTTGTTTTACAATCTTTCCGCTTGAAAATTATGCCGAGCATTCGTTCTACAAGTCTTTTATAGAAAGAATAGACATTTTGTAGGAATTAATCCATCAATGGAAAACTCAGCAGTGATGCTTTGTAAATAAAATTGTTTTCATTAGTCTATCATTTGATGATGCTATTGAAATTGGAGTTCCCAGACTCCAGAGGGGCACATTTAATTCATGTTATAAATAGCTTATATTATTATGCCCTCGTGTTTTCACGAGCGGAGGTAAATAGAGCTATTATTTGTATTTCAAAAGAAAAAGTATGGGAGATAAGATGATTTATCAAAATTTGCTTTGACAAAAGAGGATAATTCCGATCTCTCTTTTACTAAACATACTAGTGTAATTCCCGTTAAAAATGACGGGAGGAAAGATACGATCGTTCAGACTATTTAGGGAGATCATATTAACATCAGAAACAACTGTTTTGAAAATCGTTTCCCCCTCCCTCCCTCACCCCTCTCCCTTCCTCTCTCTCCCCCTTCCCTCTCCCTCTATCTCGTATTAAAAGCATTCAAAGCACCCATAAGGATTGAAATAACAATACAATATCGAGGTTTAACAATGGAATAGGTAGGCAAGTTAACATCCCGTTAGAAATGACAAGATTTCCTCAAACTGTGTGAATTTAAAGTTTAAATTGGGCGATTTCGAACTGTAGGCGGAAAAAATATGAAAAGAATAAGAAACTTTATAATGTTCTCTTCAAATGGCTTATATCCGAAGAGTATAGATCAATTCTTTCTAATTTTAATCTAAATATGAATGAAAGCCTGCACGTCAAAATGTCCATTTTTACGTGTTACCTTATGGGAAATGGAAATCATCCCCTGGAGTCGAACCCGGGTCTTTGATCTCTAGTTCGATACATTAAAACGTTTTTTTATTATATCATAATGCTATCCTGAAAATTTTATCAAATTCGGTTCAGTCGATTGCGAGATATTAAGCTTCAAAAAGCATTACACAAAACGTTTGCTACAGACTAAGGCTTTTATTTATGTAATTAAATATAAATCCATGATTGGAATTATCACAGTTTCAAAGAACGAAATAGTGTAATCACATTGAGGGTAATGTTTTTCTTACACAGATCTCGATAAACATTGAGTACACGTTGTTATCAAATAAACATATCACCTTTTTGGGATTAATTGTAAATGATTCGGCGAATTTCATCTCGTTGTAACTTTTAAAATCCCTTGGCTAGTGAAACAAACAGCATTAATGGCTTTAATGTTTAAATATATAAAGTGTAATCAGGTTAAATCATGTTGAATAATTTATTGTAAAATGGAATTAGAACATCTATAGGTTTTATTAACTTTATTCGCCAAAGTGTGGTATTAAAATGACTTTGTTTCTGCTACAGTGGCCTAGCAAGCGTTGTGCGGGCTCCAGAGTTATATTTTTTTCAAGGCTCTCGCATACAATCTCTTGCAGGTCCCCTGGATTCGCTCCGACTACGACATCATCTCGCAACCTGATATCACATTATATACTCATCAATGTTAATTTGACGAAATTGTATGTCTTTTCTCGTTTCAGCTGAGTAAAGTGAATTATGGCGAATCGTATTCTCGCCTTTTTTGAAAAAATTTAGATGATTCAGCAACCGTTTTCGAAGGTATCGTTAGCGATACGTTAGAAACGTTTACCGTATTTAATCGATTGTAAACTGTCATCGATTGTAAGCCGATCCCCGCTTTTCACAAGGGCACGCGTGGAAAATTCCATGTTGGGTGTACAGACGTCCAGGTTTTCCGGGATTTGTCGCGTAAATATACCGAAAAGTATGAATGCCCCGGTTTTTTCAATTCGTAATTAAATAAAAAAGGTATCAACTAAAATTACGACAACACAATTTAAGTTATACTCAAGCATTCAATACAAATTTTACTAAAATGTAATTTCTCCCGTTTATGTCACAGATTTTTAATCTCGCAACAAAAACATCCCGGTTTCTCTCTTTGTCTTCTCCAACGTCTCACATTCGACTCGTCTATCCCGTTGCGGCATTGTGAAGCAGTATTTGATGTTTCTTCCGCGTATGCTGTCACTTTTCTCTTAAAGTCCGAATAATAATGAGCTCGTCCCATTATGGGATTATTACGAAAAAAACTCGCCAAAGTAAATGACAAAAATTTACGCTTGCAAAGGCACTTGGAAATGATGGTTGACTCGGGGAATCCTAGGATTACGCGCACGAGCATACTTACTATAGTAGATTCAACATCGGAGGGCTCTTGGCCTACTTAGAGCAAGTAGCCAATCACGAACGTTTCCCCTTCCATCGCCCCTCTCAACTTTCGTGCGGGAGAGCAGATATCGGTGCGCGTTGCCAGCTCTTGCGGATTTTCGCCTTCATCTGATATACTACGCAATTTCTAATGGCAACGCATCCAGATGTGATCTCTTCGAGAGCAGGAGTGAGACTGGTTTCCTCCCCACTCCCTTCCCAAAACAAACCGTCTCCTATTGGCTGCTGCTAACTGGTGTACGCCAGGAGTCTTCAGATGTTGGATCGACTATAGAGATGGCTCGGGAGTGAATTTATCGAAACATTTATTTCTTCCTGTTCAATCATTGTGATTCCTTTTCCATAAATTGTTTACTTATATATCAATGCACTTATATCTAGAGTTATAACGTAACGGGCACTAACGCATTGATTACTTTACATTTTTGTTCATTGATTTTTAAGACCCGATTCTAAGCCGAGTGGCAATTTTTAAGGAGATAAAAAAAGTAAAAAAGGTCGGATTACTATCGATGAAATACGATAAATTCGAGGATATGCAGTGAAGTCATCTCGACGTACTTTTCAGAACTCATTTTCGGAGAATACGCGTATACATGTACTGATGGAATTGCATCTTCCTGCGTTACGTACATACCAATGACACTACTTGTAGAGATAGCTAATTCGTTTCAAAATAGAGTAAGGCATGTGACCTATGGATTCAGTGGCAACATTCTCTAAACGATCACGTGCGTAGCGAGGATTAATATTTTCGTGTTTTTATACATTTCCTTACTCGTATAATCAAATTCTTTTCAAATTATGAATACGAAGATAGTATAACGTCCACAGTAATTAAACGAGGGATGATGAAGAGTATATTTTTATCTGGAATAACTGATGAGTGGCGAATTAGCCCTTTCGTCATATCTGCAAGGAAACAATTTTGAAACCTCTCATTACTGTGAATTTTCGTGACTGCTATTTCAAATTGGCTTCCAGTCTTTTTTTATCCTGTTTTTACCGTTAATTGAGGGAATTTCTGTATTTGATCGAAGCTTGATTAACGAAAATAACATTCTTTGAAGGATCTATTCTCCTACGACTTGAAAATTTATATTATATGTACCGTATTTTTTTAAATTTTTCGCGTTATTTGAGAAATTGTGTAATATCATCTCCTTTATTTAGTTTGATTTTTCCGAAATGCAGACGCTTGCAGGCGTTCTAGATTTAAGCTGTTTATTTCCGGTGCGTGCCAAATTCAAGTGAACATTTTTGGCATGGCTTTTTTACGCATATATCAATTACTCGAGAACAGCATGAGAGTGCTTTTTATTTTTAACCTTGACCAATGTTCGGATGAACCAGGTAGAAGTTTCGTTCAATTTGTTTGTTAATATAACTAATTATTGACCTCAATTAATGTATTCTATGCTTGGAATGCATTTTTTCCATCTGCACACCCATTAGAAAATTACTTATTTTATTTAATAATTTCATCAGTTGTATCGATGCGTATATTTTCCGGGTTTCGGGTGATCGTTATGAATCTTATCAAATTATTTACCTGAACTTCTTATGAAAAAATGAAATGAATACTTTTCACCCGGGCACATACAAACACGCTGTAATTCTACCTTGTATGTTTTAATCACTTCCAACCCAATCTGCGCTGTCCGATGGATACTATACGAAAATGAAAAGTTTGAGTGCGAATCTAATAGTGAAATATATTTTATATTTAGTTAAATATACTATGTCCAGGTCTCGAAGGAAAACAATATATTTTTTGCAGATAAATTAAATTTATCGTCTGTTTCTCCAGCTTAAGCTTAAATGTAGATAAAAAGAAGTTTTTAACACGAGGTGAACAAAACTATAATTTAAAATACGATTTTTGAACTTTTTGTTCAATTTTAATTATTCTGACAGATATTAATCTAAATTCGATTTAAATAGTCATTTCGCTTCTTCGGTCACATCTGATCTCTAGTCAGCGGATGGCATACGTTAAGGAGAACCGAAAGTCAGGTTTTTCCCATTTTTTCTTATTTAGTATGGAATAAAATTGGTAACTCGATAACGCAGAACCATCGAGCGGAGAAATAAAATTTCGAAATTTAATTCCAGATTTTTTCCACTTTCTCTCCGTATGCAACACGCACGGCAATCAGATAGGATTTTTTTTTATTCGTCCTTTTTGAATTTGGAATGCACTAATGACGAAAGTCATTTGTTGTTTTATTTTTACCCGTAATGACGTTTTTTGCGGCGTAGGAAACGGTAAAAATTTAATTATTGAATGGAATCGAAAACTTTCCCCCGGGGTTTTTCGAAAGCTTTTTTTCCACGCCCTTCTCCTGTTTTATACCCTGGGGATTGTTTCAAACGTATTTCATCTCGTGCTAAAATGGACACTTTTTGCTGTTTGTTTTACGTTAGCAAATTTTTTTAAGTTATAGGTTTTTAATGAAAATTTTAGAAAAACATCGGGTTATTTAAAACTTATAACATTTAATGCTATGCAAATTTTGATAAACAACTTACTAAATTTAAAATAATCACGTGTAGGTGTTTTTGGTCATTTATGAATTATACTTATTTATTTATATTTGGATTTGTTGATTAAAATTTACGTTTCTTTATATTTAATCCTCAGAGACAAATATAGCGTAACATTTTATCTATTCCCCATGATATTTTTAATTCCTCCTTTACATACAGCGGCTATAAGTATTATATATAAACGTTATTTATGGTAAGAATAATCGAGAGATATGCGCATAAACATCCTCTGTTGAGCACATTACTCCTAGCACAAAATTCATTGAATTGATTCTCTCTGCCTTTACTCATATGATACATATTTCCATTCTCTTATTGGTAGATTGAATTTGAAATCTATACCTAAGTAGGTACATATAGCAAGTGTGTTTGCGTGTGATGTGTCTGCGTAGTGTGTTTTCATACGCACTTGTGTATTTTTAATTTTATTATACGGTCTCTTTTGTTACGCGTTTGCGCGTCAGTAACATTTTCCGCAAAAGTTTTATTGGTACTACCTGGTTTCCGCAAGTAATGCATTCTCCTAAGGAACCCTTTAAACCAATCTGATGAAGATGCTTCCGCCATAATACTTGAAAAGCCTCCCACCTTTCTCTCTGCCTCTCTCTCTCTCTCACAATTCCGCCTCAAAAAGTTGTATCCTAAGGTGTTTGTGTGTGTGTGTGCGTGTACGGGCGCGCGCGGCCGCAACCGTACGCTAAGTCGCACTTGGAATGTAAAGGGGAAACCCTTTTGCCGAAACGAAGACCTGGAACTTGGGATTTTATGGTTAGGGATGGAAGGAGAGAGATATGATGATGATTATAAGAAGAGAGAGAGAGAGAATGGTGGGAGATATTCAGGGAGATGAAGCATTATGGAGGGAGGAAAGAAAAAGGAAGGCAGGAAAAGTAGACGCGTGCACGTGGGCGTGAATGAAAAAAAAAGAACGAACGAACCGTGTAGCTTTCCCCCCCCCCCGATGCGGACAAAGTTGTAACGATGCAAACCTTGCGACTTACTCGATGGCGTTTTTTTTTTCCTGAGGACATTAGAATAAAAAGTGAAGATCGTCGAGGCGAATAAAACTGGCTCTTTCCGTGTCGCTGCGTCGATTTAGTTGGGAAGCTCAAACGAAGTAGCGGTGTGTGTGTATGTAAAGATTCGTCGCCATAACTAAAAAAAAATTTGCGATTTTTTCGGATCCTTAACTGACGTCGAAACTTGTCATAGCTGCTGAATGACTGAATTGACAACTTCAGCCAGGCGACGATTTAAATTAGACATTTTAAACTGCGAAATCTTAACATTCCTTACATCCATCGGTATATAAGTTTCTTCGAAGAAGTATTTTTTCTGATTTTGTAATGTTAGATTTTCCTCTTAGTTATAACTGAATAAAGCATATCTATTATTAGTTACATCCATGCATATGTTTAAGTATAGAGTTCGTACCTTAATTTAGACATTTTATAAAATAAATAAAATTATCACCATCTAATCTGGTCGGAATATGTTATACCCTTTTTAAGATTCATTAATGTTCTCATTCACACAGGCCATTTTGCATGAAATACCGGTCACTTAAGATGAGAGTGCGTGCTTTTATGTAAATATCAGTCTAATTTTGAGGTTTCTTTGCCTAAGATAACTATTGTATATTTAACTAACCTCGCTTGTAAGCAGATATCACTGACGCACGAAGAGGAAATGTTCGAATTAAAAAAAATTACACAGGCTTGTTTGTAATGACGTTGAACTACAAAAGAACAGCCCAGGGACGATGATATATGAGAGAATTCAAGGTAAAAAATTAGACAGGCGTTTTCAAAAAAAGGAAAATAAAAGTAGTATAAAGATCGCCAGAGGAGAAAACAGACTCAAAGAATTTCAAACGCGAAAAATATTGAGTAATTAAGCAAAGAAAGGAGGCGAATAATGGCCTGCAAAAGTACGCCTCGTAAAACAGGAAAGAGAATACGACATCACAGAGAGAGAGAGAAGGAGAATGGAATATTTAGAAGACGGATAGGCTAAAAGCCAAAAAGAATATACGTGTGTCTACGAGAACACAAGAGGAACAGAGTCGTGAAAAACGCATTTGGCGGGAATGGAAAAGAGTTTGGAATTTCAGGGCGTAATGCTTTGGGCGTGTTACAAGGGTTAGAAGTTGGATGCTGCTTTAAGTAAGGCTGTGTAAGAAGAGAGAGTGGGAGAAAGTGAAGAGGCGGATTGACAGAGCGGATGAGTAGGAAGTTTGCCTTTTGCAAGAGAGAGAGAGAGAGATAAAGTAAGACAGAAAGGTGAGAGAGGCAGGTGGGTGAGTGCGTGGGCGGAGGAGTGGGACGGGAGGAGGAAGTCTGAGATAACAGTACTGCGTGAGGGTTTCGCATTTCAGACAATGATTAAAAGGAGACCGGCAGATTCGGAGGCGGTCATTAGCAGAGCTCAGCGGCTACATTTGAAAGGGGAGGAGAGAGTAGGAGTGGGAGAAAGAATGGGAGGAAAAACGGTTGGGAGGGAGAGAATATGGGAGGGAGATAGGAGGGAGGGGCAGAGGAATGGAAGAAGATATGAGGAGTTTAGGTAGATATATATATACGTCTATATTAGGGCTAAATGGAGACTATACACTGTATAGAATAGTCTCTTCTTCTATTTGACTCACAATCAGTCTCAATTACAAGCATGAAGACAGAAAAATAATAAAATTAAGTGATACTTACATAAGAGCAATGCCAAGTTAGCATTATTGGATACGAAAAGAGACGTATAATTGCTTGTGAGGAAAAAATAATGGTAATTATGTTATTATACTATAGGAAATACCCCGTTACAGAAAATACGTCCACGCAGGAAGTGAGGAGTGAACACCTGATAAGCCTATTGTTAGCATTATTTAATGATTGAGAGGACCACAAAAGAAAAGTACACATAGCGAAATACACAAAAACAGCAATGCATGCACACTCAAAAAATCATATACATACTCGGTAGAGAGAGAGAGAGGAGGAGGGAGAGAGAGAGAAATAGATAGGTAGATAGATAAATGTCTTTATTTTCAGGGCGAAATTGAGACCATAATGCCCCCTCTTCCATTTAACCCTTCGTTATCGATCACAAGATAATAACATGAATAAGTATATACATATAAACAGAACTAGAACAAAAGAAAAAGTTGCGTGAAATAAATACAACGAGAACAGAACAATAAATATCAAATTGCACATTAGACAGTTGAACTAATAAAAATACAATATTTGTGGTAAAAACCCAGTTAGAGCCAGGCATGGCCAACCCAGTAAAAAAAACCACGCAGGAAAACTCCCGCGAAGAGAAGGGGGGTTGGAAAAAACCTGCGAAAACTCTAGATAGTATAAATACAATAATGAATACTATTAGAAATACATAAGTTATATAATATATCTGTTAATGTAGTAAAAGTTTATCTGAAAGTACAAGAGTAATTAAACATATTAAACAATGGGGAAAAATAGCGTTACATATATTATATACACATACATACATATAAACACATTTACATCCATATATAAATAGATATAATCACATGCATGCAAAAAGAGGTTGGAATCATTGATGTTGGGAATAAAACGATGATAAATGAGTAAAGGAAAAGTAGCTAGAAATAATATAGTTATATTGCTTTTCAGAGTAGGAATTGACTCTTTGTCCAGATAACAGGAATGTGTATGTAGTGTAGACAGTGCTATGTAAGTGCTTAGAGGAGTGCAGTGAAAGGAGGATTAATGAGAAAAAAGGATAAGAGGGAGGAAAAACTGCCTTCTTATGCAGTTTAGGTCGTTGCGACATGCTTAGATAAAAACGGTTTGTGGAGAGCAAGTTTAAATGTCCTAGCTGATGGAGAGTTTTTTATGCCAACATGGAGATCGTTCCAAAGTCTAAAGGCCGTTACATGAAAGTATTTATTGTAAACATCTGTACGGTGGTGCGCGATCAGGAGCTTACGGTTGCCTCTAGTGTTAAGGTTATGAACCGCACTGATTGGGAAGAATTTTGTGGAAATTTAACTAGGTTTACCAGTGGACAGGACCTTGTAAAGAAGAGTGGGGATGTGAAGATGCCGACGAGCATCGAAGTTGAGCCAAGCGAGTTCGTGGAAGGAATTGGAAATGTGGTCGAATTTTCTGAGGTTGTTGATGAAGCGAATGGAGGAATTGTGCGTGCGTTGGAGTTTGCTTCTTAGTTCATTCGAGAGGTCCTGGAATACGACGTCACAATAGCCAAAGTGGGGAATGAGAGAGAGAGGTGAGAGGGAATGAAGGAATTGGAAATGTGGTCGAATTTTCTGAGGTTGTTGATGAAGCGAATGCAGGAATTGTGCGTGCGTTGGAGTTTGCTTTTCAGTTCATTCGAGAGGTCCTGGAATACGACGTCACAATAGTCAAAGTGTGGAATGAGAGAGAGGTGAGAGGGGATGATACGAGAAGGCGATGAGGTTGGGGGTGTGGGGATAATGAAGCGAGCGGTTCCGAAACAGGCTTATTGGGGAGACGCGCAGTTGAGTCTTGGATTTTTTTAGGGTTGGTCCAGAAAGTGAGGGGTAATGAATGGAGCGGGGGGTGAACATGACTCCGCCTGGAGTTTCCTCTTTCCTCGCATCAAAGAGATATGTCGGTATTCGACCTCCGCGTCTGCCTTTATTTTAAAACAAATGATCTTGATGATAATTTCCGAATAACTAGGCAATATCGAATTCAATGGCTATGACGCCTTTCGGAATTTTTTCCTACTTCGCTATTATTGTCAAATTACGTCTATCTTGCTCATTTAGATTCGAAGTCCTCATCGATGTGTATCAATTTTGAACTGAAATTTATATTTCGGTTAACTGTTGATATATATATGTTGATATATATCTAATCGCGTAGCCAATGTATTGACATGGTATCTTAATATTGCATTAGCAGTTTATTAAAATGGGCAACATTAGTAAATTCATCTAGCTAGATTGTCTTGGACTGCCATGCCTGGTGATAACAATGTTTATCACAGATTATTCTTTTCCTTTTACGTTTTTGTTATATAAATATTAATATTAGCATAGGATGCCTTCTTCCGTTATCTTGCCATCTTAAAATTTCGATATTGGTCTAGCTTCCTTTGCTTGTTTTGATTTAGTTAGAGGAGGTAATTATATAGACTGAAATTTTATATGCAAACTACAGATTTCACTAATACG
Source organism: Uropetala carovei (assembly GCA_036926305.1). NCBI lineage: Eukaryota > Metazoa > Arthropoda > Insecta > Odonata > Petaluridae > Uropetala > Uropetala carovei. The sequence continues at coordinate 10,893,646 of JAXCHB010000004.1, forward strand.
TAACGTTTTGGATGCCTAAATAATGATATACGTATGCTTTCGTTTTCCCGGAAGAGGAAGAATGAGTGGAAATAATTGTTTTAATTATGATATTGAGTTGCTGTCGAAATTAGCTTAAAATTTTTTTATAATATAAAAAACGAGTTTTTCGAGTTTTTCATGAAAAATTCTGGAAAGGAGTCCATTGTTTTTATATAGTGCAATATCTTTAAATGGGAGAGGAGAATGAAACCAGGAAGAAAGTATGTAGACCAGGGATGCCAAATGATTTTTGAGCCGCGTGCCAAGAAAGTACTGTGAACCATCAGAATTTTTTTCGCGTGCCACTAGTTTACTATTTCTCCTAAGAAACTTCACGTTTAATACCGAAAATACAAGCTTAGGCGTGCAAAGTAAAATCCCCTGCGTGCTATTTTTGGCACGCGTGCCACGCACTAGCCATCCCTGATGTACACGCTCACGGCATCATTCGAATAGGCTGAAGTTTAGTACCTTTTCGAGTTAGGAGTTTTTCTCAAAAGTAGCTATATACAGTGGCGCGTTAGGGCTCTCGGGGGCCCTAGGCAAAATAAATTTGGTGCCCTACTCCCTACCTAAATAATGTTTAAAAAACTCAGGAATGACTTTTTTTCTTAAAACAAATTTTGTTTCGGTAATATTCAGACATACTTATAATTAAAAAAGTCACAATTAGTATCACATTTTTATTTTATTCCGATTCTATCAACAATAGGTATATTCATGCTTACAAAAAGATACTAAAAAATTAAAAATTACATTATAATATGAACATTTACATAGGTACATACAATATATTATATGTTAACTTTTCTTGACTTCCGAGCTGAAAAAATATCTATTATACTATCATAATTAATTTGTTCTGTTAAATACACAATATTGCTAAATTATTTAATTTTTCTTTCCCAAGTGAATTTCTCATATAATTCTTTATTCTTTTTAACACGGTAAATGACCTTTCCGCAGATTCATTCGCGATCGGCATTGACAAAAATATTTTTACAATTATGTAAACATTTGGGAAGGTTGAAATTAACCCTTCCTGAATTTCTATATTCATTTCCATCGGTGTATTTAATTTCTCAATCATTGCAAAATGAAGAAATTGGGCTACTTCATCTCTAAACAAAATTCCATCAATGTCATCTTTATAATTATGAATTAAATTTGCAATACAATTGTCATAATCATTCGGTGATGTATCGCGTAAATTTAAATTTATAAATATTGCGAATTGCTGTAAGACGTTCGTACACCTGAATGCGTCTTTTAATTTCTGATAGTAGACTATCGCATATTATATTAAGGCAACTCACAATAAATAACTTTTTCCAATTAATATTGCTTCGTTATCCCTGTTTTCGCCGAACTGTAGTTACATATTTTGGGTCCTTCCTTTATCAGATTTGTATTCTTTATTACCTGTCAATGATTGTGCTTCTGTTTCCATACTTTCAAACGCGTTACTGTTTCGAACTTCTAAAATAAATGAGGATAATGATTTAAGAAGGTTTACACCTTCTTGTAGATTGCAATCTTTACTTTGCAGATTTTTATTAGTGGCATTTATTCGTTGTAGAAGTGTATTCCATAAAATCAACAAAAGTGCTGTTTCATAATCTTCAAAACAGTTGTATAGTTTTTTTGCTTCTAATTTCGGTATAGGTTTTTCATTTGGTTCATTAGAAAGTTCAAATAATGCTTCTTTTATGGCTACAAAATTTACCTTAGCAGCTAATATTGCATCCGTCCTTGCGGACCATCTGATATCACTGATTCGTTTTAATGTAAAATTGGATTTTGTGTTTGTCTTAATTAGAAGATCCCACCTCTTTGTTGACGACGAAAAGAAGACGAATAAATTTTGAATGAAATCAAAAAAATGAATAGCCTTAGAACGAAATTCTGCAGCTGCATTAACTTAGTTATTAAACAAATTTAGGATGTTTTTCACAAAAAAAATAAAACTTTAGTAGTACTAGTAGTATAGTACTAACACGATTTATTAAATTTTATATTAACTTTGGATACTTTTCTAAGAGTTCACTAACAGACGCTTCGCTTTATATATCGTAACTATCTGTGAGGTTCAAGCAACATAACATCCCTGGTTATCCCAAACTTACCAGTTGGGAGGAAAGGTCTTTCAAACAAAACAAGTGTCGGACCGCATTTGATGTGTGATTGGTGAACAACTCGAAACCTGAATCAAACTACCTGAAAACATTTCTGTGAGAAATTTTCTTTCCGCCTTTCACAGATTAAAATTCGACTTCTTGATGAAAGAAGTACAAGAGATAAGCTTTCCGTCCGCGTCTCACGGATTTCGCCCTTTTTCTTGAGAAAAACGTTATCATTATGCAGTACGACTTCGATATTTCCGGCTTTGACAAGTTTCCGCCTGATAAAGATTCCGCCTCTCACAGATTTTACTATTTTAATAATTATATTTTAGTCCCTTTAAAAACTGAAACAAAATTAATTTGGGGGCAATTTCTCCTTCGTCCGACGCGGCCCATCAAACAGTGTGAGACTGTAAATGCGGTCCATCTAAACAACCGCAACTTTAAATGCGTCCCGCCTAGGTACTCGGAAATACTAATGCAGCCCGCCATTGGAAAAAGGTTGCATTCTCTAAGGCTGCGAGAGCTATCCCCACTCCTTCTTCACATATTATTGTACTGTGCACTGTAAATTCCCTCTTTTTCTGAAGCGTCTCAAATAGTGTTTTAAATCTTTTTTAAATATAGAGATAAATTTAGTTCTTTGCTTCGGAAATTATTAAATGTAGAAGGAATTAAAAATATTCAGGTCGAAAATCGAAATTGTAATTTATATCGTAGCAGCAGCCATGAAAATTTTGTAAAACCAGCAAAGCATCCGTCAGTTACCTATGATCGTTTCTAAATCTAAACTTTTTTTATTTTATAATACGCTATCGATGAGGAGGAACCGATGATTTCAGCCGAAATATGTATATAGCCTTTCCTTCCTTTTTATCGTTTATTGGAGCTATCCAAGTTGTCTATCTAGAATAGAGATGGGCACATCGGCCCCGTGATCCATTATAATAATTTATTATAATTTCAATTTATTGGCTAATATTATGGCCGAAGGGCTATATCAAGTGAAGTTATGATGCTAATATTGTTGTTAGTTATTGATTTTGATTAACGGAATCACTCGAATTCTCTCGAGTAACTTCCGATGCGAACCCTAATGCGGCCTGCCGATTTATCTGCACCTGCTAATGCGGCCTAAGCGCCTGCAACTGTTCATTCAATAGTTTCCCTAGCCTAGCAGATGATACTCTAACCGTGTATGAGGATAGCAAAAAATATTTGTTTTTCTTAGCAGACCATACGTATAAATAATAATAATAATAATATTTATTCCACATAAATAGTATATAACAAATAAAAAAGTTCAATTTTATTTAGTGGAATATAGGTACCCCAAAGGAAAACCTGATTTGGGGTTACCATCCAGTACACTTAAGGCAGGCAAATGGCTGGTGTAGTGAATACATTATTTTACATACAAAATATTCATTCAGCTTTTAGCTGATCGTAATCTTATTTCCAAGAAAACTTGTACAAATATTTTGGAAAGTAATACATGTAATGGAACGCTCGTTCATTACATTGTAATCATGAGAAAACATCCTACAAATATGAGTCGATAAGTATCTATACACTTAAAAAAAACTTCTTTTGTCTCTGGTATCGTATTATAAGATCTTTTGTTTTGTGTTTCGGTATAGCGAAAAGATATTTACAAAAGAGACCGCTATCGTAGTTACAGCACGCAATATGTGAAATGAAGCTGTCCAGGTATAAGTAATCTGATCACTAACTAACTATCTCTGCCACCTCATATGCTCACCATTTACTCGCAAAAATTGTTTGAAGTAATGTATGGAAAGAGGCCAAGTTATCATCGTGTTCAAAGTTGCAGGAAAAATAAATTGGTTAAAAATAATAACACGATATGAACGTTTTTTTTTAAGTAGATAACAGAAATTACACCATTACATTTTCTCAGAGTATTTTTGGTGACGGTTTACAGAATATGGTAAATGTTACTGCTTACCAATATTTCAATTAATTTGAATCGTTTTTCGTCTTACAAGAAGAGAAATATTTTGCTTTCTTTAGTTACGACATTTAAAAATGATATATTTATTAACGTTCATTCTCTTTGCGACACACAATCTTGACAATTTATCGCTAAGGTAGAGTCTTTGAAAAATATTTTACTCATAGCAGCTCATCAATCATGTAGGGCATGCTTTCATAATCAATTATTTTTTCCCCTTGAACCTTTACGTGCAATATTTTAAACCAAAGGCAAGATTTTTTTTGCTGAATATCTACTCAACTCCTGCGAGCGTAAATGGCACGGTACTATCATTTTTCGGACGGTTCTAGAGTGCAGCTCGAAAGCAATAAACAACTTATCGCGAGGCGCTTTCGTCGGGCCCTCTAACCCGCCGCCATTTACGACCCACCGCTTTTCAAAAATTGTATGTTCAAGGCGAAGGAGGTTGAAATTGTCGGCCCCAAAATGCATAAAATGAAGATACGAGCGCTAGATATTCCTTTTCGGAGCTGGTTTCTCGGAAGGGAAGAAATATCTGTACGGAACTTGTCGCGCCGATGAAGGGGAGAAAAGGAAGCATAAATTGAATGCTCTTTACGACCGCGCGCGAAGACTTCTGGGAAACTTCTTCGCTCCGCCTATGTTACTCGTGGAGTACATCTCCAAGAGAGAGAGGGAGAGACTTGCATTACATGCGCGCATGTGTTGTTTCAAAGCGATATACCTAGAATTTGTAATCAATATGTGTGCAAAAGTGCTGCTGAGAGAACCAGGGTAGCCTTAGTAGGAAAGAATTCAATTCGGCGAAAAGTGTAATTGAGGTTTTCACTCGCGTCTGGACGGTTTGGAAAATTAATATTGATTCCGATACGCGCAAACGAGAAAAGTTTTCATAAACACCCTGAATGTGTTAAAAATGAAATATCAGAATAATGTTCTGCAGTAAACATTAGCAGTTTCACTGTAGATCCCGATTCACAATTATTATCATCTTAAAATTTTAACGTCAATATTTTTTCTGAAGAAAACCAATGCCTCGTTAAAAGAAGTATTATAATGTGGTTATGCTTTAGATAAGGCTTGCTCAACCCTTTATCAATCACTCGACATATTTACCGTGGCACAATTTTGTTGCGGCACAATTTTTAGAAAAACAATAAACCTTTATGACAATACCAGTAAAACTTACCTTTGACACACAAATAAGCGGATATAGCGATACAAAAGGCAATAAAAATTTAATACAGTTGTTTTTAATCACCGTAGTATTTCAGTTATGGAAAAGTAAAATTTTGATGTAATTTGTTTAGAGCTTGAACACCATTTCTCTTGGTATTTCCGTATAAAATTTAGACTCTAAATTGCGTATGACGAATATGTATGTGACCACTGGATTAAATCTTTCATTGTACATATTGATTTTATATGTTTTTCTGGCCCACGAAAACTAACAAATTAGTTGATGATGTACAGCAGGGTTTCCCATCCTGGTGCACGCGAGCACCGCTGTGCTCTTTGGAAGCCCTATGGTGCTCTTTGACAACCTGAATGTGCTCTTCTACGGTTCTTAATATCCCATTTCTTAGAACCAATCATTAAATTTGATCGGTTTATTTCTTTCTATAAGTATTCAAGATCATTAAGAATACCTAACTTTGATGTCGTTTTGGTTTCATTCAGCATCATTCCTATTTTTTCGGAAGTATAGTTGTACTCGCTTGATATTCTACTTTACAGCTTGGTGCTCGCCACATCTAAAAGGTTGGGAACCCCTGATGTACAGGGTGGCGCACGAAATGATCCACCATTAAAACCATGCACAAAATTTGCCATTTTGCATACTGGAGGGAAAACTCGCGCTAACCACCATCGTGTTAGCTACGCGGGACTCATATGCCTCTTACGATTAGCGGTATCTCGACAAACTAGTGCATTCGCCCATGCGATTCAGTCCCTGTCCGTAGTTACTGTTTCGTATTAAAAAAACGAACGGGATCATTTCGCAGAGTAGTACTTTATATACTAATACATACCCGTGGTTGCTCTTCTATAGCTGTAGAATTTATTGTATTAATGACAATGGCTAGGCATGTATTAGTTCAAGACATTTCTTACAACAAAAACTACACTGATAGCAGATATCATCGATACGTAACATTTTTTCAACTGTAAAATTTGGAATATATTATTTAATAAATTAGGACATGATAACGATATCGCGGGTCCGAAAGATTTAATATGATCTACTTCAATTATTTATTTCACCCCAAATCTAAATTCATTAAAACAGTCCATGCCAAGAGAAAAATCTTATAGTTCTAAATTTAAATAAAAATCACATCACGCATTGGTGCAATAAATTCCGTTGCAGTAGCATTAGTCCTTAAGGCCACGTTTCAAATCTCGATCGTCATCGAGACTTTAAATTTAACGGCAGAACTTTCGAAAGGAAAGACAGAGCGTGAGGACGTACCTTATCGTTACGACACATTTTTTTTCCGTAATACACTCCGTTGATGAAGAGAGTTTTATATCGAACGAGAACGGAAAAGATTGCGTCTAACTCGACAAACGCGACTCAATTGGGAGAAGCTATAAAGATATTCTTTACGACCCCCTTTCGTCCGCTTTTAAATCCGACACCTCAATTACTTACGGAGAAGGAAAGAAACCCGTGTCACGAGCTAGGGAGCTCATTTGCGGATAAAATCTCCGAACTCTGCGACTCATTTTTACCGAGTCACTCTGCGGGGCAATAAAAAGACTAAAGGTGTCGCGGGCATGCGAGTCGCAACGCCCCCGTGAAGTCGTGACTGAGCAACTGGCGGGGAATGGGAATGTGGAGGGGGAAGAGGGAGGTAACGAGCAAAACCAGAAATCCATACTTGCTATGAATACCGCGAATGTGTCTCGAGAAGGAGCGTTCCTCTCCGCGCGGAAATAATTCTGCAGGGCGTCGTCTTGTGTCGTTAATTTTTTTAATATGAAGACGTAAATTTAAGATGTAACTTTTATTTTTTTTTTATCTTTCCTTTTTAGGTAACTTGACCTCTTCATGGTACACTTGGCCATTAAAATTTAATTATACAGTACAGATAGGAATTGAAACCTTCAACGAATAGAGAAGTCATAAATGTAAAAAAGAGTTTTCTTTATAAGATGTTGTTCTTTGAAAACTATTAAACATTATATTTATAGCCTTTGTAAAGGGAATATCTAACAAAATGAATGGGACCACTGGATAGTTGAACACCCTTTACTGGCTATATCTGTTTGATTTTGATTCTCCCTAAATCAGTCTATTAAAGTAAAATTGCGTCTTTGTGTAACCTCGTGTGGAGGATAGTCTATAAATTATAACTTTTAAAACATTTTGTCACATCTTAAGCTGACGAACTGTATATTTCAGTATAAGAACATTTATGGTGCATATCTGTAAAAGTGTCACTTTTTTCAATAATACCACCCCATAACTAACGCAATGAGCATAAATTGACATTAGAATCACCGAACACGAGGAGTTAGACCTATAGTTGATGATTTGTTTCTGGAAATATCTTTTTTTACTCATCAAATTCAATGACAGCAAATAACTAACAGGGTAAACATTAAGTTAATCACCTCAACGTTTTTGTTTTAATTACATTGTCGTTACATTTAATTCACATCTAATTAGTTCTTACCGCCAAACTCTCTTCCTCTATATTTCTGTCAGTTTTTTTAAAAAAATACAACACCTGCCTCGTGGAAAGGTATGAAATGCGTTTAATCATTTAAACCAGGTCTCAGCATTTTCTTTCTTTGCTCTTTCTGCTTTTCTTCCATTCCTATTTTATCCTCTCTCTCTCTCTTTCCAGCAATAGCGATCAAGTATGTCTCAACTACTAATAGAAATTTAACAAATTGAACTATTTAAAGCAATGAATATGTTTGTTGAAACAGCCATTGGTGACATACCATAATAATGAGATTCATTATTTAATTTTCTTTTGTGGTCACAATTTGAGTTTTATCGTGAAAATGTTAAATATGCGCAAGTTGTATTTTTTCTAAAATATAATAATACGGGATCTAATCTCCGTTTCTCCTTTTTTACTTTCTCCATACGTAGTAATGGGAAAGTATTGTGTTCAAGAAAAAAATCGACTTCGAGAGTTCAACGGAAATACACATTTTGAGGTCCCTAGAACACGTTTAGACTATATTCGGAATGATGTCTGTGTGTGTGTGTGTATGTGATTTTGGACGCTCTAACTCAAAAAGTATTTGCCATATCGTTACCAAACTTCATATATAACACTTTAGCATAAGCACAAAGAACTGATTAGTTTTTGGATAAAAACGGTTAACCGGAAGTCGAGGTTTATTCGAAACCCGATTCGGTTTTTGCGATATTTCTCCGTTAAAACATCATTATATATATATATATATATATATATATATATATATATATATATACAATTCTGTTGTAGATAATGTAGTTTCCTACAACTTTCATTTGAAACAATTTTTCATAGCAGTTCTTATTTAGGAATTATTTATAAATCATCTGTTTTTTCGGTTTCCGTCTAATATCTCCTTAAAAACGTCCTTATTGGTCATCTTCGTGAAACCAAAGTTGTAAAGAATATCATTTCTTCCAGGTTTTGTTTGAAACAAATTTTCGTAGGACCATCCATTTCGGAGATATTTTGCTTTTTCCTAATTTCCAGTATACAGCGCCACCACCATGTAGCGGTGAATTCTGTAAACATATTCAAAATATACCTAATTTACGGCAATAAGGACGACTGTATTCTTTTACGATACGAAATAATAATTTTTTCTCATAATGCTATTCATAATAATTTATATATCTATACCCCAAATATGGAGAAAGTCATGTGTTGGCCACATCAGATTTTTTCACTTTATAGCACTGCAACTTTCTCTCCTTCCCTCTCAGTTTTCTCAATCAATCGAATGAGTCTCAGCTTTCTCGTATGATTAAGCAATCAAGTAGGAGTAGGTACACACAACTCTTCCAACTCACCTCCTATTAGGTACTTTCCCGGACGTGAGGCGTATTCACACTCTCACCCACTCTTCTTTTCCTCCTTTGCATTTTTTCGCAATGACGTTTTTGTCAATCCCAGCCCGGCTGGTCGCTATATCGAGTCCCGTTAATCATTTTTCTGATACTCAAGTTTAGCTGTTCTCGCAAACACGCGTACTGTTAAACTTGAGTTTCCCCAGAAACCGCGAGATGGCGTCGCATTTCACTCGAGCGTTCCCATGGCAGGAGGAAAGAAAAAAAAAGAGGTTTCGAATTCCCAGACGTTACTTTTAACGGCGACTCGTTAATTCGTATCCTCGGGGCTGCACTTTGGAACGCCCTGGCAATCACCGTTGTCGGTTTGTGCGTGTTTGTGTGTGTCTTTCCCGTATGTTCGGCTGGGCGGCATGAAATAGTCATGACTCAATCCGATTCCGACGACTCCCTTTTTTCGTTATTTTTTTTTTTTTTTTTTGAGGGTCGCCTCTTCAAAGAGGATGAGGTGGTTGGGGATTTTTATGTTTCCACATGTAGTAATGAAACGAGGAGTGTGTTTTTTCTAATTTTTTTTTGTGTTCCGGATGCATTTCTGAGGCGTCAGGCGAGCCGTGTTACCAATGTAATCGTAATTTCGCTTGGCCGTGGACCATATTTCCTAATTTTTTTATTTCTTCATCGGCGTGCCGCGGGTTTTTTTTTTCGGAAGCCGCGTCATCACGCGGACTGTCGTCGTTACCGTTCATTGGCTTAGCTCGAATCCCGAATTGAACTTTTTTTCGTTTAATTATTTTCGTCTCGGTCGCCATCGGTTACGAGCCCGACCTGCGTGTTTTTTTTTCTCAGTGCAGACTTTTATGTTAGCAGCTTCACTGTTTGGTACGAATCTGGCGTTGTGTAGTATATGCCACATCAATGAAATTTTATAGGGCGATTTTTTCAAAGCTACTCTGTCGAAGTATTAGATACGACTGAGTTTTTAGCTACTCTAGATTGTAAGCTTTTATTAAAAAAAAAGCTCGATTTGGGGTCACGGGGAAAATACCGAAGGATTACCTCATCTGATAACTTCCATAAAGATTCGTAAATATTTTAATGCCAAGAAGAGAAGTGTCCAGATGCAAAGTTCCCATTGTCGTAATTTATCCTTAATGCCTTATAAAACTGACCTATTATATTCGTTCTCGGTTAATCATCAATAGACGTAGTATGCCATGCTAGAGAATACCAGAGATATTGCAGATTATATTCCGTAGTAACATTTAAAGAAGATTACATTTTTCAATTCGTAATTATTATTTCGAAGAATAGCTAATATAGATTTTACATGCTTGGAAGCCTTTTTTTGACTCTGAAAAATCTCGCGCCAAACATTCTTAACACTTTGTTCTTAGAATTACTGTTCTATTTATAACATATAAAAGCACGCGTCGAAATAACTTCATCAGCTTATACCCATATCTTTAATCGGGTGTTCTAATAAAGCTGATCCCTCATTTTCGAAATGGGACCCATCAATTTTGCCTCATTGTGTTCACGTATCATCGACATTTTCGGATTTGAAAACAATGCGTTTCACTCCCTTAAGAATATAATAGGTATGTATTACGTACATACAGCTATGGTCAACAGTTGGTGAATATTAAATAAAAACTCTTTTGCGCAGCTGGAATTAGCACATTTAAAGGAGAAAAAAGATTTTCATGTAAACTTAGAGGTATTATCAATACACTAAAACGAAAACATCCGATTGAATTTCGTAATGAGCCCAATGAATAGATTTAGTGTAGCAAACGACCGATCATTTGTTGACCTTCAAAGAGCTTTTTATGATACTTAAAACGTGGTGAGAGGGAGAGAGACCTTGCCATTTTGTTTTAACAACGAAATTTAACCCACCCTTTAGATATCCCACTCTCTTAAAACTCGAGATTCTGATAAACTTCATCATTATTCGACGCTTTAAAAAAAACGTTATATTCAAAGGTTTAAGGAACTATTTGACCTTGTAAATATATTTTTTGCTATCTACATCTTATTCCGCCGCAGGACTTTTTTATGGCCCAATATTGCCGCCTCGTCATCCTTGGATCCCTCCGTTTATCTGCGAACTCTTTAATTACACGATTATTTTCCGCGCTCTCTTTTTTAAATATTTTTTCTTCCGCTCTCTCTCTTTCTTTTCCGTTCTCTCTCTCTCCTTCCCTCGCCTAGGAGGAACGAAAAAAAGATGATCGTGAAACAAGTCGCACGGAGCCGTAACGTACCATTTCGCAGACAAATTACTCGATTCTATAAATATTTTTCCAATTAATGGAACGTCCCCTTCTGCGCGTCGCTTTACAAAACTTCCACACGGAGGCGTCCGCTGTCGGAGAGGGCATTTCGCGTTAAAAAAAACCGCGGCCGTGCGACGCGGGCGGCGGACGGATTAAACACAGTGTTTAATTTTTACGACACCGGAAGTAAGGGGAAAAATAATATGGGGAGGAGGAGAGGGAGTGAGAAAGGGGAGATAAAAGGGGGAGGGAAGGAAGGGAAGGAGGGAGGAGGGGGGAGGGGGGAAGAACACGAGGTTCGTCTTTATTCACGTGGAGCACGAAAAAGAAACAATGAGATTGTCACGGGAGAAAAAACTCGGGAATTCACGCCGCAAATGAAGACATTAAAGAAAAAAATGAGAATTTTTTTTAGACCAGTGAACACGAATTATGTAGGAAGTGGGTGGGGCGGGAATGGTGTGTGTGTGTGTCACGGGGAGGGGAAATGCGTGTGTTTGGGAGGTGAATTGAGGAAGGTGGGGATGTGGAGTGCGTGGGGAGGGGAAGGAAAGGGGAGTGGTTCTCAATGGGAGGTGGCGAAAGAGCGTGCGGAGGTGGGTGGAGGAGTGGTTCCAGGAGAGAGAGAAAGAGAGAGAGAGGGAGGGGATTAAATGAGGGGAGGAGAATGGAATGGGATGGAGGAGAAAGAGAGAGAGATTTGGCTGTAGGAGGAAAGCCGTAGAAATGGAAGAATAGAGGAGATAGAAGAAGATAATGGAAAAATGAAAGGGGGCAAGTGAGGAAAGTTAGGCATAGACAGGAAGTAAGAGAAGCGTGTAACGTGTAAGTTACATTATTAGAATTTGTGGCAGTTATTTTATTTAAAAGCTATTATCTAAAGCTGATGTTCTCAACATGGTACTCGCGGGCACAGTCTCGATCTTCTACGATGCGTTTCCTAGCACCAGAAATTTTAAATTGATCGTTTTTTTTTCTTTCTAAACATGTCAAAGAACTTATTATTTTTCCCTGATTTGATTTTATTCGTGGTAATTCCTATTTTTCGCTTTATACACCGGAAAATAACTCGCCACGTAGAAAAAGGTTGTGAACCCTTGATTTTAAACTTTAAATGTTGAATTTATTAATTTCTTTAGCAGGACATAAAAACTTAGCCGGGAGAGAACATTAATCAATTACATTTAAATTAATACAAGTTAAACATAAAAATATGAAGCAAATTACATAAAATAACAAGTGCTTGCACATGCGTGAAATTCTTATTAAACGATGATAAAGTTATTTAAAAATTGTAAAAGCAGCTTGTTCGTTCGTGGTTGGTCGTAATGGCTATCAAAGCTACCACTAAGCACTTATACCCTCACCATAGCAACCATTACCTTTCTTCTCCTATTTTTATACGAATAAAACTTAAATACATTTATACATTAGTGAATGCTTATATGAGAGAGAAGGAAGGAAAAGAGAGTGAAAATGAACTGAAGGGAAGAGAGAGAGAGAGAGAGAGAGAAAAGGGACGAAAATGAAAAGAAATTAAGAGTAGAGAATGAGTGGTTAACGAGATGAGAGAACGAAGCTCGTAATGAGGAAACACGCGATGAGTCCATAATGTAAGGGAAAAAAGAAAGGAAAGGCATGACGAAACGCAGAAAAAAAGGAAATGCAAACGGCGTGGACGAGAGAGATAAGGGCTAGAGAAGATTGATAGGAGAAATTTTATCTTCAATGCGGCATCGAAGGGAAAAAGAAAGAATAGATAGCGAGGATAGGTAAGTCGTATGAGGGAGAAAAACTTTGCAGTCACTGTGGCGGATGTTGTCCTCTTCCAAGGGGTGTAAATGAGGCGGGGGCGGTAGGGGTGTAGAGAGAGAGAGAAAGAGAAGAGGAAGTAGGCGTGTAGATGAATAGATAAAGTAAGTTATTCGGCGTGATCAAGGCTATTGAGCCCCCCATTACGCTTAGCCTCAGATAGAATTTACGAATCTACCTCATAATACTTAGCGCGGATTTACATAATAACTCATTAAAAATTCGCCTACCGTTTTCATTAGAATATTCAAAATTATAATTAAGCGTTGCAAGCGGTGCGGAAAAAAACACATCAACAGAAATGGCGCGTAGTAACTAAAGCAGGAATTGCTGAAATAAACGTGTAAAGTAGCTTTAACATCTACGTTTCAAAATTGAGGATAAAGTTAGCTGAGTAAGACAAACGTAACTGTGTATAAATTAATAAAGTTGGTTACCCTGGCAATGTTAGTTGTGTTATTGCGCATGTGAAGGGATAAGCCATTAAGGAGTTTTAATTTCGCTGTTTATCTCCACGTACAAGGCCTTGCCTTCATGAAATTTCTTACTCTATCTCATTCTACCTTGTCCATTCTTCCGTTTTTCATCGTGATCTATCAGCGGTTCAATTACTTAGCTAGGGAGTAACCCCATAATGGAAAGGTATGCTTAATACTTCGCTTGCGCTTAAATAGTGGCCAGTGCTTCATCGTGTTTAATGAAGAAGCACTTTTACGCTTACTTAGTATCTGGCATGTCCATAGGCAGAAAACTATGGATTATAATGCTCGATGTTAAATATCGTCGGCCCGACATTATTGCGCATAAGAATTTTATTTAATTATTGGTAGCACCTGTAACATTAGGCGAGATGGTTACATAATTAGGTTCAGTACTAGCAAATACTGACGCAACATTAATAGGTTGTTCTAAATTTCTTGCGGTGGCACGGAAAATCGACAAAGTTGAATAATACTAAATTCGTTAAAAGTGGTTGTGACATGCATTTTTAATGGAATACTAATATCAATGTTAATTACTAACCCAGCAATTTTGTCGTACATAGAAATCGCTGAATTAAAAAATATTACGGCAATATTTTTACTGCTGATTTAGCAACGCTATAAACCAAAGAGGCCAACTTTTTAAGCGCCACCGTCTTACATTATAGATATATTTTTCTCCTAATTGCCAACAACATAGACATATCTCTGTCAACCTCAATTTAAGGTAGGATACTTTTCATTTTTCTTGGCAACATCTTTTCTTAACGGAGGTTATTAAAACTGCCATCATTCATTCCAAGGTTTAATTTTTAAGGTACGGAAATATCCGGCGATAAAACTACCCGCGAACTGCAGTTTTCCTACTTTCTTGGTCTAGGCAGGATGAAAAACTGAAAGTTGATCGGCATCAGAAGTTTCGCGCCGATAACCGGGAGTGCGATTCGTTTTTGTAAAACGCTCAAATCGGTTTCAGGAAATGATCAAAAACACATTTCTGCTCGAAAGCTCAAATTTGTCGAACAATGCTCATCGAAGAAGGAGTGAATGTCGACAGTGTTTTTCTAAGAGTCTAGCGATGGATTCGGGTTGGGAAGGCGGAGTCATCCGTTGAGTAATAAAAAAGGTGGAGACATAAATGCGATAGGGAGGAGTTGAGAGGAGGAGGAGGGTGAAGAGAGAGGGGGTGGCAGCTGAGGAAGGGAGGGAGGGGGGGAAATTGGTGGGGGAAAGAGAAGGATAGGTGGAAGAAGAGACGGGACGGGAGAAGGACGGCCTCAAGTTGACGAGTGTTTCCCTCTGGTGGTAGCTGTGCGTGCCAAAATTATGAGCGTTTTTTTCCGAGGCATGGCGGAAGTATTACTTTGATGTGCTCCTGTGGCGGGAAACGGCCGCGTTAAGTGGAATTTCCAGCAAAAGAAGTTTCGGAGTCATTTTTTTTTTCGTGGAAGGTAGAGAGGGCGCTGGGGAGAGGGTTTTAGGGAGTGAGAGGGAAATGAGGGAGAGAGGAAGCGTATAATGATGGCCTTAAAAGTGCCCGATCGGACACACCAACTCCCTCTCTTTAATTCGTCCATCCAATTTCCTGAGAGGAGAGTATTTTACTCCTTGAGTTTTACAGGTTTAATTTCTATTCATTAGTTCATGTTTCGCGCGCTAGTCGGCCTTTACGGAGTTACTGCTGCATGCCTTCGATGAGTAGGAAACTTGTCTCGGAATTGAGTCGTAACTCGTCTCGTGAGTTCGAATTTATACGTCGTTAGGGACGATTCCGAAGTCTGTTGTGTCTCCCCAAAATTGAGGGAAACTTAGGCGCCATTCAATTTTTTTTATCAAACTGACGCAATAAGTGTTTGCAATGGCCAATAAAACGTTAGGAAAGATAAAACGCATTCAAAATCTTATTTGTATATCCACAGCAAATAAATAGATAATACCTCTGTCAATGCATTAATCTTAGTGTTAAGTAAACCCCAAGGGTCCTCATTGTTTTGTAAACTATCCATCCAGGTTGCAAAGTAAGATAATCGTACTTTTGTTAAATAATATTACATTAAACACCAAATACATGTATAATCCAAATAATTTGCAAAAATTAAGTACCTCCCTACGATGTAAAAGCAATAATTTCCAGCCGAAATAAAGAAAACAAATACATTTCTAATGAAATTTTTTGAAAAGCTAGATGAGCATTTCGGTTAAAAAGCGGCCGTGACTCGACGATAGTGGATTCTAATAAATTCTTATATGGTGTTTAAAATATTTTGACCAATTAGTGGAGATGTGTGTTGTGTAGCTTTGATTTTAGCTTTAAGGTGAGCTCGATAATTATCTATTGAGTGGATATTATTATTTATAGGGGAACTTACGGCCCGCAGGCCGAATGCGGCCCACAGTAGCGTTTAGTGTGGTCAGTGAAACTGACCAGAAAGATATATGTAAAAATTAACACAAAAATCAATATGTTAAATCCAAAATATGCAAATTAATTGGATGTAAAATACTAATATTGGAATGTTAACCCTGAAAACTTCGTTTAGAATTTATTTCCACTCATTCGGTACCTCAGAATCTTTAAGTAACTTCCGATTTAAACTAATCCGTCCCATCATAGCATTGGTAACTTCCAATGCGACCCCCTCCCTCCAAATGAATCGCTACCGCCAATGCGGCCCACCGTTTAGAAAAGACTCCCTAACCATGGTTTAGATCGACAGAGATAGCTAATGTCAGCTTCATAAGCAAATTCGATATTTTTTATAAATTCGTGGTAACCTGCACACGCTTGACAGTTACACCAACTTCAAATCGGTTGCAACCGAAAGTCGTTGAGATCTTCACGGATGGAATGTATTGGACAAATGGACGCAAAAAAATTGAACGACACGCCATTCGCCGTGACCATTTCCGTCTCTCTAGAAATGTCATCTTCTATCGATTTCCTGTGCTAAGAAAAACTAGCTCAACTATGAACGAATCTGCTTGCTCGCATCTTGTTGTTTTGTGCGCATATTTGATAAACTCAGTTCACCAACGAGTTCTTGCATGAAATAATCCAAAAGACAAAGAAATATTTGTGGATATGTTTTTATCTGTTGTACTACCTCTTTCTTTACGAAACCCATATCCTATGCGTTGTAAATATAACTTTGAGCCATAAAACTGTTAATTCGACCATATGTGCATTTCGTTTACATGATTGCCGTCATTACTCGTTTTTTATGGACGACTTATTTTTATAAACTGAGAGGAAATGCAAATCTGTTTCTCTAATATGCTTGTAGACTAACTTCTGTCATTGGTGAAAATATTGAGGAGGAGAAAAATTCAGAATTTTCATGTTATTCTGTCATTGGATTCATGTCACGGTGAGATTCTTGAGAATTAATTTTTGAATTTAATCCTCTGCTCGAAACTTTAACGCGACACAAATTTTTAAATCGAAGGAGACTGAATTGAAAGATGCATCATTCGTATATATATAAGCATTTCTTTTTATTTATTTAATATATCCATGTGATGAAACTGAGGCCTGAGGAAATGCATAAACTGTGGGATTATGAAATAAACTTTTTTTAATATCCTTTTAATAATTTCCGCTCTATTCTAATCAGTGGCTTGAGACCACTTTGGCTATTCCGAGGTAAAAGTTACCGATTAAATGACTTCAGAATAAAAAAACACTATATTCCTTTTAGAAGCTATGATATTCATAAAAACCATTAACTATTAAGGCTTCGAGGATTAGTAGGTCAGTTTCATCAACCTCGTACATCCTCGCTGAATTTTTCAAAAGCTTTTTCTCTCGCTTTAGATTGGACTTTGCCCTTTTAAAACAGACCGAATTCCCAGAATTTCTATACCGGTAGAGTGAATGAAATTTTAAAAAAATGTCATTCTCGCCTAGAGTGAATATTTGAAAGGATCCTTTGTAAGAGACCAAAGATTTAATTCGTCCCAGATTCGTCAAATAATGTAAGCGGCACGGTATATGCTCCCAAAGGAATGTCGAAAGTGATAAACGCATTAATTCAATTCGTTAAAAGAGTTCTTATTAATCATTTTTAGGCAAATACAAATATGAAGTTTTCTTAAATAAAATTCTAGCACATAACTGGGATAACAGAAAATGTAAGTTCCATGAGTCATACCGATAAAATTGTCTCGCTAAATCGTTTATCATCACTACCTTAAATTTATTATCTCTCGTTTAATTGGAATAGGATATAATACCTGTATTATTACATGTACGTATAAAAACCTTTTGTACTGTCATTATACCACGCTCTATAGAATGGTATGCGTATTAAATTACTTTAGGAAAAAGTTTTATTCCTTTGTTTGGAAAAGCTTTAACGGTTGAATTTCTCTTCAACTTTTGGTTGATTATTTTTTCCGTGTTTCCCGTCGATTAGGATCAGTCGGGGAAACATATGCCACAACCTATTTAAACCCTCTTAACTTAGGTTCAAACCTACGACCTTATGGCCAGGAAGGAAGGCATCATAACTCCCGCCGCCCACGTAACGCTGTCAGACTCGTTTCAAAAATATGGCGGACCTAGAAGGCATATGGGGCTGCGATTGGGGGATGAGGACGATAAGACGATGCCTTATCTAACGCTTAGATGATGGAGAGAGATAACTCGATCGAATAAAAGATGCCCCACGATTTCCTCCGACATCTGTTCGGAATCGGACCCAAATCGGTTCGCCGGTTAGAAGGACTTTTGTTACAAAAAATAAGGATCGTTGAAAAAAATAACGAAAATGGCGCGCTCCTCCTTAACGACCCGCGTATAATTACACGACTGAGTTTTTACTAGTGAAAGTTTTAAAAAAAGGAATTTTTTAGAGAACCGATCGACGCGATCGAGATTTTTCCTGTCCGGTCCGTGCGAGGTCGACCGGTCTGCGTTTTCCACCTTTTTATTCCGATTAAGTTTTTCGGCTCATTAATCCGCGGGAGATGGCGCAGGTGTCTCGAAGCAGCGCCTTAAAAATGTAACGTTTTTAGATGAAATCGAAGGTTTAGGCGTGATAATTTTTTTAAATCCCGCTCTCTCTAACGAGGGAAAGTCGGGAAGAAACTGAAAACCTCTTAGAGGGAGATTCGCGAATTTTTATCGATTGATTTTATAGATTTTTGTGGTGTTTTCGTGTTCTTTGTCGCCAAAATTTTTTTGACAAGGAGGGCTTACCGCTTAAGTCGATCCGCTCAAACCAGAGAATCGTCTCTCTTTCACTCTCACAGATTGCCCAATTAAAATTTCCAAAATAATATTTTTATTGCCATCGCCTCGTTATAAAAATGACGAGACGAATCTATTCAAGTGGTTCTCGGCAGGTGGGTTTACTGCGAAGTCGTTATGCGTTCGAAGCTTCATAAATGGGCGGTTATATTTAGCTTCATAAAATGGAACCTTCTATTTATTATTTTTAAATTTATGGCCGCTCGTAATAATTTTATAGGGATTTTGATTCGTTGAGTGTAAATAGAAGTAACGTAAGCTGGCAGGGCCTTCGAACTGTTATTTCCAAGAGATCTTAAAAATTTCGCCGTAAGGGTGTTATAAAACACACTTTTTTGACAGAAATAAAACCGTAAAAATCACCAAGGAGGAAATTTAGAGTTATTCTTTTTAAAAAAATCTCCATACCTGATAGTTGTATGATCGATAATTTCTTCAAAATGGCTCACCTGTAGAAATTTGGTCGCTGAAACAAATATTTTATTTTGATAACCTCTGCAAAAGTAAATTTGGTACTAATAAGTTTTAATACTGTATTGAAACGATAATTGTGGATTTTAAGTCCCGCGTTAAAAATTTATAGGCGAGAATATATTACTTAGTATTCGCGCCCATTTAAAAATTTACAGTATCATGATTGAATTAGGTCACCTCTGTAATAATAATAATAATAGCCATGGTTCGAGTACCGTGCATACCCTGTAACATTAGATTTAAAATTACTGTTCCAGATCCGTGATGAGTCTTAAAAACTTTTAACAAATTACGACGTTAATTCGTTTATATATTTCTTCGCTATCCTCACCTCCGAAATTCATTTTTATCTAAGAAACGAGACCCTCTGCTTCACATATATACTATGTAGTAGTCTAAATGACTCATCTGCCTTAAAACCGAGAAGAAAGAATTATACTTTCCACTTCAACTGCTTCCATTATATTTTTTTAGTGGTTTTTATGTGAAATTATTAACATAGGTACTTCACATTAAGTAATGAAGCAAAATAATTTATGAGTACAATTTTTAGCAAACCGTAATTAATGCATCAAAGTTGGAGAACTTTTTGAGTTAGAGCGGTGCTGTAATATTTAATTGCTGATACATTAGTATAAAATTAACTTTGAAATAGATATTCACTGCAGTATTAAATATATTATGCGAGTCTTTTTAAGGCGTTTCGAGTTTAATGCGCTGAAGTTATTGAACATTAGTTTAATAGCTTCCCACATCTTAAAAGCTAAGAATAAAGTAAATCCTATATATTCATTACTGAATAATTGATTTCGTCTTATGGTAGATCATATAGCCACGGCAATGTTTAATAAAAACTAACCTTGTTGTTGTTATTGGAGATACCTGAGATAAGTAGTTATTCAATTTTTAAGTGCTTGATGGAATTGCAGTGAATGTATCCTTAAATCGTGTGTAGTTTGAGAAAATTTTCTACTATCTGCGTGGTTTTGCCAAGTCTTATTGTTAGTTGTACCCAACGGCCGCATTTCGCTGCAGCCATGACCAATGCCAGAGGTCGCGGCCAATCATCAGTTATCTTGCGATTCATTGCTATCATTACATTTTCAAAATTAAGCACTGTATAATATAATTAAGGCTCATAAAATCGTCATAAAATGTTATAATATATAATTAAAACGTGCTTTAGCGTTTTATTAATTGACGATTCACGAAAATTTTGCCCGAAACGTATCGCTTCTTCAAATAATAGCCTTAATTTAGTTTATTCGCAAAATGTCGGCGTCAAAGGATATAATTACCAATTATGTTTCGAATGTTTGCTCGAATGCGAATCAAGATTATCCTATAATGATGATTAGTGAAAATGGCTTTATTGCTCTCAGTGCGAGGAACGTTAATGACGCATTCGCGGTATGAGTCAGTGTAAAGTTGGATTCATTAATCGGAAATATTAGGTACCTTTTTAATTTTTCAGACGCATTAAAATAATTGCATCGAAAAAATTACAACATGTCAGCACTCATCGTATCATGTGGTTGAGGGAGTAAATTCATCTTGAAAGAGAAAGTCATAATTAGTAACAAATTACTTAATTATGACTATTTCAGAATAATTGTTGCAATCTACGTGATTAGTAACGTTTGCTTTTTATTTTATTTTTTTGTGGCAGGCAAATCATCACTTTGTATGCAGAAGTAGTTAATAGAAGTCGTCTCTGTGTTGAATACGTGCATGTGAAGAAGCCATCTAGCGGAAATCGTTCCCGCATTTAACAAAGTACTAGTCCCCTGTGTCGATTTTAAAGCAACTTTACTCATTAAACGTACAAATAACAGCACCATTCGCATCGCTGTGTTAAGGTAATCGTTTTATGTCATCTCTATGCAGCGTAGCAGACGATAGACTTCGCATTTTAAACCTATCAAAATGTTTTTATTGCGGTAAAAATATTTCAAAGACGAACAGAATTTCTTAAATCGAGCTGAAGTTATAAAGTGATCAATTTGGTTTATGCTTTTTTTTTAGATATTCTTCTTTTTTTAATTTTACGCAATTCAACTTCGTTATTTTTCGGCTCCAATTGATTTGACTTAGGATATAGCCTTACTCCTATACAGACGCACCAAAATGTATCACCTAAGCGTTGTATACTGCGGCACCGTGATTCCGGAACTGAATTTCCCTTACACTACTCAACTCTTTTACGCGGAATGCCAGATCACGAGAGAGGGTAAAAACTACCGTAATCCTTCTGAGAAACCGGCTCCAGAAGAGAGAGGGGGGGTGGGGGAGGGAGGAGAGGGGAGAGAAACTGTTTCACGTGTACCGGGATAGATAGAGAGATCTCCCTCTCCCCATCTCTCTCTCTCTCTCCCTCCCTCGACTTTAATGTCTAAATCTATCGAATCAGAGAGATCGGAGATTGGGATGGGTAGGAGAGAGAGAGAGAGGAGTGAGGGAGCGGGGAGGAAACTCACGGAGAGATGAAAAATCCCACCGATCTCTTACCCACAGTCCGGCACGAATCAAACCCGCCCCCTCCCTCGCCCTCCTCCACCCCTTTCCACCCGACTTCCCCCGTCGCCCCCACGACCAACCAACACACACGCTCTACCCTTATCCGAAGTAAGACTCATTACGCCATTATACGAAGCAGCATAGCGAGGAGAAGGCCGAGTGAAGCAAATTGGTACGGGAACGCCCCCTTCGGTGTTCCGATCGAGAGGGGGAGGGAGGGGAGAGAAGAGGAGGAGAGAGAAATTGTAGAGAGGATAGAGGATGAGACGGTGGTGAGGGAAGTTTTTGAGGAAATCTCTCAATTTGTGAGGAAAGGGTGTTGGATTGGGTTATAGCAGTTTGAGTGGAAGAGGAGAGAGAGAGAGAGAGAAGAAGGGGTGAGAGAGATAGAAGGAGGGTGAAGGGAGGTTAAGGTTAGGGGAGAATATGAAGGCGGTGAGAGAATTTCGATGCAGGTGTGGGTGGAACGGAGAGGAAGGAAATTCTTGATATTTCGTGTGTGTGTGTCAGCGCATGCGCCCGTGGGAGTGCGTCGAATTCTCTCTGTTCGTTTTGTTTTTGCTTTTCCGTTGCAGGAGAATGGTTGGAATATCTAAATTCCTGTAATATTTTACCTGTTTCCATCTAGTTCAGGAATTTTTTATGGTAGTTTAATAAAGTTAATTGTTTTTTGACAAAAAATTTGGATACTCGTATTTTGAATTTATAAAATTGTCCAATCTGTGTTTTAAAATGAAAAACACGTTAAATGTAGAATTTTTCTACAGCCAGCAGCTGTTT
Organism: Uropetala carovei; assembly: GCA_036926305.1. Classification (NCBI taxonomy): domain Eukaryota; kingdom Metazoa; phylum Arthropoda; class Insecta; order Odonata; family Petaluridae; genus Uropetala; species Uropetala carovei. Next base: position 10,916,395 of record JAXCHB010000004.1, read on the forward strand.
TCGTTATGCAACCAGGTCCTTGAATTTGATTTCTGATCGTTTCATACGAATCGTTAATAACAAAGATTTTGTCTTAAAGTAATACTAATAATAATGACATGAATTTGCTGGATTTGATCTATTAAGGGGAACCATAGTTTTCTGACGATTTTTAAAAGTAATTATAAATCCTTCCGACAGGCGTGGGGAATTGCTATTAACAAAAACGGTCGAGATTAAATTAACAGTATCCATGATTCTACCTGAAATTCATTATTAAAATAGATGCCTAGATACGTAGATACGGAAAATATAATAGAGGTCGGGAATGTTGCGAATAAAATTTTGAAGTCGTTAAAGGTCTTCCTGACACGAAAAGGCAATTTTCATTTTGCGAAACTGCTATCACAGAAGGAAGGGCGGGATCACTAACCCAATATGAACATTGACCGCGCTCGTTGACCTCGGTGGCGCGCGGGCAAACAGTCGCATGCCCTCGGTTGGGCTGGTGTTTTCCACTTCTTGTTACGCACCATCCCCGAGGAGATTTGCGAGGAACCAAGTAGAAACTGATATGTCTTTGGTGTCGAACATGTCAGTTTTTTCGCTGACCCCGTAACATTTAGGTGACTGTAATTTTCGAATTATATCTCCTACGAAACTCTTATAATTTTAACTGCGTTTTGATGGGTATGTAGTAGATTTAGGGACAAATATAATTACCGATAAATTGGGTGGCACCAATTGCCGTAAAAATGTCGGGAAGAACAGATACGCATTTCGGTTACAAAGTGGACGATATCGACTGACAAATCTATGCATGACGCAGAATTATGTATGAATTAACAAGAACGGGGAACATCCGGCTTTCATTTATTGCGAGATTTTTCCAGTCGTACTTCGAAAATGAATGCAGGATATCTTTAAATTAGGGGACGGAAACCTTTTCTACATGGCGGACCGCGTAAGTGGTGGCGAATCCTCTTGGGAGCTGCACTGCCAATGCTTTTGGAAGGTCGGATTAAAAGTTTAAATCAAAAGTCACCTAGAGATTCTGAGGTTTAATTTATGTGGGAATCAACTCCAAATTAGGATTCTATGGTTAACATTTCAAGATTAGACCGCTTATTATCATAATTTTAATTTTAAAAAAATACGACGTTTTGGGTTAAATTTTATGGATCTCTGTTTCATCACTGTTTCTCGGACCGCACAAAACGCTTTCTAGGGTCGTATAAGGGCCATGGGCCGTAGTTTCCCCACCACTGCTGCAAAATATTTCTCATCGACGTTGATTAAATTCGTAGATTCCCTCACCATTTTTCACGACTTGGATAATTCCATCCAATATTCAAACTTTCAACATCTCACAATGAAACGTTTCTCGGTAGAATGCGGGCAAAAAATCAACTATTTGCAAATCCATTTTCATATATTTTTTTAAATTAACGAACGGATAACAAGGCATCCGTTTTTCGGGTGCAACCACCTAACGGGAATTTTAATAAACGGAAGTCTCAAATTGAGAGCAACTGGGAAATATTGCGAGAGGAAGATTTAAATTCGAACCTGATTGCGAACTCACTTAAAGGACAAAACAGAGGTATTACAGAGAAAGGAGCATCAAAAGACACACACACACAAAAATATATATATTTTTTCGTTTTTTCCCCCTCTCGATTTTTTCCGCGCGTTCTTGCCACGAAGAAAGGGCCCTCTTAAGTGAATCCGCGCATTTAACCGTTTTTTTGCGAGGGAGTGATGAATGAGAGCGAAAATATCTTTCCCACGGAAGGGATGCGAACCCTTGACCCTTCACGTTGAGCTCTTGATTGCGGCGCATTAATAACGAAAGCACGCGGACGGTGTGTTCCGTACACACGCGACCGAGGCGATCTCTCCCAACCAATACTGGTCTTGATGAGGGCGTATCACTCATCGGGTTCAACGTGGCCGAAAATTATTTCGTACCGCAATGGCGGGATTAATCGTCGGATCACGACCGTTCTCCCTGACGCGCAGTAATTCGACTGTCCTCCTAACGAGTGCTTTTTAATTGCGAAGTGCCCTTGTTCGTCATTTTTTTCCGAATCAATTTTGCGCGGTTTGAATTGTTTCCACGCTCCTCATTTTTCGATACGTCTGTCTCCAGGTGGTGTTATTCGCGAGGTATTTTTTAAAAGGATTATGCGAGTGTGTTTGCTGCGCGCGAATTATTTAAGTTCTCTGTGTTTGATTTAAGGAAAAAATTCAGGAGTTATTTTTTGATAAACTGCGTATGTTTGTAAGGCATAAAATGTTTGGGTGAGCCAGTTTCGGGATTCTGCCGAAAAGCAGCCGTCATCAGTGGTGATTCACCGTGAATAGATTCCAAAATTGGAGCTCCCGAGTTGATTTATCGGGCTTCGTAAGGCGAACCCTATAACTCTCTTTTGAGTTCGCCTTTAGGTTCCGCATGATGACTGGAGTTAACTGTTCGTCAAGCACCATCTATTTTAGAGATGAGGTGCATATTTTTTTTTATTATCCTACGATAATCAATTCTCGTCATAAAATATTTCATCTTTTCCTTTAAAATAGTCTTCATATTCCTCGCCTTGAGGAATTTTCCGATTAAGGATTTATCGATTATGCGAATTTAATCGAGAGATAAATAGCCAACACATCACATAAATCCAATGAAGATTTCCCATGTTTGCCTGCGAGGCAACATAATCAACATTTGATGGAAACGCTGTCTTTATTTTCCCTGTAATCCAGTCCAAACCGAAAGTTACGTATTTTTACGCGCTGACGATAAACACTCCCCCAGTTATTACTATTCATTTTGCAATTGAAACTTAAAACTCATACGGAAATTTTTAATCGCGTTCAAAATGTTATTTAGTGAATTAGATGAGTGGAATCCAAATAGATTCCATATTTAATGGTAAATAGAAACGTTTCTCCCACAAAATCGCGGCAGAAATACATATTGAAACATTTGGATGCTGTGATACGAATTTTTAAAAAATTCTCGAAGCTAAGGTAGAATAGGCAGTTAAAGACAGGTTACTCTGTTTTTTTTATAAGTTTATTTTAACGAGAAAAGTGAAACCCCAAGGTATTTGCCAAAAAAAATCCTCCAAATAAAGAACCAATAGCTCATTTCTCTATTCGAATCGAGTTTTGCCTTATAAAATACAATAATGCCGTCAACATCCCTTAGAAACCTCGCCAGTAAGCAAACCTTCCTAGTACCCGAGTTTTATTTGCGACGAAGTACGACAAATTCCTTATAGCGTACGACAGGAAAAATTGCTTTCGGGATTAAGAAATCCGATGTGATCCGTACCTCGAAAAGTAAAAATAAAAAAAACGTAAAACAATCGAAGGTGAATCGTTTCATTGTTTCGCAAATAACCTCGACCGTGCACTTATCTTTTCCTCGATACCCTCCCGCGTTTTTTTCCTTCACAAATGTCTCAATCTCGAACCCCTCTCCGTTCGTATCTTTTTTTTCCCTCCCCTTCTCTCTCACTTCGAGATGATGTCTCAATTCCACACTCCATTCAATTCCTTTCTCGCATTCTACGTCCTCATTGGCCGGATGATTCCTGTGTCTCTCCATTTTCCTCATCCCAAACCTCTTGGAATCCTTCGTCGAAACCTTATCCCTTTACTATACCTGCCTCGCAATCGCCCATGTTTTCTGCCTTTCTTATTCCGCCTAACCAATCCTCTTTTCCTCCTCTGCTTCCTACCCCTTTTCACCTCCCCCTCCCCCCCATGTACCGTACAATCTAACCCTATTCCCATTCCCCGACCACCTTCTCCTTCGTATCCTCACGCGCCAAGAACCCAGCGGAAGTGTGTCATTATATTCGTTTCTTTTTTGTTTTTCCGCCTCTCTTTCCCCCTCCTCTCTCGGCCGATCTATCATTCTCCCTCTCTCGTTCTCCCACTATCTTTCCCAGTCCTCTTTCTCTCTCTCTCTCCATCCCACTCTCCCTCTCCCAACTTCTCTCTTTCCTTCGATGTCTTCTTCCCTCCCTCTCTTTTCCTCCCCTTCATCCATGCCTCTTTCTCATTATCCCTTCTTTTTTCTTCCCTCTCTTCCTCACTCTCCCTCCATCTCTCTCTCCCTCTCCCATCCTCCAATCTCTCCTTCCCTCTGTTATCCTATCCCTCCTTTTTTCATCCCTTACTTTCACATTCTCCCGCACTCTTCTTTCTCCATCCTCCTATCTACATTCTCCTCCTCCCTCTCCATCCGTCTCTTCCTCTAGCCCTTCCGTTTCTTTCCCTCCCTCCCTTTTTTTCATCTCCCTCCTTTTTTTTAACCCCATCTACCTCACTCACCCTACTTCTCTCTCCATCTCTCAATACATCTCTCTCTCTACCTCTCCCCATCCCCCTCTCCTCTTTCCTTCCCTCTCTATTTTCTCTCCTCTATCTCTCCATCCACCCCCGCTGTCTCTCCCCTCCCTGCCTCTCTCTCCACTTTCCTTCCTCACTCTTCTCTCCCTCTCTCTTCCTCTATCCCTCTCTTTTCTCTCCTCTCTCACTTCCTCTCTATCAGTACCCTCTTTCTCTCATTGCCTCTCTCTCCGTTTCTCTCCATTCCTATCTCTCTCCACTCTCCTTCCCTCTATTTTATCCTCTTTCACACACCCTCTCTCTTCCTCTCACTCTTTTTCCTTCCTCAATATTTCCTTCTCATCCCTCTCTCTCTCCCTCTCTCGTTCCCACTCCCTCTCTCACTTTCCCCTCCCCCACCCCTCCCCTTTCACCACGATTGAGTTGTACAAACCCGACGCGGCTACCGCCCTCGGAGAAATTCCTCGGAATCCTTTCACGCGAAGCGGATGAGGAGTGAAAAATCTCCCGACGATCGCTTCGCGGAAATATGTCGGAGTCACACGCTGATCGTTAAAACGTAATATCGCGGCTCCCTCGTCCGTGTTTTTTTTTCTTCCGTTTATTCCTCTTCGTATTCTTTTTTTGTTGTTTCGCCTTTCTTGATTTTTCACAGGTCGTTAAGCTTCGGGATCGTATGCGAGTATCTTCGAGTCTTTAGCTTTTTAGGTAATAACGGAGGAAGAGGAGAGAGGATTTATAATGCCTAGTTAGAGAGAGAGAGCGTGATGTACGGAGAGGAAATAATCTCGCTTCGCGGAAATGGAGGGGATTCGTCTTGGACACCTCGAAGGTTTCCTATGAAGGGTGATCTTTCAACAATAATGCCTCTTCGGACGTCATTATTCTCGCGAAGGCATTTATTGCTCGAGGATGGTTTCTCTGCATGGAGAGGTCAATATTTTCGATCCACTAGAGGTGATAAACCTACTCAATCCAGTTATTACAAGCTTTTATATGAGCAGGTAACTCACATGTAGGCTTGGCAGTTTTCGACGTTTACTTTTCTTTAAATTCGACAACAATTGATGTTTATTTTAAAAGTAAAGACGACGAATATTCATTTTAATGTATTTGATCGATTTTTACTTAGAAAATTTTATAAATCGAATTCCGTCAAATTAAATTTTACTAAAAGTAAGTCACTTATTGTATGCCGTAGTGGTTGTTGTTCTCGAAATTTTTATGTTGTTAACCCAGAACAGCTAATTTTTTTTCGGATTACATAAGAAAGTTTAATACATTTTATTCGTTTAAATGGCGCCTCTAAATCAATAAATGCAACTTAAGAGACTTTGACCATCCTCTTTCTCTTTTTCCATCCAGTTTTCCTTCTAGCACTTTTTTAATCATGTTCTCTCCTCAGGCAATGTGTAATCCAGTTAGTCTTTCTCTTTCTAATAGTCTGTATAGTAATTCGCCTTTCTTAGATAAATAAATAACTTCATTGCTATTCGTTATATAACTTATGCCCTTATTTTAAGAGTAACTTTATTGCTTGAGAATATTTTACTAAGGAAGTACTATCTCATAATGATGTCAGCAGCCATCAGTGTTGAATTTGTGTTAAAATGTTGACGTATAATTGATTTATAATGATGTAGAAAGCATTTCAATAATTTTGCAATAATTTGTGGGTGTAATCTCATCCGATGGAAGAAAAAGTATCCGTTTCGATGCTTGTAGGCATACTTGTAAGGGAGCAAGTCAGTCGAAGGCTTTCCGAGAAAGCGCTCCTTTCGCGACACATATTAGAGAACGGAATTTGGAATCCCACTTGGGATTCCATCGCGTGCTTTCCACATCCCTCGCATCGTTGAAAATGTTAAAAATATTTTTTGGACCCAATCCTCGCGAAATTCTCGGCGGCACTGTTCCTAGAACGATGCGATCCTCACGATGGTATAAGGAGAACGCCGCGGGCATGACAACGCAATCTCTCAGGAAAAATATCGGAACGCGAAGACGTTCGCTTAACTCTTTTTTGACTAATATATGACTCAATAGAGTAAAATTTCCTATGGATATATTAATGGCCATACACATACTACCTATCTCTATCTCTCAGTTTGCCTCTATTCCTCTCGCTACGAGACGATCATTCCTCTTTTCCTTCGAGATGTCTCTCTCTTTTTTTGCCCGATTATTCACTTAATTACGCTGTCAGCGTAGGAGTTTGAAGTATTAATCATCCCTGCGTGTCTCGAGCGACGCACCCTAGGTTAATGAATAGGATCCTAAGAGGAAAAAAGGAGCCCCGCGGGTTTTTTTCTCTCAAATGAGTCCTTTCGGATACGGAAGTTTTGTTGTCACGTGACTCGGGAGGTAACTAGCGCCACAAGTATGGCGCGGATGATCTCGGATGGAAGAGCGCAGGAAGGAGAAAGAGGGAGGGGGGGAGGTAAGGAGGGCGAAAGGAAGAGAGAAAGAAGAGCGGAGTGAGCGAAGATGAATTACTTTCTAGTATCCTTAATGAGCAAAGCAGAAATTTCCAGGAGCAAGAGCCATTGGGGAGGTGGGGTGGTTGGCGAAAGGGTTGAAATATGATTGTGTGTCAAAGGGTTGCAATATTGGCTATGGAAGGAGACGTATTGTCTCGAAAATTGAGCCTCCCCAAGTTCCCCTCCCTCTGCTCCCCCCCCCCCCCCCCACTCCTCCCACTCGCTATCCCCTCCCACTCCCTCTCTCCAACGCCATCGTCCCATCTCCCTCTTCGATATAGGGATTAACTACGTGTAATTAAATCCAAAATTTAATTGTCTGTGTCTAACTGATTCGGCGCAGTTAGAGCGGTCGGAGGGAGAAACGAGAGGAGGATTTTAGATTACCTTAGTGAAGCTGAAACTGCACGAGCATTAACTATTCGCAATTTAGTCAACGATGCAAAGTTCGCAAGAGTATATTCTTGCTGGTATGGGACGTAAGAGGATGTATTGTATCGTGTTAATTTAATACCTTGCGCCTTATTCTGTTAAGACGGTGCAGTTAATAAGTGAAGCGCATTTAATTTCGAACTTGCATGTTTAGGGCTGGCTCGTAAAACTTCTGTGTCAGCATGTGCTTAAACTTTAACGTGAGTGCTACAGATAACGCAATTGATGGCATGTGACTATTTATTAAAATATATGTTTAGCTACATACATTTATTTTTATTCGGACTTTGAATGCACGCCGCAATATATGTTTAATTTCAGAAGGTTGAGAAAAGTATGGCCATTAAGATGGCATTTTTTGTCATTTTGTGATATCCATATTGCGACCCCGCGAATTTTTACGTTTCGTTTAAACTATTTTAATAGAGCGAAGAAAGAGTTGAACATTGCGTCTTTCTGTAACTTCAGTTATTGGAAAGTGGTTGCTTTCCATAAAATACAAAATATATTAAAAGTGTACCATTCAAAATTTGTACTTATTATGTGTGATGCTCAAATTATTATTGTTTTGCCATATTAATTATTTTTAACTTAATTGCAGGATTGTCTTTTCCTCTGACTTAAAAATCCTGTAGGGGCACCTGTAGAATTATGAGTTAGCAATAGCTTAAACAAGGAATTGGCGACTGGAGTTATGACTAGAAATTTATTTCAAAAAGTCTTCTAATTGGTAATTTGATATATTACGACTTTCCGAACCGTCGTAATTGCCGAAGGTACTCGAATGGATTACGGTGTTTATTTTATTTCTGTTTACACTAATTATCAGCACTCGTAATTAACAATTCAAATAAATAGTTCTGAAAACTGTTGAAACCACTCTACCAAGGAAACTAAGTTTCTTTTATATTTCTTATGGCTAACAATAGAATTTTTCATAATTCAAGGAATGCTACCTGACTTTGCAAGACGAGGATTGAAATCTCAATTCGCACGGATCGATTCGATTCGCGAATACGTTCATATGTACGTATATGTTCCCGTTAAAAAAATTCCAGTTCTCCCGTTTATGATTTGAGGCTATAATTATTCTTCTCTTGGCCTTGCCGCATTTCGTCCTGCGTGACGAGGTAGGATAGAGAGAGAGAGAGGGGGAGAGAGAGAGGGGGAGAGAGAGAGGGGGAGAGAGAGAGGGGGAGAGAGAGAAAACAAGACGTTCGCATTTCTAACGCGTAAAAAGGCACGCCATGGTGCTGAACACCAGTTGCCAAAATTGGCCCCATCCTCATTATTATAAGCCTGTCCCACCCGCCGCACCCAAACCCCCTACCGGAGCGCCTCCTCCTCCTCTCTTCCGTTAACTCCCATCCTCGTTTGGTCGAGTAGTCACACTCCCCGGAGGCCCGCCCCATTCCACCCTGCCCCTCGCAACACCCCTTCTTCTCCCTCGCACCTCCTCCGAAAGCCGAGAGAGTTGCTGCCGCAGCTACAGAAACCAGGAGCGTCAGAATTTGACGCCTCGAGGAGGAGGTAGGAATGAGAGGCAGGAGGCAGAAAAGGAGGCAGGAGGCAGAAAATGAGGCGGGAGGAAAGGAGAGAAGGAGGGAGGGAGGATAGAATACAGTTTGGAGAATAAAGAGGGGAAGAGAAGGAGAAATGAGGGAAGGATGAAAAGGGGTTGAGGAGAACCTTGGAGCTGGAATAGGGGGAAATCCTTAATGACAGTGGTTGGAGCGGAGTGCCCTGGAGGCAATAGGGGTCGGTCGGGTGGGAAGGGGTTTTCTTTGGGTGAGAAGTGAGGGAGGTTATGAGGGCACGGTGGGAGGAATCCTTCGAGAAAGGCTGTTTAGAAGGGTTTCATGGGAGGAAACGAGTCCGTTTTTTACGTGTATATATTTGTGCTTTAAGGTGTAAAAATCTTTTTCCTCCGCGTCACATCCTATCCTTTTAAACTGCGGTGATAACTGGGTATAACGACCTTATCCGAAGATGGGTTTTTTTCGGTAGTTTTTTTATTCGGGAGTTATTTTTAATACGTATTCTTCTTATCTTTTTCGAATTTTTCCACGGGCTCTTTCTTAAAGGTTCATTGCCGTGGTTGAATTAAAATATGGTTAAACTTTCCCATAATAAGGGTGGCGTGGAGGAATCTTAAACCGCCGCCACCTGGTGCCTTGCGCGAGACAACCGTTCGTCGCTAGCCGCAAGTACTCCATTGCCGTATTTGCTGTCTCGCATATAACTCGGAATTACCAAATGGACGCCCGTTATATCGACGTGCCTCAGTATGAGTCTCGCTGCTCCGTCTTAACGTTGGTATGGTAGAATTGTATTCTATACCCAAAATAATTTCTCTTATTATGACGCTTTATTAATATACTAGACCAGGGGTCGGCAACCTTTTTGACAAGAAGAGCCATTTTTTAGGCGCGTTTCGCTTACAGCGTGAGCGCCTATTATCGTCGGTCGGTCCGTCCGTCCGTCTGTCCGTCCGCATGTTCGTTCTCGCCTTCTACCGAACTGATTTTTATGAAATTTGATATTAAGGACTTTCAATCAAATATAAGAATAAAATCGCAAAAATGAATCACGTACGCCAATCAGGGGTACCACTTTACTGGAGACAAAAAATTAAATTTTCGTCATATCTCGTAAAGTATTGTTCATATAAAAATATTTTTCAAAGAAAAGTTGTAGAACTGGTAAAGTAGAGTATTTCCTTCTCTATATATTTTCATCGTAGGAGTAGCCGTTATCGAGAAAATCAAACAAGAATGTCTTATATCGAGTTGAACTTAGAAAATTTCTTGCATGGTTACTTCATTGTTGCTAACATAAACAATCTCCCAAACAAACGTTTAATTTCCTTACGTGTGCATGTAATACTATTAAATAGGAAGAAAATGGATTATTTATGATGAAGAAAAGGACTTTAAAACGCTATTTCCCTTACGTACAGGTATATAATTTCTTTCTAATACTCCATTGCACGAAACGCGCCCCATTTGTGATACGTTGTACGCTTTCCTAACTTGTTCAAAATTTGTATAGAATCCAACATAAGATGAGTCGCAGAGCATGTATAATGAAAAAACACGTATTAAATACCGTCAAACCATATTAAATGACATCTATTTACTTAAAAGCTGCACACACACACCCATACAATGGCGTTTTGGAGATAATTCGTAAAAAGATCTTGAGAAACAAAAGAATATTTTACATAATTTTTTATTCAATGAAAATATAAATAAACATTCAAATGAAGCGATACTTTCAGAAAATGAATCTAGGACTATAGATGAAAATGAGAAAGTTGAAAATGAAATTTTTACTCAACATCCCATACTGCTTCCTTATATTGAAAACGATTATATTAGTATCAACTGAGACTTTCATTGTCGTTTGGTGCGCTTTAAGCGGGGGAGTGGGCGTCGGGAGCCGCAGGTCATTCCTCAAAGAGCCGCATGCGGCTCACGAGCCGCGGGTTGCCGACCCCTGTACTAGAAGAATGAGCCCGTTTAAAACGGCCTTTGAAAACAAACAATATAAAAATAAAACCAACAAACAAATGATAAAATTATAATATTTGAATAAGATTGGAAAGGACTACAAATGAAAACAAAGGAATAGTTTTAAAAAATTAAGAGGAAAACTGTCTTATACCTCAATAATATTATTTTAGCTATTCAGTAGCTCTCTTATGACGACGTTCCTTGTAAATACTCTTTCGTTTAACAGCAATTGCCCTTGATTATCTTTATCCTTAACCCAAAATTTCAAATTATGTTTGTCACGTGTTCCATTTATGGCTACATACAGCTGTCCATGTGAAAAAACTGCATCTGGCAAATGTAATTCATAATATCTGTTCTATTAAGATAATGTGAAGGCACAGCGCAAGCAACTCCCTTTAATATGCAGAAAGATTTCAATAAGACAGGCGCGTTAAAACATCGTCGAATTATTTCAAACATTACCATGTTTTAAAATACGTAATTTACCGCATTTATCCATCTAATTTACGTAAATGAATATGGGTTTATGAGCATATATGGCTTGAAACGTCAATGCCCGTTTCCAAGGCGATCATTGATGAAAATGGGCGATTTTTCTCACATCGGCTAATTTAAACGTAAACTTTGCCCAAGTTTTACCTTTAGGTGAGAAAAGACGAACAAAATTAAACGGCCCGTTTATTTTCCTTTAAAATGGTCCTAGTTTGAAGGTCGCAGGTCAATTCTTTCTAATTTTAATTTCCTAAAGAGTAAAACTCTGCGCGTTGAAAATTAAATTTTAGCGTGTAAACTTATGGGCCGAGGTATGAGATTCATATGAAATGTAAAACATTCTCCTGGCGTCGAACCCGAGACTTTTTTGAAATTTTTTATAGCATTCGCTTTTTGAACGTATTCATAGCAATCCTACCGATTTGGCTGGACTGGCTGAAGAAATGGCTGAGATATGTTGAGATATTTAGCGTTACGCAAAAAATGATGACCAAGTGACCAAGAGATTTAGCCTTTTATAGTTATTGATGATGATTTTTTTAAATGTATGCGTTGTGCAATCCAGAAACAGTATTGTTGCTTGGACGGGGAGACAACATGGGTAGCTGCGCATTAAACTCGATGTATTATAATGCCAATAGGCGCTATTTATATAATTTTATATACATACATTACTCAAAAAATATTGTTTTAAACTTTAAGCTCTTTAATTGGGCGTAAAGTTCTTACTGCTATGTTTTGAGTAATTCGACACTTTGTGAAAATCGAAATGAATACAGTACCCTCCATAATTCTCCTATGTGGATCACTTAAAAAAAGATTCTATTCCTACTGATACCCTGTATTAAGATGAGATTACCTCAAAATCTCTTGAAACTTTTAGCCTCTAGAGACAAAAGAAAGTTGAAATTGCAAAATTAAACTTTTCTCAATGGAAGAAGCATGCACACTCATCAAAACCTCTTAAGTCCACTTTTTTCATGATTAAAATATGTACTTTATATTTTACGGTTTTGAAAAATTAAAAATCATTAAGCATAATTTTTCTCAAAGCTGATGCTGTGAATGATATTGGCAACAGTTTATATGTAAACATCATTAGAATCGTAGATAAATCCACGTACGACCTTTAATTTTCATGAATTCTCGTATTACGGCGTATTCAAATGTAGGTTTGGTAGCGTAAGTTTTAATGAGGCCATAGGTTTGATTAAAATGAAGGTAAAACATCAAATATAAACAAACTATTCCGTCTGCTGATTTCCAAATTACTGAGTTAATTTAAGTATTCATCCGTAAAAAGCCTATTTCAGGGACAGCAACGCTAAACTAATATTCGTTCTCTTAAAGAAAACCGCTTTGGGATCATGGATGCTTTTCAGCGCGTTTTGTTTCATAAACGAGCTTATGTTTTCGCACTGTCTGTCTTTCCGTCAGTGCAATCAATTAAATTGAAATAGCAAATAAATATTAAGAAATATAAGGCTGAAATTTGCAGGGTTTTCGTGATCTATGACGTCATTTGTTTTTCTTTATATTTGAGTTTTAAAAAATTAACTGGGTCGGATAGGGGCCCATTAGCATACATACCTTTTTAAAAATAAGTAAGTTAAATTTAGTAATATAATAGGTGGTCAAACCCCAAATTCTTCTCAGTTCGTCCATTACGTTAAGAAATCTTCATTGCGCAGTAAAACACAAAATATTATTGAATTTAATAATAGAAGAATAACGCGCTAATTTTATCCAGTTGCATGGATAACACTCAAATTTTTGGAATGCATTTTCGCTTCCTCAAAAAAATAAGCAAATGACGTCCATATCAGAATAAACCTATGACATCACAAATTAATACTGAAAGTATATGCTCGATATGAACAGCACTTCCGTTGCTATAGGAGTTTCTTATACATAGAAACGTTCGGTCGTTTAAAAATGTTAAGGATATGCTTCGTTAAGTTCTCGCTTACGTTTTTTCCTCCTGATAACTGTTGTTAAGTCGATCTCGTCGTAGAGCACTTCGTAGTTAACCTGCCTTCAAAGGCGTTCTTTTTTTTACAAAGCGACACTGACTGATCGGTCGAACGAGCGAAGATTAACTATTTAATTTATGCGCGGCGGTCGTGATGCACGCAGACATACCGCACGGATAATTGCCGCGGCTCAACGGACTTTTAGAGGGGCGAAAATTAAAATAGGTTTCATGAAAAATTGAGAGTCCAGAGTGTCCCCCTTTTTCCCCGCCCCGCCTAACCCCTGCATGCAATTATGCCGCGGTAAAAGTGCTTCAGTTCTCCGCATCCAATTTACATACTGATTTCACGATGCCTATAAAGATGCATACTTTATGCTCCCTTCCCGCCAGAGGGAATTTTAAATAATAAATAATGATCTCGCGCGCGGAAAAATTAATTCCACGAAAGATTAAACGCGGGGCAGTAACAACTCGAGGGTTTCTTTTTTAAAGTAAGTGGCGAAATGAACCGCCGAAAAGCCGAATTTTTACGCGAGACTTTGATGTATTGCGGTTGTTACCGCGTAGAAATCCTTTAAGCGAGATTTAACCTCTTTGAATTTCATAAAACCGAGCAGTAAATGCAAGAGGCTTTACATAACCCGCGGAATACGTTTCAAAACTGCACCAGCGTTTAAAATGTCAAGTTGTCACGCGTTCCGCTTGCTAAATCAAAAGATAATCATCCGTTAAAATAAGAACGATTTAATGCTGACGTTACGTCCATTCTATGGTGCGTTTTTTGTTTAATATAATTGAGACAAAGGTTGTCCGGTGTACTCGACGCTCGTTCGCGTTTACATTAGCTCGCTTCGGGGGCGTGTCACAGAATGCCAGTGCATCATTTCGGCCATTTAACATCGCTTGAGCCTTTGGGGATAGGCCGCGGTCATTTGTAATCTCTTTCTCACTTATCACTCCTCGCTTCGGTTCCTCTCAACTCGTATTCTCTGCATGACGTTGTCTCATCTAATCTTTCTTCTTTTCTTTTTAGGATCTTGCTCAACATTCGACCTTATAAAACCTACCAAATGCCTCTATCTGCCTTTGATTATAGGGCCAAACTGCTTCGATTTCTTGCTGCGTTTTTTTCCCTTTGCCACGATTTAATTTTTTCTGGGGATGAGGATCTTTAAATATTTTTTACAATCAGATTAAAATAATTTTACGGATTCGAGAAAATGAGAAAATTAACCAAGACAAACGTTTGCATAAATTTTTTGATAACCTTTAAATTCTTTTCTTTTCGAAACGTTACGTGCAAACATTATTTAAAGATTAGTTCGTCCACCCATAAAAATCTGACAAACTATAGGTTCTTTTGATATTCACAATCTTTGGCATCGTTCTTGAAGTCACGTACTAGTTTATCATATGTATTCTATCTATAGATCGAACTCGATTATTCTCTTTTGAATTAAATTTTAAAGTAAGTCTAATTCAAGTGTTGCTATCATCTGTAAGAAATAATTTTTAAAATATGTACTCTTAAACTCTCTGAAAGAAAAAACCTAGCGTACCGCAAAAGAGACGATTTAATTATGTAATTTATCCTCTTGTATACAGTTTCTCCCGTGCGTTCTAATCTTAGCGTGAGAGTTTAGATTCCACTATGGCAATTTTCATTAAGTTAGCGATTAACGATATTTCATCCCCGTTTTTCGCTGGTAAATTCCAAAGAATCCCTTTTCTTTTCATCGTTTGCTAACGGAAGTTACTCGCGTAACGCTCTGAAAGGATTACATAATAGATAGAAGTAGAATATCACTGAGATCAAAGGGTGTAATCGTAAAATTTTCGACTCTCTTCTGTTCTGACGACCTTATTTCCGACGCCTAGTCTCTTTCTTCTTTCCGAACTCGAAAGCAACCTGCCCGAAAACCAGCCGCTGTCCGTACCTAACAAAAAAAAAGAGCGTCTCCCCGCAACCAACACCACCACCACCTCCGAAAAGATGGGAAGTTGGTAATGAGTGCACGAGAGGTGGTTTTGAGGGGGTTAGAAAGAGGAAAGGAGGGAAAGCTGATATTCGTGTAAAAAAAATCCTGTTAAAAATGTGGAGGGAGGTAGTTTTGAGAGGAGAGGAAGGAAAAGGAAGATAAATACGAGCCGTGATTATTATGATGCGACCGTGCCGACAACGGGGCTAGACTCACCTACGCCCTTGCCTCCATCCACTCTTCGCTCTTAATTCCACACTTTCGGTTATTTTCGGAACGTATCCCTCTCATTTCTTTATATCTCTCAAAGTTTACACTCCTTTCGCTTTCTCCCTTTCTCTCTCTCTTCTCCTTTATCACGTTGCTTCTTCGTTTACACGTCCATTTTCGGTATTTAGTATTTTTTTTAGGCGACGAGAAAAATTACGTATGTCGAATGAAGTGGTCCTGATACTTTTTGCCACACCACACCCATGTATACACATATAACATTACTCTTCTGCGAACCATTTCTCAATTGTCGCGCCAACATATAGTGGCGTGCCAACTAGTTAGAGAACTACTGACCTGATGAAAAGTATTATATGTCACGTTATGCAGTTCTCTTTGAAATGATTATACATTCATTCTTACGGATACCTTAGTCTTTTCACCTGATACTTATTGTTACATGAATACCTGCATAAAGTGCTTGTCTGTTGTAGCACGGGCGCACACACCTCAACTGTCTACTCAATTCCTAATTAGCGGTATGAAATAAAAATATTTCGATTCTTTGAAAGAGGTATAACTCTGAAGCTATCATATATTGTTTTTAAACTAAGTACTGATCTTTCGTGCCATATGCTAAAATTCAGCGTGCAGTTAGGATCGTTTCATTATTTTTTCGGCTCCATCGGACTAAATTAACAACGTATCCTCTACCATACTGTGTCACAAGAGAACGCAGTTTTGATATACCATTTTTTTCGTGAAAGCTTGTGTTTTCGAACTATGCGAGCAGAAATATTGGCGATTAAGTAGGTATGCTGTCTTTAAAAAATACGAATTTTCATGAGAAAAAGTTTATTGTTGAATCTAAATTAATAATTTTAAATGAAATTTAAAAGTGAAATATATAACAATATCCAAAAGATGATTTAAAATAAGTTACATAGTAAATTCCGTATTAACACATACTCATCAGAAACTGAAATGATAAGCAGTTATTTTAGTTATTTCGCCATTGTGAATGAATGGTTGTCCTGGAATTATTCAGTTTGTCCGTCTGTCTGCCCGGAGTTTTCATCTCATGAATCACTCGACCAAGACCACTTTCTTCATATCTTCCACATGAGTTGTTTCTCATTTAAACGTTGATCATTTACCCGTACACCATTTTTTATATTTGGCCAATAGGAATTTCATATGAACTATTTAAAATTGATTCAATATAAACTTTTAGAGCAGAAGTTCCCGTGTACTTCAGTGTAGTTGATTCGATCGTTTTCAAGAGACTTCTGGGATAAACTGTTCTGTTACCGCTATTCATAATACTTCTAACTTAATCTTGAGCAAAAGTTAATGTTTTAAATGAATTTTAGCACACAGTTTATTTTACTAAGGTGACAACCGTTTCCATGGTGACAGATCAAAAGTTGTAATATTCAATACACGTTAATTAATTAATTAATTTCAATACATAGGTCAGTCTTTTACATGCCATTTTTTCAGTTTGTGTCTAACTTAAATGAAATGCAGCGTATGAAATGTCTTGTGTACAGGACAACGAAATATCAAACATAATATCTCGTTCAAATTAAAAACCGTGCAAATAGATACAAAATTACAGGAAAATTTTGTCATGGCACTGACTTTTGAATTCCGGCGCGCAGATAGCATATCAAGACCTGGCCGTTGCATAGAAAGAACAATCAAGTCAAGAAAATAAATAGCTCCGTATCGAAATCGTGACCGAAACGTCCGTCTGTATCTCTCGCATTGAATTCTCCATCTTATCCCCCGTATATCGCCAACCCATTAGATAAACTTGGGCATTCCATTCGTCCGTTCTCTCTCTCTCTCTCTTATCGCGTTAACCGACCGAAATCCGCCCTCAAAACTATCTCCTTACGGTCACTCCTCTTGTCTCATTTACATCCGAGTTTCGCAGACCACCCCAAAATATCTCTCTCCGTTTTTTTTTTTGCGCACGCTCGGCTATTTTATCTGTACTCTCGTGTCCTCTCCGAGTCTCTTTTCCGCCCTTACTAATCGCCGAGAACGAATCCCGGCGACTCCCATTGTCGGGGTTCGCCTTTTCTCCCTTCTTCTTGTTGCGTTTTCCACTCTTCTTTTGTTGCTCGCTCGCATACCTCCTGCGCCGCCGCGGTCGGCGTCATTGTTACCGATCTCTCTCTCTCTCTATCTCAATCTCCCACCTTCCACTCTATCGCAACCCTTTTCTTCTCCTCTTTCCTATGTCATCATCATCATCCTCTCTCCCTCTGCGCGCGAGTCTCTCAGTCGCCGACTACGCTTTGTGATTCGTTTTTGTTTCTTTTCGAATCCGCTGCCCTGTCTATACTATATCCCTTCTCTTGCCTTTCCCTCCCTCCGGTTCTGTTTTTGTTCCCGCCTTGTATCCCTCCTCCCACTTCCCTCCCATCCTTTTTTTTTCCTCCTCCTCTCTACTCTTCCTACCTGCCTCCCCTACGGCCTCCATTCCGCCCCCTCCCAACCCAACCTCCTCCCCCTTTTGCCCTCCCCCCCCCACCCTCTCCCTCTCGCCGCCCGTCACGTCCTCCTACCTCCACTGATGTCTTCATCGCGGTGTTCCAAAGAGAGCGCGGAGGAGGGGATGAGGAAGAGAGGGGTAATAGGGGAATGAGAGGGAGGGAAGAAGGCCTCGCCGCAGTCTGGCCAACCGCTGAATATTTCAGTAGGATCCCCTTCTTCCTCCTTCCACCGCCTTTATACATTCCGTTGCTCCTTCAATCGCACACTCTCTTCCATTTTCTCTCTCTCTCTCTCTCATATATATATGGGAAAGAGGAGAGTGTGTTTGTGGGAGGGATGGAAGCGAGAGTGCGTGAAATTGGTCTGGCGAATACGTTTTGAAAGATCAGATTCTGCATCGTCTCTCTCTTTTTCCCTACGTCGAAATTTTTTCCGCCGCTAGTCCGTTAAAAGAAAAAAATATATACGTAGTCTTGCGAGGTAAGAATTTTCGGTCGTTCGGTTGATTTTTTTCTCTCTCTCCCCCTCCTCCTTCGTCCGCCTATTCCTTCGCCATAATCCATGAGAGTCTTCTCTTTCTATTTTCTCCCTCACTATTTCGCCGCGTCGGGCGATCTCTCAAAAGAGACGAGGAAAAGATTTTTTCCCTTCTCTCTCTCTCTCTCCCGAGGAAAGGAAAATTTTCGGCGGAATAATTTTTTTTCGATTGATTATTCAAAGGTTTTATAAGGGACAGGTCTCTAGTGGGAGAAGAGGAGGGGGAGGAGAAAGGGAGGTGGAGAAAGAGAGAGAGGGAGGGAGAGAGAGAGAGGAGGGAGTGAAAGAGGGAGGAGTTAGATTGGGAACGAGAGAAAGATATCTTCTTTGGAGAATGTTTTTTAAGCGATTGTGTGCAGGTCCTCCGTCTCTCTCTCTCTCTCTTTCAGATTCGACCTTACTCCTCTTCGTCCCAGGAATATATTCCCTCTTTTATCGTCCTCTTTCGGAAAGAAAAGGAAATCCTTCTTTGTCGGGAGTGTTTTCAGAAGGTGTCTCATATCGGCGTGATGTTTTTACTTTTTAATTGGGCGGCACAAAAAGCTTCTTTTTGTGTGTGCGAGAAAGAGAAATGTTATATAATAGAAAGGGTTTTCCCGAGCGATGACGATACGACTTTCGTCCAAATTATTTTGAAAGTTCGCTTTTGACGTGAATCGGTATAGGTATAACTGTCCCTTTCTTTGGCGTTGTGTTTCTGTTTTCACAGTGAGGTGGGCTACAATGAGGGGAAAGTAATGAAAGAATGGCGTTAAGGATGTCCTTTCAATCGTGCCTGGCTTTTGTGCTCAAATAACTCGAACGAGAGTGGCATCCATTGTTAAATGTACTGAGATAAGATTTATCCTTAGACAGGTGTTTGGGAACGTATTTGAATGTGTTTTTCCTCTGCTGAACGCCGTATCTTATTCGAATTTCACACGTCCCAGTATGAGGCACGTATCTTACGTATTTTGCTAGCACCGAATTGAAAAATTTATTTCGTTTTCCATTTAATGAAGTCCATTATAATAGATTCCAGTTTCAACAAGTATCCATTTTTAGACTGGTTTACGGAGTGAGCATAGCCTCATGAAACGGTCTTGTCTGTGTGTTTATCCGATTTACATGAAACTTGGTGTCTCATGTTACAAGGGCCGACATCAGGACCATATTTTATTTGGCGAAGATTGAATTCCCAAGTTTGATTCCAGAAATATCCTTTCCCTATTTTATTTACGTAGGAATTCTTAAATACATCGTGCAGAGAATTGTGATATCGGAGCGAGGTGTGCATTTTTCTAAGGGGAAATAATGTAGATTCTATTTCTTGCTAGGGCCTTGCCCGTTAAAATTTAAAGGGAGAATTACGTTAGAAACACCATGAAAGTGGAGCGCTTCAAATATATTACGTTCGAATACTCCAACTAAATATTCGATAGTGTGATTGTAATTATCTGTTATGATAAATAAATTGCGGCATCTATATATGTACTCGTGCCTTGCTCCTCTTCTTACGGCGTGATTTTCCAGTCTCTTATTTATATGAGACCTTGTGACTTCAAACGACACCAGCGCTAGAAGGCTTCTCAGTCTAAATCACAAAGCAAGGGAGGTGCCGGTGCGGGCATTAGCCTACTCTTAACGAGAAATACCAAGGGGACCAACGGATTTATGTCCGCTCCGAAGGACGGAGCACTGATTTACGTGTTCTCCTCATAACCACGCAAATGGAAGGGGGGGGGGGGGGGGGGCAACTCGGTTCGCACCGAGTTTGCTAAGCCAGCGCCCGCGCCACTACGCCCCCCCCCCCCCCCCCCCCATTGCCATTCTCTCGGTTCGTAATTCTTCCCCTTCGTTTTCCCGGTTTTTGTCTAGCCTCGCGTCTTCATCTGCCAGTCCTTTAGTTTGGTGATTTCAATTGAACGTTTTTGTATTTTTCTTAGAGCTCGATCTGACGCGGTAAAGCTGGTTTCATAATAAGAGTAACATTCAATTTCCACGCAACAATCCATATGGCCAACAATATAGCAAATCGCAAATACATATTGAAACCAACAAAAGAATCAGATATTATTATAATTTTATTTCGCATGTCTCCAAACGTTGATATCCATAAAAATGAAGGTAATTATCGATACGTATTCCAATTATATTATTCGACTTTAATTCCTTTAATTTAATTAAAAGATACGTTACTAACAAAATAATAGACTTATAACGCAAAGGACCGATAGGCAGTTTCGTCATTGAATTTTATGACGGGCTCTAAGGATATTTTCTAAGACAGTCATTTGATTTAGAAATTCTCGCAAAATAGGTATATTTTTTAAACAAATACATCAAAATTTTATTTAAAGATGCAAAGTTGGCGCATATAAAACAGAATATACATATAAAAGAACGTACAACAAAACATATCGACTTTCTCAGCGGTTAATTCTATTAACAGAGAACTATTTGTAACAACTATGCTGCTTCTACAACGTGTGAATTTGGATTTGTCTAAAAGCTAGTTAAACCGAAGACACCTTAACTGGATTTAAATATCTAATTATCCTCCATAATATAATTTAAACATTTAATTTTTTTGCTGTTTATAATTTACGCTTACAGAAATAAGACGAATGTTCACGAAACCTAAATGTGATTGGTGGAATTTGAACCAATGGATGAGCGTCGTGCAATGAGACGACGAACAAACAGTATTATATTATATAATTTTGAGAATCGATCGTATTTATTTGAATTTATAGTAAACGATAGCGGTTTTTTAGCGTTTTAAATCGCATTTTATTGGAACGTTACTATGTTGACGATTATTACATTATCAATTCGAACCCTGCCTCTATTAGTCCTTGCCTGGACTTATTGTCATTACACAATAAATTAGTCATCTTGGTTCCATTGTTGGATGACGGCCATATTTTCGGTATAAAAAATACGTTTTTGTTGAAATTCTCGAAAGTTTTTAAAGAAAACGTCAAGAAAATAGTGCTATGTTCTCCTAAATACGTTATATTCTAAAACTTGTTAACATAATTTCGTCTTTATATTATTTCAAGATGTCATGAATAATATTTTCGTTCGCAGTGAAAGTCATTTCAGATCCATAGAATCAAAACATTGTGGGGTGATATTTCATCGGCTAAAATCACGCAATTCGATGAATTCCTCCGAAAATTCTGTAAATGATTTGTTTACCCGATTCGTGGGAACGGTCACTCTGAACAATTCTCATGTATGTAGGTACATACGCTTAATCAGTTAACGTAAACTCGAATTTTATTATCCTTATTTTTTGCGTTTTTACTGTTTGTTAGTTGCACGTTTTTATCGTTCGTTATTCGTGAAAAAAATCGTAACTAATTGGAATCATTCTTTCACTTTTTTCAGCTAAATTTTTTTCGCTTATTAAGTGTCGGTGACTAAAAAAAAGTTAAGTTGCAACTTTTTTCAGCATAAAAACGTCTCTTTTTTGCTTTTATTTTTAACAACCTTAAATCTCGGCCCCACGCGACATTCCCTTTGTTCGCTCCGCTCTCATAGAACGCCGGGAAATTTCTGAAAATTTTCCCCCAGTCGGGAATTTATTCCGCGAAATTTATCCGAGAAGGTGCGTCTGGAATAAAAGGTTTATTACCTTACTCTTATGTGTGTGTGGGAGGTAAAGTTCATTTGTTTTTTAATCCCATGAAAACATTTTTCGGCGAAAGAAACGATGATGTTATCGCGAACGAGTAGTGTCTTTTTTTTCGGAGCTTGGAGTAATACCATAAAACATGAATGCGTGCCTGTCACGGTTAACTTTTCCAAAAACGACCCTGCGAAGATAGCGAGAGACCAGTTACTGACTCAACCTCTCTTTCTCCCTCCTCGCTTACTCACAGTGGATGAATGTCTCCTGAAAATTCCTTCCAGGAAATAAACGTTCAGCTTTCGATTCCATAGAATGCGAATTAGATGCGTATTCGACCAGTACATCCTTTTCCCTAAACGATCAATTTGGCACTTTTATCGAATCAATTTATCCTTGTTATCGTATCACGTATTTTTTTACAAGACGCTTTGTTTTCAACAGTGAACTCTACGTTGCGATGATCTTGGTTGTTTTTTCCTTACACCATATAATTTATGACTCTTTTTATCCTGTCTAATTCATTCTCAAGGGCTAATTTTATTTTTCGGTTTCAAGGTAACCCATTCAAAGATTAACACTTGGTATTTATTATAACAAGAGTCGGCCAAGGACTGAAGAGGGACCGGATGCGAATATCAATGGGGCCCCTTGATATTACTGTTTATAGTGATAGCGAACGATTTATGGAGTTCGATTTTAATATTATAAGTTTTACAGAGTGTTTATTTATTGGAAATTAATTTGAAAGTGATTTTTAGTAAACGTTTTTGAAAAATTTACACTAGATACTTGAATAATTGAGAAATTCTGGGGCCCCCATTATTCGGGAGCCAGGATGTCTCGTATCCGTCGCATCCCCCCTTTGGCCGGCATTGATTAGTATAACAGTTGCATCCAATCGAAGAGGTTTTAAGTTATAAGATTCTTAGTCAATAAATAGTCTCAGTATTATTTCAAGATTGTTTTAAATGCGATATTTTGACAGCTAATAAAAACTGCAAAATATTCGGAAGTTGCGAAATCCATCCCTATTCCATCTTTATGGAGGAAAAATCGTTTAGTAACCCTCTGAACGACTCTATTTTATTGCACAAAGCCTATCTAGCTAAATTATTTCAAGGAAAGATTAAACTTGACGTCATTCAAGCTCTTCTTAATTTACGTCCTACATTAATGTCACCTGAATCCGTTTCGTTCGCTTCGTCTTTTCGCAGTAACAGAGCCTTTTAATTGCTACTGTTTTGAGAAGGTTAAAGAGACGGAAGGCGCGAGGAATAAGAATCAAATTAAAAACTCTGTCGCAATTTCTAAAAAAAATACGTAAATGGTTTGCTACAGGCAAAATCTTAATCATTTATAGGTCGCGCTTTGCTTTTTAAGAAAATTAATTCCGAATTTTATCCTTTTCCCTAAAAAAATTCTTTGTAAAATTATATTTCGAGCTGCCTGTTTCCGAACTATGTAACTGAGATAATTTAAGTAATATGAACACATTACAATTGATAGTTATTTCTACGCAGCAATATTTATTGATATTACTTAAGAGATTTTCAAATATTTTTTAAAAAGTAAGTTGGGAAAAGAAGGCTAATAATCTATAGAAACTAGTAGGGAATTTTTTGTTTATATCAAGTAAAACTGGCGAACCCCAGCTGTAAATTGTTGCTGAACACGATACTCAATTTCGAATATTTTATTTTTTGAATAACATTAAGCGATTGTACAAGTTGAATGTTTAACATCGCGGTTTATATGTGACAATCGCGAGGAATGTGATATTTTTTTACCTCCATGATCTGTAAGTTATTCTCATGACAACTCTCTGTTTCAGGTGAAACAACATATCTTCAGCCAAAGCGAAGTTTAACTCCTATTTGATGGCCCATATTTAAAAACAGCCACATCAATCAGGGTTGGGCCACCTATTCTACACGGCGGGTCGCACTAATGGTAGTGAATCCTTCATCATTGGAAGATGCCAATTCTTCGGAGGGGCAGATTATAATTTAAATCGTAAGTTACTGAAATATTCTGAGGTTATATGTATGCAAACATAAAGTGTAAATGAGGTTTAAAAGGCTAATATTTCACTGTTAAATTATTTTCCATAATTTGAATATGAAAAATATGAATTTGTGTATTAAATTTTTATCATAACTTCTCTAGCAACATAAAACACTTTCGAGGCCCGTATCCGGTCCTTAGGCCGAGGATTGTATGTTTCTGACATAGATTATCATTCCCCATCATTTTGAGATATTCTTTAAGCTACAAAATAAATATCATTTCACGTCCAGCTATTTCCACGTTGATTTTCTTGAACACAGAAATACGAGTAAAAGCAATAAAAACGTTGACATAAATCAATACCTCAACGGGACATGCAATTAATGATGTTTCAATGCTTTAATAAAAAATGAATCAATAAAGTGCTTTTCTAAAAGAAGATTTACAATAATAAAGCCACTTTTCCCATTCTGCTAACATATTATATTCTCGGAATACAAACAGTTCTTGATTTGCGTGATAGATATGTTCCTGAAAGCAATCATTTCATCGAAAGCTAGTCAACTCTTTACTTCTGTGGCCTAGCGAATAGCGAATAATTAATACTTTAAACACATCCTAAACTGGTCTTAAATTCGGGGACGGTGGTAAATGGACTTCGTGACAAATAAGTTAGAATGTTCCAAAATGTCGCCTTTTCGATACGTGGTCATCATTCGATGAAGCTGCCATTTTATCAGATGGCTGCCATTTTATCAGATGCATTAAACAACGAATCGTCTGAAATATTTTCTTTGGACTATTTTATTTGATTCGAGAACATCAATTAGATATCAGATAAACATAATGGCGTCGCATTTTCAATCTTGCATTGGTCTTTCCGTTCATCTGCGAATGAGATACGATGTGCGCAAAACTGCTCAGACGATAATCCATTTTTATCAATCAATATTCGGTATGAATCAGTTTCCGCGAAATCGCGCTGAATTTTTCTCTCCGCTTCTTTTGAAAATAGTAAAAATCTCTCGCTAATTTATTTTTAAATCCTCACCTCTGGTGGTATGAAAATTAATTCCTCATGATCGTGAGGATGACGAGGCCCTTTTAATAATCATGAAAGAGTACGTTTCTCTCGCAGCCTGCTCAAAAAAAACGATTTTTAAATCTATTAACCTAAAAATGCACGTGCGTTGGCAAATTCGGGAGAATGAATATCTTCCCTTTTTTTTGGAAAAAAAGGAGGAATTTTTCATTTTCCTGATCCGTTATTTTTTGCCGCAAATCTTGTAATAGCTCCCGTCCCGTCTTCCATCCACCTCTTTTCATACCGCCGCCCTCAACACTCTCAGCAGGTCATGTTACCCTTCATCAACCAACAGATGTCGTTCGTTTCAATCCCTTCCCGCACCGCGCGTGATTTCTCGTCTCCGATCAACGTGCGATACGTTTCTCTCTCTCTCTCTCTCTCTCCCCTCTTACTCTCCCTCCATCCCCTTCTCTCTCTCTCTCTCATCCGCGTCTTAACCTTCTCCGATTACAACGTCCGCCATTTTGCGAATTCCTCTCTCCTCTCCCTTACCTTCTCTTTGCCACTCCTCCCCAATTACCTGGGTGGTCTCTCAGATATTGCAATACCCTCGGCAGGTGTGGCTGATGCCTTCGTCGGTGTAGAGAGGAGAGTGAGATAGAGAGAGAGAGAGCTGATTTACATCGCGCCCAACCCGATCGTGTTTTTTCGATTTGAGTTTTTTTTATTTTCGCCCCGTCATTTCGACCCGCCGTTTTAATGGGACGGGCCAATTTTCCCATCGCCGATAAGTACGTCCTCCTCCTCTTGCTTCGTCCGTGCGGACCTCCAGGAGTTCGTCGTAGTTTTCCGTGGCTTAACCTTTATAAGCTGTGGGTGACGCAGCGTAGGCCTCGGCGGGATATCGTGCAGTCATTCAGTTGACTCGGCTTCTGCATAGCGTAGTAGAAATATTATCAAATTCCACCAAACAAAGTAACATTTGCCAATAACCGTTAAAAAAATACCAATACTCGTCTGATACTTATAAGTAAAACCAAATATTATTATAGGATAGACAAAACATCTTGTCATTAAATTATTAGCCTGTACCGACAGGTTCCGAAGATGGCAGATGACGTCAGGATACCTTATGCCATGTACTAGTACACACAATAACCTTCACGCTGAAACTGTATTGCACTGTCATTATTTTGTAGTGTTACAAGAATAAATGTCAAGAAGTTACTTATCAAATACCGTGTATAAATGCTCTAAAATCGCAACCGTGGGCGAAGTAAAGGGCATTTAAATTCCGGATCTTAAGGAGTTAACGAGGTGTTTGGGAGATGTGAACGAGTGGAAAAGGTTTTCTTTCCCCTACCGTGTGGCAAAAGATGGAAGTTGCCATGATCATGTTTGAAAAAAATTTTTTGAAGGTTTGATCCGTAAAGTAGCGTTCGAACTACTACTTCGAGACGCCATGTGTTGCTCCTGATTTAGTTTTATCGATGCTTTCCTGTTTGGTTTCGGGTAATCGATGATTCGATCTGCGTGGGTTAACGTGATCGAATTATTATCCGCCTCTTTTTTTCTATAGTTAAGGCAATATAACCTCTCACATGGTGGTTTTGGGTTCAAATTTATCTTATAATCATTATTTCTGTTGCTGTTGTTTTTGTTTATGTTATTATTTTTGGAGACTTTAACTTAACCCTAGAACTACCAAGGGGGGGGGGGGGGGGGGGGGGGGGGGGGCTCCGAGGCCCACAAATTTTGTTTTCATCTGTATTTCTATTAAAAATAAAGTTGACGTCTTGGTCTTTAATTACGTTATGAAGAGACTTATAAATAACAATTACTTGAAGTTTCCCGTCAATATATGCATATTCCAATTTTCTGAAAATATTTCGTCATTGGCTGCATGCCTTGACAAGCGGGTGGCCTAAATTATAGAGTGCCTTTTGATTGATCAATTTTATTCTTGCAACTCCCGCCTCCCAGAATTGCTATTTATAGTCAAATTATCTTGCATTTCATTCTTTTCCACACCCTCCTTATTAGTAGTTCATTTGTTTTCTCATAGAGCAATGTATCGGCGTGAAAAACCTTACATGCAAGCAAGGATGTGGTAGGATTTTCGTTTTGTTTCTTTCAACATGAATTCGACGTTAGTCTGGTCCGTATCGATAAGCAATATGGCATCGTGGTCGTTTTATGACAGTATGACAGCAAAGAGAAGGGACGGTCAAACCCGCGGTCTCATAAAACCTCGGGTTCAGGGATCCAGGAAAAGAATGACCCTTTCCAAACGAATAGTGGCCCAAGCTAGGGTACAGACCTTGAGGGTGAAAATAGTGCATTTTACGACAAGTTAACATACTGCATTCCCCGTTTGTACTTTTTTCCATTTCAAAAGAATTCGTCGCGAGCCAGAAGATGCCACATGATACCGAAAAATTCGAGATAAACATTTACTATAATTCCACGAAATGAGGGGTTGATACTATAGATCAGATGGCAAGAAAGTTCATATGCCACAAAGAGAGGCACGAGGAGATGGCCGCTTTCGATGTTACTTACTTTTATTGGCATAGTCGGGATCAATTCATATACTATTTTTATTCTTAACTTCCCAGACTGGTGTGAGAATAAAAATAAAGAGTGCCGTATATTTCTAAGGGAATTTGGAATAGAATTGATAAAATCCCAAGTTGAGGAGCGAGCAAAAAATATGACAGGGTTCCAGAGACCAATTACAATAGCTATGGAGACTATCCTTGATAGAAAATTAGTAACAGATTTGCCACCTCAACAACCCATTCGCGGGAGATGTTATATGTGTTGCAATGAATCCCTTTCCAAAAAATATACGTACAGTAACCCTGGAAAATCCACCATGACATGCTCACAGTGCAAACACCATGTGTGTGGAAAGCACAGTATGAAGCGTGTTATTTGTTGAAATTTTTGTGTCAGATTTAGCAGATTAAATTGTTTTTCTAATAAATTTGTTATTATTTCTGTAAATACAATATTACTGCAAAATTAATGTGATCTTTAAAACATAATGAGGGAAAATGTAAAATACTGTTTTTTATGCAAACATTTCTATCTTTATGGTAGATAATGTACAGATAATTTCAAATACTTTACTAAAATTGCAGGTCTTTATTCATATGATGTTTATAAATATATAAAAATTGATTCAAAACATTAATATGGCTTCTTATAGTATTTTAGATGGTGGACCTCTGAGCCCCCCCCCCCCCCCCCCTCCCCCCTTGGTAGTCCATGGTAGTGAAAATCGCTTGGTAGTTCTAGGGTTAATTAAGCTTTTTGTTTAGATGCTAATTTTTATGCTTAATAAGAAAGTATTGAGTTTGCTATCCATTTCCCACTAGAAAAATACGTATTGTTATCATTTAATAGATGTTTTCACCTGATATCTATTTTCCGTCATGGTTGATGAACGTTACCTTTATAACTATGGAAATTAGTAATTTTTTATCTTTGAATTATTATGAACTATTGACATTGCACCGATTCCAATTTATTAACAATGTCACTAATACGCGCAGTTGCTAAAACATCCAGCCGTGTTCGACACGCAACAGTATTGCTACTCAACTGCGACTACATGATATACATAAGGGGTGAGCAGCCTTTATTACATGGCGAGCCGCATCGGTGTTTGCGAATATTTCGGCAGACCGCAATGGAAGTTTCCAACGCTCTGCGGGCCGGATTAGAATTTTAATTGGAAGTTAACTGCGCATCGTGTAAGTCACGATTGGGAAATTTTTTTCACGATACGGGCCACATGCCAGTCGCGAATGCTTAGGATATTGTAATTGCTTCGGTGGGCCACATTAGAGTTCACATCGAAAATTATTCAAGACATTATGTGAGATCTTTTTGGTGGAAATCGTTAATAAGTAATATTTTGAGCATTATGACTTCATTAGAAAAGGTTTTAAAGTGTTTCTCAGTCGTAATTATCGTTTAAAAGTATATGAAGTCATTCGTATTACATTTATCGGTACGCCTTCAGGATGACTTCGCTCGATCGCGTTAAGTTCGCACTTTAGTAAAAGATTTGTGTTTCGGTATATATTATTACATTCAACATACGGTATTTGCACATCATCGCCGTAGAAAATATCATTGATTTTTTCTTTGCTCATAAAATAAATTTAAGAATTTATTCATTTACGGCATAAAAGCATTGTTGTTAACCCAGATGATGCATGTACTGTTGTGGCTACACCTTGCGTGCTGGGAAAATTATTTAAGTAAAACTAATTTAGGCTGCAATATTCGAGAACATTCACTTGGATGACACTTTCGTAAAGTGTGCTGACATAATATGTCTTGAAGAATATCTTCAGGACAAAGTCTGTTTTTTTTACTTGAATCAGTAGCCATATGTCAAACTTGCGCATAATTACGTTTTTTTACGAATCCTGCTGCGACTTTTGATCCCTAAATGCTCATCACTGAGGTCCCTGAGAAACTGAAAGCTCTCCTTAGTTCGACAGCGAAAACTATCGCGAATATTAACATTTTTCAAAGGAGGGACGATGAACACCAGATTTTTAGAACAAAAATAAATTGCTCAGAAACGTTCACACGTTTTCGCACGCATTTTTCGGTGAAGCATTTGCCTACAGACATCAAGATAGCAATAGCTTCGCGTGGGTTTTTTGCGGCACGGCCAGAATTCAGAAGGAGATATTTTCGAGATACAGGTGTCCACGGCGATCTTAATTTCCGCTAAAAATTCGCTCTCCATAAATGGGCGCCGAAGCAGCCGAAAACATAAATTGAACAGAGCGACGAAGGGGGTTGGGGGATACGAAATTTGGAGACCTCAAACAACCTATGTTACGTCCTCGCCGCCGTGCTAAAAATGAGTTTCGCAGCGTCTTTCCCTGGTTGGGCTCTTAAACTCATCACCTTCGCGATAAGAGGTTATTTATTCCGTCTACTGACAAACGTTCATCGGAAGGAATCGGATCGCCATTTACCTTTATTTTTCCCCCCACGGCGCGTGGGTTTCCGAAATGCGGATCCGCTAAAAACGACTCGCAATTTCGACGTCTGTCGCATTTGTTTTCTTTTTTATTTTTATTTAAGCGATCGGAATTTCGAACGAGATGTATTTTAACGTAGAGAGCGCTCTTTTTATCGTTTTCGAATGTTCGGGTGATAAAGTATTAAAGGTAAGCGTTAAAAAATGAGAGAAATTTCGAACGTGTGTGTGTCTGGACTTCCAAAAGTGGCTGGCTATCCAGGTCTCTCTCTCTCTCCTTCTTCGCCTCTCTTTTCTTTATCCGTTTTACCGAGACGGTTCTCTGATATGCTAAGGAAGCTTTCCTGTCACTTGAATAGATCACCGCATGCCTTTGGTCGACTTCGGAGAGAGGCAAAGGACTCGAGATCTCAGCGCTGTCTTATGCTCTCCTCACCTCTCACCGACACGCACTCACTCTCTCTGTCACTCCGCTCTCTCTCTCTTTTCGACGTTTCTCTCTTTCCTTCTTTATCTCTCTCCCTTGGTTTTTCTTTCCACCTCGCATTTCTCTCCGAGATTTTTGTTCATTCGTTTTCCCCCTTCAAATATATTTTATTCTTTTATCTCCTTCCTTCGTCATTTCTTTTATGCTGCTGTGGTTCATCCTCGTATGCTCGTCGAAAGCAGTGACTCCAGGGAGTAACTCCGATAGCGACGGACAATAATACAAAATGCGCGCCCATTTCAGTTTATTTCCAGCACGAATGACGGTAAACATTGCTCGAATCATTTTATACTCTTTTGATATCTCTGCAGCAGAAACTAAGTTATACGTTGGCTTTTATTTTTTTACAACTCTAGTTTTAAAAAAAGAGGAATCCCCATGGTTAGGCATCCAAGAAACTTAAAAAGATGCCTTTGGTTCGAACGTATTGGCATGAGAACCTTACCGTACGAAATAAATTAAAGATCGGTCGCCGAGATACAC